>JACDJE010000830.1:0-21406 GCA_016647715.1 Pavo muticus
CTTGAAGAAACATTACACAAGGAATGGGACAGGATCGGATTACTTCTGTTGAAGACAATGAGCCTTCATCCCATGACCATCAGAAGGAGACCCCCACTGCTCATGGCTCACGTGCAAGATGGAGGGACCATATGCTGATGGGTTCTCGGAAATGTAATGAATATATATGTGAATTCCGGGAAAATCACTGATTATGTATTAGTTCGGCCTATATCTGTGCCAAGCTTTTGCCCTACGGTGTGCGTGTTAGGAGGAATTATCCCCCACGCACCCAACGATACGCGTTTCACTGAAATAAACGTACCTGCTTTATAACCTAACTCTGGGTTATAGGGTTTGATTCCACAAATCAAGTCCTCTGGGGTATGTAGTTCTTTTTCTCTTCTGAGAACCAGGTATCCGGAAAGTGGTCAGTCCATGGAACTGGAGTATCAGCTCTTTATTTCCCTGTGCTTTATATGATGTTATGATGTGGAATACTGATAACAAAGCTCCCAAGCCTCTCCACACTACCTGCCACTCAGTATTCTCTGGTTCTGGGGAAGGATTCCTCAGAATATTATAAAAACATATACTGAGTGAAATAATTAAAATAATGAACAGTACATTCAGGGAGATTAACAACGTGACCAGATGAGCATTCAAAAAATTCATAAAGGATTCGAAGGAGAGACTGGGAGCCTGCTTAAAAATCACAAGTTCTGTAAAATTAGCAGCTCCCTCAGCGAACAGGTTTAAAAGAGAAAGTGGAATCTTTTTTTTTTCTCTTTACAGAAGCAAGATAGCATGCTCAAAGTTTAGAAATATCCCAGAATATTTGCAGTCTGCCTGGACTTCCAAGGTCAAGTTTTCAGTGAGCACCTGCGATAGAGATAAAACTCTCCTAACGAAGCTCTCCGAGAGCAGAGAGAGATTCGTTCTAAAAAGCTAAAAAGCAGCATTTGCCCGCATTCTCCACCAAGAATGTCAATGGTTTATGGGCTGGTTCGGCCCCGTTCCATCACTAGTGGAGGGACCCGTGAGACTGATCATCAAAAAGGCAAAACAGGGCGTCAGGTGACCTTTCCAGGGGTTATATCTCCTCTCTGAACGCAAAGTCCTCTGGGGTATGTAGTTCTCTTCTGGGTCAGGTACTCGGAACTGGAGCATTAACTCATTAACTCCCAGTGCACTACGTGAAGTAATGATGTGGAATACCGATAACCAAAAATCATGAACAAAAACCATGACTCTAGTGTTGACCAACCAGGTGGCTTCTGCCAAATGCTTCTCCCAGTGCTTAAATGTTCTGCCACCCATTACTTTCAACATAGTTTTTAACAACCCACTGTATCATTCAATTTTACCAGAAGCTGGTGCATGATAGGGGATATGATAAATCTACTCAATGCCATGATCTTTGGCCCAAGTATTTACAGTAGAATTTTTGAAATGAGTCCCATTATTGTTGCAGTTCTCACTTGGAGCAGGTGTTCGGGTAGCAAGGACGTGAGAAAGGGAGTGAAAAAGTCTGTAAATAACTCTAAAGATGGTTGCCAAGAACATGCAGATGATTTAATGTGTGAACCAAGGACGAAGGGAAGGGAGTGAGTGTGGGTAAAAACAATGTTAAGATACTAGTGAAGCATCCGTCAAACTGACTGCTCTGGGTGTTATCTCTTGAAGTATGTCTTTGTAGTCGCTTATCCAATCGTATCCTTGTTATTGTGTACTCAGAAGCACGGCTTAGATAGCTTAGGTACAGCCAATTATGTTATAACGCTTGTGAGCTGACCAATCATGATTCACCATGTTTAAAGCAATGTATTCTGTAAACCTATATAAGTAAATGGTAAAATGAAATAAAGCTGAAGCTTCTATCACTCATATTGAGTTAGGTCATGCTTCCCCGCGTCATAGAATACCAAAATCTCTGTTCCCGACAAGTGGCGCCCGAACAGGGACCCGGGTATACCTTGGAGTGCGCGGATCGGACAAAGAGCACCACAGTTTCTTCTCAAGACCTGTGGGGGGGCACGACAGCCCTAGACTGACCGAGAGGAGTCTGCACGGATCCGGAGGGCTTGCAACTAAAGCGACGTCGCCGAAATGAATTAACCTCTGCGGATGGTGAACGCTGCGGAAGCGCGGGGAGACGCGGAGCTGCAGTACACCATGGAGCAGGAGGTAGCCCTAAATTTGTTATTGCGCTTTTTAGAAAAGCGAGGTGTAGATAGTGGGACCGTGAAGCAGGTTCCCGGTTTAATAGCTTACGGTCGAGCGACGGGATCCTTCGCTCAGACCGGTTCTTTGTTTGATGAGAGTGAGTGGCAAAGGTTAGGTGAAACTTTGTGGGATCATGTTATAGATGATAAAAAGGATGCTAAGAAATTAATGAAACCTTGGAGGGAGGTTATCAATTGTATTAGGAAACATAAAATTGAGAAAGACATGGCTGCGGCAGCCTCCCGACAGCTCGGGGGTGTCCCGGAGGATGCCGGTCTGTTTAAGCCTGGTGTGCCGTATGTATCCCCACCTTCAACGGGGATGACTGTTCGTGTTAGATCTGCAGTAGCCTCGCCTTCGATAAATACCAGTGAGGGACCTTCTGCACCTCCACCAGAGGATTCTGGGGGTGATTTGCCAGATCTATTCCCACTTGGGGATGGAGGTGGCGACCCCCCCCCACAGCCTCCAGTGGCAGCTGGTCTGCCAACAGATAGCCGCGGCAAGATTTCTGAGGCAACCTCTGGTGGGGGTCGGGGGATCAGGCGACAAGTTGATTGGTCGGCTATAGCCAGGGAGGCGATGGATCAGGGAGACACTATAGCGGCACAGTCTATTTGTCAGGCATTTCCTATTCAGTTTATTCACACGCCTGATGGCAATATGGATGGAGCACATCATCCTATGAGCTGGAAGCTCTTGGCACAGCTACGAGCTACCGTAAATGAGAGCGGGCTCCATGGGGAACCCACTAATCAAATGATTAACTATATTTGGGGTAGCACTATCTTGGCCCCAGAGGACCTCAAGGTGATCATGAGGATGATAATGACCCAGTCAGAGCAGCTACTTTGGCAGGCGCATTGGCAGCGGCTGTGTGAGATCAGTTCTAATACCCCTCGTTACGAAGGTGACCCCCTCTTTGGGGTCACTGTTCAACAACTAATGGGTACGGGGCTGTTTACACGCCCAGACATGCAAGTGCAGTTGGGGCCAGAAATTTGTTTAGAAAGTATGAACCTGGCACGACGGGCGTTGGGCATGATTAGAACGTCGAAACCCACGCCTTCATATATGTCATTAAAGCAGGGCAGGGACGAGACTTTTGCCAGCTTTATTGATAAGGTCATGGATGCTATAAGTAAGGCAGATGTCCCTGACTGGATGAAGCCTGCTTTGTTACGGCAGTGTGCCATGGAAAACTGCAATGCAGCTACCAGGGCTATTCTGGTCACTTTACCTATGGATGCCTCAGTAGAGGCAATGCTGGAACGAATGAGTAGGGTTCCCGTTGGCCCCCATGCACTGTTAGTGGATGCGATGAAAGATTTAGGCTTACAGTTAGCAGAATCTCACACACAAGCTTTCGCTGCCTTGACACCGTTGTTGTCTCGCGTCGGGAGAGAAAAGGGAGAGAAGGGAGATAAGGGAGTAGTTCCGAGACATGCTTTGAGGTGTTTTCGCTGTGGTAAGGCAGGGCACATGAGGCGTGATTGTAAGGCTCGTGTGTGGTGCCAAAACTGCAGCTCCGCGACTCACGATACCGCAATTTGTCGAATGTCGGGAAACGCTGGAACGAGCGCGAACAGCCGCCGCGCGACGACCACAATAGCGGCTCCGGTGCGGGAAGCAGCCAGCGTGCAGAGAGTCACCCCCCCCAACGCACAGAAAGACCCACAACAACCCTCCTCAGACCAGCAACCAGAGGAAGCCTCGGCGTGGACCTGCAAACCGCCGTAGAGACGACCTTAATTGACTGTCAACCCACACAGGTTCCGACGACTGCTAAAGGACCTTTGCTAATTAATGGTTCGCCTGTTGGAGCATTACTTCTTGGCCGTTCCTCATCTGGATTACGCGGTTTAACCGTTCTCCCTGGATTAATTGATGCTGATTATGAAGGGATCATTCAGCTTGTGATCCAAACTCAATTTCCTCCTTTACATATTCCAGCTGGCTCCCGTGTGGCCCAGATTATTCCCTTGCCACATCTCCTGCAGGACGCCCAGCCATTATCTGATCAGCCCAGGAGGAGCAAAGGGTTTGGATCAACAGGTGGCCTTGCTCTCCTCACCGTGCCCATGAAACAACGACCTGTAGTTTCTGCCATCCTGTATTCAAATGGCCATCAGTGCACTATACGTGCACTGCTGGATACAGGTGCCGACGTCACCATAGTTGCTCAACATGTATGGCCTTCTCAATGGCCTCTCGAAAGGATGGCGAACAGCGTAGAGGGAGTGGGGGGTACAATGCCGGTGTCACGGAGTTCTGACATTATACAAGTTACTATTGACGAACGTTTTGCTCATTGTCACATTACCGTTATGCCACTCCCCCTTGGGGTGAATGCCTTAATAGGGCGAGATGTGTTGGATCAATTGGGAATGGTCCTGACCACATCGACTGCTCCTTTTTCTTGACGGCTACTGCTTGGGCTTTCCCGATCGCATTAACCTGGTTGACTGATAAACCTGTATGGATCGAGCAGTGGCCGTTGAAAAAGGAAAGCTTGCACCATGCGGCGTTATTGGTTCAAGAACAACTGAGCCAAGGACACATTCAGCCGTCCACAAGTCCTTGGAATACGCCAATTTTTGTGATTCAGAAAAAATCTGGGAAGTACCGGTTACTGCATGATCTCCGAGCTGTTAACAACCAAATGCAAGCGATGGGGGCCCTTCAACCTGGGCTCCCAAATCCTGCTATGATCCCAGAAACGTGGCACTTATTGATTATTGATTTAAAGGACTGTTTCTTTACAATTCGTATTCATCCACAAGACACTCCTCGTTTTGCTTTTACCTTACCAGCCATTAATCGCAGTTCTCCAGCTATGCGATATGAGTGGACTGTCCTGCCACAGGGCATGAAAAACAGCCCTACACTTTGTCAGCTGTTTGTGGACATGGCCCTGCAGCCCGTCCGATCGGCATGGCCACATGCAATTATTTACCACTACATGGATGATATTCTCTTTGCGCAACCAGCCCGGTTTACTCCTGCACAGGAGCAGTTTTTACAGGGAGCACTCCAATCTAAGGGACTTGTGATAGCACAAGAAAAGATTCAACGGGAGGCCCCTTGGAAATACTTGGGCTGGATTATTACCGAGTCACAAGTAAAGCCGCAGAAGTTAACGTTACACACGACCATCAACACCTTACATGATGCTCAGCGCTTAATGGGGGACTTACAGTGGTTGCGTCCCATAGTTGGCTATTCTAATGACGACCTGGAACCACTACGCCCCCTGCTGAAGGGCACTGATCCTGCCGCACGCGTTTCAGTGTCCGAGGAACAACGTCGGGTTATTTCTCGACTGTCTGACCTAATTCTGACCCGCGCAGTGGACAGGCGTGATCCCCTTCTCCCCATAGACTTGTCAATTCTGGCTACCCCACAGCAATCGCTGGATGCGTCTCTCGTCCTTGATAGCCCGAACAAAAAAAGAAAGGGGGAGATGTTGCAATTCTCACTTGGAGCAGGTGTTCGGGTAGCAAGGACGTGAGAAAGGGAGTGAAAAAGTTTGTGAATAACTCTAAAGATGGTTGCCAAGAACATGCAGATGATTTAATGTGTGAACCAAGGACGAAGGGAAGGGAGTGAGTGTGGGTAAAAACAATGTTAAGATACTAGTGAAGCATCCGTCAAACTGACTGCTCTGGGTGTTATCTCTTGAAGTATGTCTTTGTAGTCGCTTATCCAATCGTATCCTTGTTATTGTGTACTCAGAAGCACGGCTTAGATAGCTTAGGTACAGCCAATTATGTTATAACGCTTGTGAGCTGACCAATCATGATTCACCATGTTTAAAGCAATGTATTCTGTAAACCTATATAAGTAAATGGTAAAATGAAATAAAGCTGAAGCTTCTATCACTCATATTGAGTTAGGCCATGCTTCCCCGCGTCATAGAATACCAAAATCTCTGTTCCCGACACATTATCTGACTCAATTCTTTCTGGACTGCCATGTCACCATAGGACTTGTTTCTCCAGACCTAATAACGTGTTTTGGGTGGTAGCATGGGGTACTGCATATGTTTCAAGCCACCCAGTGGTTGCCTCCACTATGGTAAGCACATAACGCTTACCATTGCGAGTTTGTGTCAAGGTGATATAATCAACCTGCCTCCCCTCCCCATATTTATACTTTTGCCATCGCCCTTCCCCCCAGAGAGGTTTCATCCTCTTGGCTTGTTTCTTTTCCTTTTCTGGTAATTCATTGCACGGTGGGGCCTCTTTAGCACGTGATACCTCTTCTGCTGGTGGTGTTCCAAACTTTTTGCCTTCAGGCCAGTCCATGATCTCCTCGAAGATTCCTGGATGACTAAGGTTCCCCATCTGAGCTCGTTGTGTAATCAGCACAACTTACTCCAAGTGGCATCAGTAGCATGATGGGTGGAGGGAACCTATCCTTTAAACATCCAGTTCAGCACAGGCAGTCAAGGTGCCAGAAGGAGCTGCGTTTCAGTACCGACTACTTCAGAAGCAGCCCGAACCCCCTCATACACGGCTAAGATCTCCTTTTCAGTTGGAGTGTATGTCACGGTTTTATGAATTGGTTATCAGTATTCCACATCATAACATCATGTAAAGTACGGGGAATTAAAGAGCTGATACTCCAGTTCCATGGACTGACAACTTTCCGGATACCTGGTTCTCGGAAGAGAAGAAGAACTACATACCCCAGAGGACTTTTTCAGAGGGGAAGATAAGACCCTCAAGTCACAGGACTTGCTCTCTCTCTCACTGCCTAGCAGTGTGTGGGTGTGCTCCCCAGCCATTTCTCCTTCAATTCAAAGTAAGGCCTTTGGTTTCAGACACTCTCCCTCTCATTTTATTTGATTTATTAGCCTCAATTCCAATTATATTGTATTATATTGTGTTATCTTGCATTCCGATATCATAGTTATTAAAATAAGTTTTACTCCTTAGATCGTTACCGCTGTTCTGTTTTTTTTTCCTTGAGTCCAGCTCCCATCTCCCTCCCCGTTTTCCCTTTCCCTTCCCATTTTTGGGGGCCGGGGGGCCCACGGGCCTACTGCCCCCTGTCACGGGCATAGATTGATCTAGTTAACTCCGTGACAGATGGACATCCTCGGTTTCATGGAATTTTACTCCTGAACACCTGAAAGACCCTGAGAGCCTAAACAGATATTTGAGACAGGGATGTTGCGGCTCAGGCTGATCTGAGGAGGCACAAACTATTTGGGACATGGCTAATGCTTATCGGGCCTTATTCAATAGTATCCCAGAGAGGAAGAGGGTTTCTGAAATTGAGAGAGAGAGTCTCCAAACTGAAAGGGAGAGTCTCCAAGCTGAAAGGCAGAGTCTCAGGGACACAGTACAAAATGAGCGAGAGAGTCTCCAAGCCAAAAAAAAGGAGAGTTTCCAAGAGAGAGTCCAAGCTGAGAGGGAGAATCTCCAGATCCAGAAAGAGTTTCCTAGTCAAGAAACAGGTTCTCCAAATCCAAAGAGTGAGTCTCCAAGCCAAGACAGAAAATCTTTGGGTTGAGAAAGAGAGTCTCCTAGTTAGGAAAGAGAATCTCAAAACCTAGCAAAAGTGTCTCGGAGCTGAGAAAGAAAGTCTTCAAGCTGAAGGGGATGATCTCTGAGCTGAGAGAAAGAATCTTCCATCTTGACAAGACACCTTCGAATCCGAGCGAGACACCTTCGAATCCAAGCGAGTCTCCCTTCAATCCAAACTCGACAGCCTTCAAACAGAATGAGACACCCTCCAGTCTGAACTGAATACCCTCATAATCAAATGAGACAGACTCCGAGCTGAGCTGGAGAGTGAGAGCATCAAAACTGACCAACCTGATCAACCACAAGAGGCACCAGAATCAATGTCAGTTGCCCCTATAAGAGGACGGAAAATGAAAGGAACCTTGACTCACTCAGAACAGAAGAAAGAGGAGGAGAAAGTAGAGGAAGCAGACACTGTAAGAGAAGAGGAGGAAAGAGGTCCAGAGGAGTGGCTCTGAAAACCAGTGGAACCGCTCCTAGGTCCAGAGGAGAGGCTCTGAGATCCAGGGCATCCAGAGAGAGGATTGAGAGCCCCAGTAAGATCACAGTCACCAATGCCCAGGAGAGTAACAAGAAGACCTGAAACAGTAGGAGGTGAGCAAGACATCGCCACCATTACTGATAGGAAAATGAATGAAATCTGAGGTCTGAGAAAAGACTTTTCACGCCACCCAAATGAGCCTATTGTCACCTGGTTACTTTGATGTTGGGACAATGGGGCCAACAGTGTGTGGCTAGATAGTAGAGAAGCTCGCCAACTGGGTGGTATTGCCAGGGACTCTGCCATTAACAGAGGTATTAGTACTTGCCAGAATGAGGCCTTCACCCTCTGGAAGCGGATGCTGCTAGCCGTAAAAGAAAAACACCCCTTCAAAGACGATCTGATGCCTGAGAAAAATAAATGGACTGACATGGAAAAAGGCATCCATTATTTGAGAGAATATGCCGTGGTGGAAATGTTACATGACCACACATTCGATACTGATGATCGAGACCAAGAGCATGATCCTGAGAGAGTCAGGTGTACACCAAATATGTGGCGTATATTCACAAGGACTGCACCAGAAAGCTATGCCAGTACATTAGCAGCAATGTATGGCAGAGAGGAAAGAAGACCCCTTATAAATGAACTGATTAATAAACTTCAAGACTTTGAGTTACATTTAACCCCTCTATGAGCTTGTGTTTCAGCCATTGCAAAAGTGACTGAAAAACTGGACAGAATGGAGAACAATCAAGAAGATATAAAAGACAAACAGTCTACTGTGCTTAATGCTGATGGATCCATGGTGATATGAGATACATCCAGAGGGGACCAGAATTCCCAAAACAGCATACTGGAGGGGCTGATCAACTTGGTTTCCTCCCAACCTGAATCATCCAACGTCTCAGCAATCAAAAGAAGATATCCACCTGCTCGAGCAAGTGACAACAGTAAGACTACGCCACATATTGCCTTGTGGTGTTACCTACGTGACCATGGAGAAGATAAGAAGTGGCATAAAAAACCCACTCCTGCACTTCAAGCACGGGTAAAAGAATTACAAGACACGTCAACCACCAAGGTAAACTTCTCCAAAAAGGCGATTCTTCCAGTTGCTGCGGGACACGGCAATAGCCGTAAGACAGACAGAGGTAACAAATAGAGGAGCCCTGCCCCCAGCCAGGGGGGGAAGTGATAATAGAGTGTATTGGACTGTGTGGATTAGATGGCCTGGCACATCAGAACCACAGAAATATAAGGCACTGGTGGATACTGGTGCACAGTGCAATCTAATGCCCTCGAGTCACCAAGGGACAGAATCGATTTATATTCATGGGGTGACTGGGGGTTCCCAAGAGCTGACTACGTTGGAGGTTGAAATAAGCCTCAATGGTAAAGACTGACATCCTATTGTGACTGGCCTAGGGGCTCCCTGTACACTTGCTATTGATTACCTCAGAAGGGGATATTTTAAGGATCCCAGGGGTTATCGATGGGCCTTTGGAATATCTGCTGTAGACATAAAAGGTGTTAAACAGCTGTCTGTTTTGCCTGACCTGTCAGAAGATCCGTCTGTTGTGGGGTTGCTACGAGTGAAAGAGCAACAGGTACCGATTGCCACAAAAACGGTGCACAGAGGGCAGTACCGCACCAGCAGGGATTCCTTGCTCTCCATTCATAAGTTGATTAGTCAACTAGAGAGTCAGGGAGTGATAAGCAAAACTCACTCACCTTTTAATAGTCCCATATGTCCTGTGCATAAAGCCAGTGGAGAATGGAGGCTGACGGTAGACTACCGTGGCCTGAATGAAGTCACACCCCCACTGAGTGCTGCTGTACCGGACATGTTAGAACTCCAATATGAACTGGAGTCAAAAGCAGCCAAGTGGTATGCCACCACTGTCATTCCTAACGCCTTCTTTTCTATTCCATTGCTTCAGCTGCAGGAGGTGTCACGCTTGCAGGCTCTTGTCCTGATGGGGGATTTCAACCACCCAGATATCTGCTGGGATAGTGGCATGGCAGGTGGCAGACAATCCAGGAGATTCCTGGAGTCTGTCAAGGACAACTTCCTGGTCCAGGTAATAAGATGGACTAACCCGAGGTGAAGCCTTACTGGACCTGGTGCTCACTAATGCAGAGGAGAGCATTAGAGAGGTTAAGACTGGAGGCAGCCCGAACAGAAGTGACCATGCCTTGGTGGAGTTTGTGATCTTGAAGAATACGGGCCTGGCAAAAAGCAGAGCTAGGACCCTGTGCTTTAGGAGAGCAAACTACCGGCTGCTCAAGGAACTGCTGAGTGGGATCCCCTGGGA
This sequence comes from Pavo muticus, assembly GCA_016647715.1. Taxonomy (NCBI): domain Eukaryota; kingdom Metazoa; phylum Chordata; class Aves; order Galliformes; family Phasianidae; genus Pavo; species Pavo muticus. The sequence goes on from JACDJE010000830.1 coordinate 10,539, forward strand.
AACTGTCCTTAAGGGCATGGGCGCAGAACAGAGCTGGCAGCTCTTTAGGGACACCCTTCTGAGAGTGCAACGGCTCTCCATCCCCCAGCAGAAGAAGTCGAGCAGGGGAGGCAGGCGACCGTCGTGGCTGTGCAAGGTCCTGCAGCTTAAACTGAGAGAAAAGAGGGAAATGTACAGAAAGTGGAAGCAGGGTTGTGTATCCTGGGAGGAATTCAGGGCTGTTGTCCGTATGTGTAGAGATGGGATTAGGAAAGCCAAGGCTCAGATGGAGCTGAACTTGGCGAGGGATGTGAAAGACAACAAGAAGGGGTTCTACAGGTACATAGGCAGGAAGAGACAGGCCAAGGAGAGTGTTCCCCCTCTGATGAAAGGTAATGGGGAGCTGGCTTCCTCAGACATAGAAAAAGCTGAGGTGCTCAATGAGTACTTTGCCTCAGTCTTCACGGGTGGTCAGGCTTCCCGTGTCTGCCAGTACTCTGAGTCTCTAGGTGAGGGTGTGGGGAGTGGTTTCTGTCCCACTGTAACAGTGGAACAAGACTAAGTCCTCCTCATGAAATTGAATGTGTTTAAGTCCATGGGGCCGGATGATAGCCAGCCTAGGGTTCTGAAAGAGATGGCTGATGTGGTTGCCGAGTCGCTCTCCATCATATTTGAAAAATCATGGCTGTCTGGTGAAGTCCCCAGTGACTGGAAGAAGGGAAACATTACTCCCATTTTTAAGAAAGGGAGAAAGGAAGACCTGGGGAACTACAGGGCGGTGAGCCTCACCTCTGTGCCTGGGAAGGTCATGGAGCAGATCCTCCTAGAAGCTATGTTAAGGCACATACGAGAGAAAGAGGTGATTAGAGACAGCCAGTATTGCTTCACCAAGGGCAGATATTGCCTGACCAATCTGGTGGCCTTCTATGATGGAGTGACAGCTTTGGTGGATGGGAGAAGGGCGGTGGATGTCATCTACCTGGACTTCTGCAAGGCCTTTGACATGGTCCCTCACCACATCCTTCTCTCTAAATTGGAGAGGTGTGGATTTGGAGAATGGACTATTCGATGGATTAGGAATTGGTTGGCTGGATGCAGCCAAAGGGTTGTGATCAGTGGTTCTGTGTCAGGGTGGAGGCTGGTCACAAGTGGTGTCCCTCAGGGGTCGGTCTTGGGTTCGGTGCTCTTCAACATCTTCATCAATGACATAGATAATGGCATTGAGTGCACCCTCAGCAAGTTTGCGGATGACACCAAGCTGAGCGGTGCAGTCGATACATGGGAAGGAAGGGAAGCCATCCAGAGGGACCTGGACAGGCTGGAGAAGTGGGCCCATGAAAACCTAAAGAGGTTCAATAAGGCCGAGTGCAAGGTGCTGCACTTGGGTCAGGGCAATCCCAGGTGTTTATACAAACTGGGGGAAGATCTCCTTGAGAGCAGTCCTGCAGAGAAGGACTTGGGCGTCCAGGTAGATGAGAAGCTGGACATGAGCCAGCAGTGCGTGCTTGCAGCCCGGAAGGCCAACTGTGTTCTGGGCTGCATTAAAAAAGGGGTGGCCAGCAGGGAGAGGGAGGTGATTGTCCCCCTCTACTCGGCTCTTGTGAAGCCCCATCTGGAGTACTGTGTCCAGGCCTGGGGCCCCCAGTACAGGAAAGACGTGGAGCTCTTGGAGGGGGTCCAGAGGAGGGCCACTAAGATGATCAGAGGTCTGGAGCACCTCTCCTATGAGGAAAGGCTGAGGGAACTGGGATTGTTCAATTTGGAGAAGAGAAGGCTCCGGGGAGACCTCATTGCAGCCTTCCAGTACTTGAAGGGAGCATATAAACAGGAAGGGGAATGGCTGTTTACGAGGGTGGATAGAGATAGGACAAGGGGAAATGGTTTTAAACTGAGACAGGTGATGTTTAGGTTAGATATTAGGAGGAAGTTTTTTACACATAGGGTGGTGACATATTGGAACAGGTTGCCCAAGGAGGTTGTGGATGCCCCATCCCTGGAGGCATTCAAGGCCAGGCTGGATGTGGCTCTGGGCAGCCTGGTCTAGTGGTTGGCGACCCTGCACATAGCAGGGGGGTTGAAACTAGATGATCATTGTGGTCCTTTTCAACCCAGGCTATTCTATGATTCTATGATTCCTTTGGCCACAGAATGAAGACCACAGATTGCTTTCACCTGGAGGGGCATTCAGTATACCTGGAATCGTTTGCCCCAGGGGTGGAAACATAGTCCAACAATTTGCCATGGGTTGATCCAACCTGCATTGGAACAGGGAGGTGCTCCTGAGCAGTTAAAGTATATTTATGACATTATTGTGTGGAGCAATACTGCAGGGGAAGTCTTTAAGAAAGGAGAGCAAATAATCCAGATCCTTCTGTGTGCTGATTTCGCTATCAGGCAAAGCAAAGTGAAAGGACCTGCCCAGGAGATTCAGTTCCTAGGTGTAAATGGCAAGATGGGCGTCGTCACATCCCGATAGGTGTGATCGACAAAATCACTGCCATGTCTCTGCCCACTAATAAAGAAGAGACACAACCTTTTCTGGGTGCAGTGGGCTTTTGGAGAATGCATGTTCCAAACTATAGCCTCATTGTAAGCCCCTTTTATCAGGTGGCGCGGAAGGATAATTTTGCGTGGGGTCCCGAGCAGCAGCAGGCTTTTGAGCAAATCAAACAGGAGATAGCCTGTGCCGTGGCCCTGGGGCCAGTACGGATGGGACAGGATGTGAAGAACATCCTCTACACTGCTGCTGGAGAGAAAGGTCCCACTTGGAGTATGGGACAAAGAGCGTCAGGAGAGACCCGAGGCCGACCCATTGGATTTGGGAGTCCAGTGTACAGGGGGTCCGAAGAGTGCTACACTCCAACTGAAAAGGAGATCTTAGCCGTGTATGAGGGGATTTGGGCTGCTTCCGAAGTAGTCGGTACTGAAACGCAGCTCCTTCTAGCACCTTGACTGCCAGTACTGAACTGGATGTTTAAAGGAAAAGTTCCCTCCACCCATCATGCTTCTGATGCCACTTGCAGTAAGTGGATTGCGCTGATTACACAACGAGCTCGTATGGGGAACCTCAGTCGTCCAGGAATCCTAGAGGTGATTATGGACTGGCCTGAAGGCAAAAAGTTTGGAACATCACCAGCAGTAGAGGTATCACGTGCTAAAGAGGCCCCACCATGCAATGAATTACCAGAAAATGAAAAGAAATTTGCCCTGTTCGCAGATGGATCACGTCGTATTGTGGGGAAGCATCGCAGATGGAAAGCTGCTGTGTGGAGCCCCACACGACAAGTTGCAGAGGCCACTGAAGGGAAAGGAGAATCAAGCCAATTTGCAGAGGTAAAGGCTGTCCAGCTGGCCTTTGATGTCACTGAACGGGAGTGACGGCCAATGCTTTATCTTTATACTGACTCATAGATGGTGGCAAATGCTTTATGGGGGTGGTTACAGCAGTGGGAACAAAACAACTGGCAGTGGAGGGGTGAACCCATTTGGGCTTCTGAACTGTGTGAAGACATTGCTGCCCCAATAAAGAATATGGTTGTGAAGGTGCGCCATGTAGATGCTCACGTGCCCAAGAGTCAGGCTACTGAAGAACAACAAAACAACCATCAGGTAGATCAAGCTGCCAAAATTGAGGTGGCTCATGTAGACTTGGACTGGCAACACAAGAGAGAATTATTCCTAGCTCGGTGGACCCATGAGACCTTGGGCCATCAAGGAGGGGATGCAACATATAAGTGGGCTGGAGACCAAGAGGTGGACTTAACTATGGATGCTATTGCACAAGTTATTCATGACTGTGACACTTGCACCACAATTAAACATGCCATGAGGATGAAACCTCTTTGGGGGGAAGAGTGAAGGCAAAAGTATAAATATGGGGAGGCTTGGCAGGTTGATTATATCACCTTGCCACGATCTCGCGATGGTAAGCGTTATGTGCTTACCATGGTGGAGGCAACCACTGGGTGGCTTGAAACATATGCAGTACCCCATGCTACCACCCAAAACACGTTATTAGGTCTGGAGAAACAAGTCCTGTGGTGACATGGCAGTCCAGAAAGAATTGAGTCAGATAATGGGACTCATTTCAAAAATTCTACTGTAAATACTTGGACCAAAGATCATGGCATTGAATGGATTTATCATATCCCCTATCATGCACCAGCTTCTGGTAAAATTGAATGATACAATGGGTTGTTAAAAACTGTGCTGAAAGCAATCGGTGGCAGAACATTTAAGGACTGGGACAAGCATTTGGCAGAAGCCACCTGGTTGGTCAATACTCGAGGATCTGTTAATCTCCATGGTCCTGCCAGCTCCCTACATACTGTAAAGGGAGATAAGGTCCCTATAGTACATGTAAAGAGCATGTTGGCAAAAGCAGTTTTTGTCTTTCCAGCTTCTGGGAAGGGCAAACCTCTTCGTGGAACTGTTTTTGCTCAGAGACCTGGGTCCACTTGGTGGGTAATGCAGAGAAATGGTGATGTTCAGTGTTCACCACAAGGGAATTTGATGTTAGGGGAGTGCGGTCAGAAATTCTATGTATATATATATACGTATATGTTTGAGTGTGTTTAGCACTTGTTAATTATTGGGGTTTTTTTTGTATGTATTAAGCATGATGTAGTTATGTGGAATAAGGGGTGGAATGTCATGTTTTTACGATTTTTTGTTATTGGTATTCCCCATCATAACATCATGTAGTGCACTGGGAGTTAATGAGTTAATGCTCCAGTTCCGAGTACCTGTCCCAGAAGAGAAGATGAACTACATATCCCAGAGGACTTTGTGTTCAGAGAGGAGATATAACCTCTGGAAAGGTCACCTGACGCCCTCTTTTCCCTTTTTGATGGTCAGGCTCTTCTCCCTGCTGCTCGTCCCAACCGCACGCATCGCCTTAGCATTAGTTTAAGGCCTTCAGCTTTCAGATACTCTGTCATTATATTTGATTTATTAGCTCCACTTCTAATTGTATTGTATTATATTTTATTACAGTGTGTTATCTTGTATTCTGATATCTTATTTAGTAAATTAGTTTGTTTCTCCTCAGATCATTGCCGCTGTTTTGTTTTGGGCCCATCTCTCTACCCTTTTTCCCTTATCTCCTATCCGGAGGTGCGGACCCATGGGTTCCTCTTCCCCGCTAGTCATGGAACTGGGCTGAACCAGCCCATAAACCACTGACAAGGATCTATCAGTCGTGATGGTTCTACCCAATCCAGCTCCCCACATATAGGGAGATAAGGTCCCTGTAGTACATGTAAAGAGCATGTTGGTAAAAGCGGTTTGGGTCCTTCCAGCTTCTGGAAGGGGCAAACCTCTCCATGGAACTGTTTTTGCTCAGGGACCTGGGTCCACTTTGTGTGTGATGCAGAAAAATGGGGATGTTCAGTGTGTACCACAAGGGAATTTGATGTTGGGGGAGTGCATTCAGCAATTCCATGTATATATATGTATATAGATACGTGTGTGTAATGCATTTTAATTATTGCTCGTTTGTATACATGTATTCAGCGTGATGTAGTGATGTGGAATAAGGAGTGGAATGACCTGGTTTTATGATTTTTTTTGTCATTATTCCATATCATAACATCATGTAAAGCACGGGGAATTAAAGTGTTAATACTCCAGTATTAGCCTTTGACCTTGATTAGGCTTCCAGGTTATAAGCAGTCTCAGGGAAAAACAATCTTCCACCCACAGACCTCTCAAGGCAAATACAGGGTAAACAAAGGGTGGTTGAGGTCAGCTGCTTCAGAGCAGGCTCAGCTCTGCACCAACTCACTTGGGGGATCAGCTCATCTATGTACAGTCTGCGAGAAAACAAACCTACCATGGTCTCCACTAGACAGAGAGCTCTTTCAAAAAAGACTGTGCCAACCCAGATGGAGGGCCTGTCCAGAGATGTGTCTGTTCAGGCCTCTGGCTGCAGTGGTTGCCTGGGCTTGCTGATGGCAGGGTAGGGCAGTAGGAATACTGTTTGTTCTCAGGTGGAAGGTCTGCTCACCACGGTGACTGAGCTCAAGGAGGAGGTGGAGAGACTAAGGAGCATCAGGGCATGTGAGCAGGAGATTGATTGGTGGAGTAACTCCTTGGCATGCCGAGGGAAGGGCAGTGGGGGGATGCCCCCCAGAGTATGGTGGAGTGCTTGCTCTGTAGCTGTTGGGCTGAGATAGGGGACCAAAAAGATGAGGAGGGTTGGAAGCGAGTCCCAGTTGGGCAGCGCTGGAAACCCTCCTCCCTACCTACCTCTCTTCCCCAGGTATATTTTCCTGAAAATATTTCAGGAAAACATTACTGGAAAACAGGGTACTGTAGGCAAAGAAATTTGCCTAAGATATAGAAAAGGGGGGAACTGAAACTTAATTCTTGTACAATAATGTTGCAAGGGTATACATTCTCGTCATGCAAGACAGATCCCCTTAACAATGTGAAGGAACCCAGGTGCATGGAAGTTTTGAAACAGAGAACAAGAACCTAACCAGTTAGAACTGGGTTTGTGGTTAGTGATTTCCTGGGGTGAAAAGTACACCAGGAAGCCTTCGCGAGGAAGGCTTGGAGAAGACCCCTGCCCACAACCACCAGAGGGCAACATGCATGCGTGCGGAGGCAGGATGTATTACAATACTTTCCTCAAACTAACTGGAATATTATGATGAGTTCTCGGAACTGTTTCAGTGAGCTCAACCCACCTTTTGTGTAATCTAATGTATATGTATGATTTTGTGTGATAAATAAGCAACCGACGGGTGTTTTGGTGTGCAAGTTACGTGGAGATATCCCCCCTGCACCCGGCGCTGTAATAAACATACCTACCTTATAAGCTTAAGTTGGTTATAGAGTTTGTTTCCACACATCAGTAACTTGACATGCCAATGAGTTATGTCAAGCAGGTATTCCCTTTATTACAGCACTAGGTGCATGGAGGATCGCTCCACCAAACATGCACACCAAGGAAAGCGGCAACTACACATTTATAGGCATAGCGTGTACATATTCATCATATTTCTGAGAAATTGGTTACTTATGCATTGCATGTCCCGCCCTTCTGAGCATGTGTCCTAGAATGTGGAGAGGGTCTCTGGGCCCATCTGGTGGTCGTTGGATGAAGTCTATTAGTCATCCTTGCAAAACCTTTAGGAACCCAGCTCAAAGTGCTTCTGCTCAACCCTGCAGTGTGAGCAGAACCAGCCAACCCCTGCACTAGCCAGTGCAGCAAAGCTTGGACACACAATCCAGCTCTGACCCCAGCCTGTGGACAGGAAAGCCTTCAGAAGAGCAAGAGGCTGAAGCCAAGAAAACTGACAAAGTAACGACACAACGAGTTATGTCAAGCAGGTATTCCATTTATTACAGTGCTGGGGGCATGGGGAATTGCTCCCACCGAACATGCACACCAAGAGAAGCAGCGACTACATATTTAAAGGCATAGCGTATACATATTCAGTACATTCCAAAGACATAGGCAATGGACAGAAATTCCAAGAAATGATTAACATCTCTGGTGGTCGTGGGATGCATCTTTGCTGTAAATTTCCAGATCTTTAAGGGAGGGTAGCTTGAATAAGTTCTCATGGGTACTGAGTAAAGCTGAGGCATCCATTTTGGCTGTCTTACCTTCAATAACAGGATATCCATCCTACTTTCTTATCTTTATTTAACAGTGAGCTTCCATGGAATCTGCACTCTGTTCTTGGGCTTGCATGTGTGTATCACCTGTCCTTCAGCTTAAGTCCACTCAAGTTATGTGAAAAGAGCTGTTTTCACAATATAGAAAAGCTGTTCTCATGGTTCAATCCCCCCTTTTCTATGTGTGTTGTATTAGGCGACAGCGAGGCTACGGGATGTCATGGGATAGTGCCCCCCCTGGCTCAGTAATTGGACAATACACCTTTAGGGGTGTAGACGAAGTAGAGCAAGAAAGTACTTAAACGGATGCCACGTGTGATTAAACGCCATTTTTCTGCACATCATATTGGTGTCTTATGCAGTTCTTGGCCCTGATCAGGTAATTGATCAGTTTCGCAAGGGTTGATACAGCCTGAACAGAACGATCACGACAACATATGGTGCACCTCTCTGAGACAGTGCTGTATTTTTTGCCCTTTGCGAGAATGCTATACTGCTATCTGCTATACTGAACGCTATGCTTACTTAGAACTGCGCTTTTATCCTGCCACTGGAGCGGTAGAAGACCAGGTAAATGGTGAATTTATCCTGCAACGGAGTGTGGCAGATGACCGGGTTCGGTGCTAGCTTATCCTGCAGTTCGTGAAAGTTTGCGGGGACAGCAAATCCGACTTCAGAAGACCGGGGATCGGTGCGTGCCTGCAGTTTGCTGAAATCTGCGGAGAAAGCAGAGCAGCTGTGGAAGATGAACTTATCCTGTAACTGCTGGTAAGTTACAGAGGAACTGGGTTTCGGTTTGCTTATCCTATAACACGCAGAGACTATTCTACAATTCTACAAATATCTTATAGAGCATGGAAGGCAATCCAAAAGCACACAAAGATCTCACATCGAGTCACTGCCAGTTCAAGATCTAAATCAGGGCTGAATCGAGCGAGCGTATTCTGCATACACTTATGTAAAATTTCTTGCCAGGCTGCGGCCATCTCATGGGTTAGGTCCCGGGGTTCATTTGGATTAGAGCCCTTTAGCTGATCATAGAAGGGTTTCATTAATTGAGGTGGTATTCCCAAGGCATTGCGAACCCACTGCAGGGCTCCAACCAGTTTCTGAACATCCCACAAGGTCTTTATGTGTGGTTGAATAGAAAGGCCCACTGGCTGGACTATTTCGGGACCAAACTTATATCCCAGGTATTCAACTCCCGGGCCCCTCTGTGTTTTTTGCTCTGAGATGGTAAAGCCAGCTGCAGTAAGCGTGGTCATCACCCGTGACTCGAGTGTCTGTAGCTCTAATTCAGTAGGGGCTGCAAGCAAAAGATCGTCCATATAATGTGAGATAAGATACTGTGGGAAATCTCTTCTAACCGAGTGCAACACTCTGCTGACTACTAGTTGACAGATAGTAGGGGAGCATGCCATCCCCTGCGGAAGGACGCGCCACTGAAATCTTTCAGTGGGACCTAGGTTATTGATCGTTGGCACTGTAAAAGCAAACGCTTCTCGATCCTCTTCTGCGAGAGGAATGGAGAAGAAACAGTCTTTAAGATCTATTACCACTAATGGCCATTTTCTGGGTATGGTTGACAATATTGGTCCACCTTGCTGCACTGCTCCAAAAGGTACAAGTTGAGCATTAACCGCGCGCAAGTCATGCAGCAGACGGAAAGCACCAGAGCGTTTTTTTATAACAAAGATCGGAGTATTCCATTGGCTGAGAGAGGGCTCTATGTGCCCCAACTGAAGTTCTTGAGAGATTAATTGCATGAGTGCTTTAAGTTTGTCCAGAGGAAGGGGCCACTGATCTACCCAAACGGGGCGCGCATCCCGTTTCCACTGCAAAGGTATCGCATATGCAGTAGATAACTGGCAGACAGTGGCCCTTATTATAAATTTGTAATACGTGCACCCACACTATTAAGGAAGTCCCGACCTAGCAATGTACCTGGGACTTCGGCAATGAGAGGTACAAGCAGGGCAGGCTTCTCCAGTGAACCATCTCTGTTAACTAAAACGATCTCTACTTCCCCCAAGCTTTTTCTAGTAGGGATGGTTCCTCCCACCCCTCTCACAATTTGAGAGGGACCTGAAGGCCATTCCTCTGGCCAGTCCTTGACAGATATCACCGTGATATCTGCCCCTGAATCAATAAGAGCCGTGGTCTGTACAAAACGACTACCCAAAAACCCAGGCTGCAAGCTAATATAAGATATGAAAATCCTGACTAGGGGGCGATCTTGGCAGTCTAGGGTTAGTGCCACGGTGGGTGTGTCATGAATTTGAATGGCGGGGCTGGTAAAGTTGGTGGAATGATCAAAGGTGGTTGTTGTGATGGCCCACTCTGACGGTTGCGGGAGGGGCCCTGGGCCTGAGGTACCCTCCCCCCATCGTTTCCCTGCAACTGGATTCCGAAATATCTACACTGTCGAGCATTATGCCCCTCTCTGCCACATAATTGGCATGTAACTTTGGCTTTTTCCCCAACTTTGGCTTTGCATTGGGTCTTAAAGTGGCCATAATGTCCACATCGGAAGCAAGGACCTTTAGAGATGTCTACCTCCCGGTGTGACATCGAGGCTATAGCCATTGCATTGGTAAAAGCAGCTGTTAAGCCCTCGTTGGTTAAAGGAGCAGGTTTCTGCTTATCTAGTACATACTTAATAAGTTCTCCGGGTGTAGAAATCTCTGCAGGGGCTGTGCGGATCAGATTTTTAACAGCCTCATGAGACTTTTGTTTAAGGCAATCCACAATTACAGGGCCATGAACAGCTTTGGGTAGATCAGACCCCTCAACAGCTTTAATTAGCCCATCAGAAAATCTTGAAATGATTCAGTCGGACCTTGAATTATTTCTGTCCAGGGTGTGGATGGTTCTGCAGTGCGAGCAGTTCTTCTAAAGGCCTCTAAGGCAGCATCAGTAACTGCTATCAGTTCCCCTGGACGTAATATAGCTACCTGAGTGTATGGACTGAGCATGCCTGGTGCTGATCCTGTAAGTCTGAGTATATTCGTGCCATGCACTGGGTGAGCTGGATCGTTCTCTGCGGCTATTACTATTCGCTTAAGAATAGCTAGCCACTCCTCTTTCCAGAGAGAATATTGTACGGGTTTAAGAGCCATGTGCATAAGGTTCTCAATATCATAGGGGACCATAGGCCCTGCTTCAGTTAGGGCTTCTAATGCATTTAAAGTTATAGGTGATTTTAACCCCCTTTTTTCTATCGCCTCTAATAATCGAGTGACTCCTTTTGGATTTAATGG
>JACDJE010000830.1:34161-108195 GCA_016647715.1 Pavo muticus
ACATTTGGTCTTATTAAACCTCATCCCATTGGCTTCAGCCCAGCTATCCAGCCTGTCCAGATCCCTCTGTAGGGCCTCGCTACCCCCAGGCAGATCGACACTTCCAGCCAACTTGGTGTCATCTGCAAACTTACTGAGGGTGCACTCAATGCCCTCATCCAGGTCATCAATAAAGATATTGAAAATTTTAAACTAATCTTTAACTTCTCCTCAACTAGGTAAATAAGTAGTATATGTAAGTGGAGGAGTAGTATAGCCTATATAGAATTAGTGTCTACAAAGAGTTTTCACTGTTGTAACAGAGTGTATCCCATTCGTTATCTTGGTAATTATTTGGAAAACATAAGATTTGACAAAAATGCTGGGGAGGGACCATCTTGTAGTTTTGAACTTGATGATAATTTATTTTAGGAAAAGCCTTAGTCAAGTGGTGACTTGGAAAAAGGATGACCTTCAGAGGGGAAAAAGGGGGTACCCTGTTAAGATTTGGGTGAATATCACAAGAAAGGAAGTACCCCAGACTGTCACATTTGATGCTTGCCAGATAATAGCCTGTGGAAGTTTAAATACGCAACGACAACTGAGTAATGAAAATAAATATCTCTGTCCTGAACCGGGTATGAATAATGGATTCCCGTGTAATGGATGGAATAATGTATGGTGGACAACTGCCTATCGAGGTTGGACATATATGCCTGGGATATTTGATGCTCCATGGGCACATACATTGAAAGATCGAATTAGCATCTTTAAGGGAATTGCCCAATCAAATTGCCAGCCCTTACAATGTAACCCAGTGACAATAACAATTAACAAGGCTGATAATCTCATTAATACCACCTTTGGCCTTGGGATAGACATGCGTGGAAAGGATCCAACAGCTAGATTCCGGATAGCTGTATGGGATGCACTCCCTGATAACACTCAGAAAATCCAGAATGGGGAAGAACTTAATAAGGGGGGTGAAAAATCTTCCTAAAAACCCCACAGTTGTGACAGTTAAAGAGATAAAGGATCTTAGGCAAACATTTGAAATTGAAACAGGATACGGGGATGTTAATGCCTGGGTAGAATGGATTAAGTATACTGTCCAGAGTCTCAACCATAGCAATTGCTATGCTTGTGCATCTGGACGGCCCATAGCTCAGGTGGTGCCCTTTTCTCTGGGATGGACCAAGGATCCCCAGGGGATGCGATGCATGATTGCCCTGTACCAGGAGAAAACCGCCTGGGGAAGTGAAGCCTGCAAATCTCTTTCTCTCTTGTTCCCTCCAATGCCTGATACAGATGTCCAGATCCCTCCTGCATTCTCCACAGCCATAGGTAACCATACAGCCTGCCTCTCACGGCAGGGTGTGAAGGCTACTAGGCCTATAGGGAACTTTTCCTTATGCAGTGAGGTCTTGAATGTTACGGAGGATTTAGCAGGGAACTATTCAAGATTAGGAATCCCCAGGGCGGATCTCTGGTGGTATTGTGGGGGAAAGACCTTATGGTCCACTCTCCCATCTAATTGGGGAGGCACCTGTGCACTTGTTCAACTAGCTATACCATTCACCCTGGCATTTGAAAAAGGAATGTCCAAAAATTCCAGAAGAAACAGAAGGAGCTTAGGGATATCATTTGATGACACAATATATATAGATTCAATTGGGGTGCCTAGGGGCGTCCCTGATGAATTTAAGGCAAGAAATCAAATTGTTGCAGGGTTTGAGTCACTGTTTTGGTGGGTAACGATCAACAAAAATGTAGATTGGATTAATTAAATCTATTATAATCAACAGCGATTTATAAATTATACAAAAAGTACCATGAAGGGAATTGCAGAACAATTAGATGCCACAAGTAGAATGGCCTGGGAAAATAGGATTGCTCTAGATATGATTCTAGCAGAGAAAGGGGGTGTATGTTTAATGTTGGGTACTCGCTGTTGCACCTTCATCCCCAATAACACAGCTCCAGATGGTACAATAACTAAGGCATTGCAAGGACTTACTACCCTTGCTGATGAATTGGCAGAGAATTCAGGAGTAGATACCTCTGTCACTGGATGGCTGGACTCCTGGTTTGGTAAGTGGAAAGGGGCAATTATATCAATATTTACATCTTTGATTACAGTAGCAGGAGCCCTGGTAGCCATTGGGTGCTGTGTTATCCCCTGTGTGAGAGGACTGGGTACAGCGACTGATTGAGACAGCACTACTAAAACAAACACCAATGGAGCCACCACCATATTTGGATAAAATGATGATATTAGAGGAAATGGGGAACGAGGAAAGTGAAGAAGAGGAGGAGGTCTATAGGATAATGCCTTAAAGAACAAAAATTTGCAGAAATCAACAGTGTATAAATAAGAAAAAGGGGGGAATTGTGGGAATTGAATGTTCTTTCTGCATCAGAACAAGACAAGAATTTCGTTAATTTCATGACCTCTGCTACCATTTGGGTCCTTTATTACAATTAATAGTTCTTTTCAGGGGTCTTTCTACTTTATCAGGGTTCTCTGGTAGTTTTCATTGCTCATCCTCTAGATAAACCTTCCCCAACAATGCATACTCAGTATATAAGTAAAACAATATATACATACCTATATATAGATATAGATATATCCATAGAGATTAGGTAGATGGAGTAAGTTATAAGCATAAAGACTGAAGCTCCTGTCTGTCCAGCCATCTGAAAAACTTCTGGGCCTTCAGTTAAAGGCAAGTTAGACGTAATAGATATCTTTACAAATCAGAAACCTCTTGATGTTGGAAAACTACTAGCTTTTGGTGCTGGATAGACAGGACCTGAGTAACAGAGAATTAAAGGAGGAGAAGTTAAACAATTAACAGCATACATATATAAGCTAGTAACAACTTATGTATAGCCAGCATGAAAAGAAAATATATGTCACACACATTGCAAGAATATCCTGCACAAATTAAAAGGACAATTCGTGACATGCCGTAGGGAATGCCTGAAGAACGTATTGAGGAAGATCTGGCGCCACCCCCCCCCCAGACTCTGTCTAACAAAAAAATTCTGAAGAAAATCACCATATCAATACGAATGAGAAGGGTACTGAGACATCTTGGAGACAACAGGACTGCTACTGACTGACACCAGATAACACACGAATTAACAAGTAATTAACAAATGTAAACCTTTTGATAAGATTGTGAACCTGGAGTACCCAGCCAGTGGAGAAACGGGAGGCAAAGGGGGGGAGCGGGGGTGAGAAACAAGGTACAAAAGCTGTCATATCCATGCCCATAGGCGCGCTCTCCTGCTTGTGGGATGCCTGCCATTGCAATCGCGAATAAAATCTGCTTTATCAGAGATACCGTCCTGACAAAATTATTTGGATATTTCCAACAGTCGGAGCAGGATGCCCGCCGTGAGAGTGTTGTCCTTCCAGATATAGTCTGAAACTTTTTCTGTGTGTGCCTCCTGGAGTTGCAAGGAGCAATATTTTGGAAAACTTAGACGTGAGTCCTTCTCCAGGAAGACCGCTCCATATTTAAGTAAACTTCACTGTTTATGTGTATACCTCACGGGGATGTATGAATTAATCCTGAATACGTGTGTGCGTCCTCGGGAAGACCTCTCTGCATTTTGTGAAGTGTGAAATTTGAAACTTTCGTGTGCGCCTCTTGGGAAGTGACGCGTGTGCCTCTCCAAGAAGTTTATTTGCTTTATTGAAAGCTAGAAAGTGTTGCTTCTTTGTCTTTTGTGTGCTCCCCTCAAAGGAAGGTAGGAGCGATTTGAGCTGTGTGCACCTCCTGGAGTTGCAAGGAGTAAACTGAAGGGTGTCTTGTAACTTAGATGTGATGTTTGCAGTTTTTTCTGTGTGGCTTCGCAGGAAAGTAAGGAGCATGATTTAGGTGTTGTTTTAGTCTCTTTGTCTTTTGTGCTCCCCTCAACAAACGAAGGAGTGATTGGAGCATTTGCGTTTGTTTAGGTGTGGTGTGCCTCCCTGGTGGGGGGGAGGTAAGGAGTTGAGCTTTTGAATACATATACCTCTTCCTCCCTTAGTGTAGATCTTTTTGCCTATTGAGAAATGAGTAACAGTGTAGTCACTATAAAAAGTGTTGTATTAGGCGACAGCGAGGCTACGGGATGTCACGGGATAGTGGCCCCCCTCAGCTCAGTAATTGGACAATACACCTTTAGGGGTGTAGACGAAGTAGAACAAGAAAGTACTTAAACGGATGCCACATGTGATTAAACGCCATTTTTCTGCACATCATATTGGTGTCTTATGCAGTTCTTGGCCCTGATCAGGTAATTGATCAGTTTCGCAAGGGTTGATACAGCCTGAACAGAACGANCATTTTTCTGCACATCATATTGGTGTCTTATGCAGTTCTTGGCCCTGATCAGGTAATTGATCAGTTTCGCAAGGGTTGATACAGCCTGAACAGAATGATCACGACAACAAAAAAGTGAAGATGTGTTATTTGATCTCTTAGAAAAGCATGGTGCTCGGCCCTCGTTATCAGGGGTGGATTGGGCACGACAGAACTGGCATAACTTGCAGAGTGTTTTGGACCGTATTAGTGTTTTACAAAATGAGGCTCGTACCCGAGCCGGAAAAGGAAAATTGTTTATTTGTGCAGTACTCGGGGCTGCTTTAAAAGCAGCCGTGGAGTTCCGAGATGAAAAGCATTCGGCAGAAACCCAAACTATACAAGCATTGCAAGAATTGGTAAAAACTCTGCAGAATCAAATAGTGAACCTTGAGGAACAATTAGAAAGAGAGAAACGTAATTCAGCTTTGTTGCAAGTGGCTTTTAAGGAGCTGTTAATGTGTAAGGACACCAGTGACACTGTTATCCATAGTGCACCTCAAGAAAAATCTTATCCTCAGGAGGAACTACAAGGAATGAAGGAAAGGCTAGATAAATTAGAAACCTCAATAGCCCCCCTGCGTCCTTTGATAAAAACAGAATATACATTCGATATCAGCGAGGATCTAGATCCTCAAATGAATGTTAAGGAAATTCCCTTCTCAGCCACTGGACTAGCAAAATTGAAAAAAGATTTTAGCTGCTCTCCAAAGGAATCGGAGACTGAATATGTTTGGAGAGTTAGTCTTACTGGTGGCGATCAAATCCTGCTAACAGAGAAGGAATCTGAAGGATATTGGGGACCAGGAGTATTTTTAACTACTGGTAACAATCGTGCTCCCTGGTCCTTAACACAGAGGGCTGCCTATTGGGCAGGTGGTCTCAACCCTTTAGAAAGGGGAGACCCTCTTGCCATTACTGGGACAGTTGATCAATTAGTAGAGAATGTTCAAAAGGCTGCCTGCCTCCAAATGATGTATGACAGGAAACTGCAGCCACACCATGAATCACCTATGATGATGCCTGTCGACCCTGAGAGGATGACCCCTCTAATTAGGGGGCTTCCAGAATCACTGAAACCTATAGGGATACAACTGCAAGGAAAGATACAGGCTATGTCTCAGGGAGAAAGAACCCGGGCAGTGTTAGAAGGAACTGTAACCCCTAACCATCTGCAGCCAGGATACAAAGTATGGACATGGGGGGAGGTTGCCCAAGAGTTAGTTAACTATGGGAGAAAATATGAGCCGGTAGTTTCTTCCTTGAGTAAATTTGAGCCAAGGGGAGTAAGGCTTGCAGCGGTCAGCCTTGTCCCCAGGCCACCTAGCCCAAAGCTCAGTGGGACCAGAAGGGTCTCATTGCCAGTAAAAACAGGTAGGAGAAATATTGATCATAAACGTAATCGTCTCTGGACTCTAGGCTGGCAAAAGGGTATTCCACGAGATTTGATGAATGGATAACCCACAGTCAGGTTAGAGAAATTGGTTAACTGGTGTCATGGTTTTATGATTTTTGGTTATCAGTATTCCACATCATAACATCATGCAGTGCACTGGGAGTTAAAGTGTTCTGAAACGCAGCTCCTTCGAGCACCTCAACTGCCAGTGCTGAACTGGATGTTTAAGGGAGGGCTCCCTCTACCCATCACGCTACTGATGCCACTTGGAGTAAGTGGATTGCGTTGATTACGCAACAAGCTCGGATGGGGAACCTCAGCCGTCCAGGAATCCTAGAGGTGATCACGGACTGGCCTGAAGTTTGGAACATCACCCGGAGAAGAAGTATCACGTGCTAAAGAGGCCCCAGCATACAATGAACTACCAGAAAATGAAATGAAATATGCCCTGTTCACAGATGGATCGTGTCGTATTGTGGGGAAGCATCGCAGATGGAAAGCTGCTGTGTGGAGCCCCACACGACAAGTTGCAGAGGCCACTGAAGGGAAAGGAGAATCAAGCCAATTTGCAGAGGTAAAGGCTGTCCAGCTGGCCTTGGACGTTGCTGAACGAGAGAGATGGCCAATGCTTTATCTATATACGGACTCATGGATGGTGGCAAATGCCTTATGGGGGTGGTTACAGCAGTGGGAGCAAAATAACTGGCAGCGGAGGGGTAAAACTATTTGGGCTGCTGAACTGTGGAAAGACATTGCTGCCCGAATAAAGGATATGGTCATAAAGGTGCGCCATGTAGATGCTCACGTGCCCAAGAGTCGAGCTACTGAAGAACAACAAAACAACCATCAGGTAGATCAAGCTGCCAAAATTGAGGTAGCTCAACTAGACTTGGATTGGCAGAACAAAGGTGAATTATTTCTAGCCCGGTGGGCCCACGAGACCTCGGGCCATCAAGGAAGAGATGCAACACATAAGTGGGCTAGAGACCGAGGGGTGGACTTGACTATGGACGCTATTGCACAAGTTATTCATGACTGTGACACATGCGCCATAATTAAACAAGCCAAGAGGATGAAACCTCTTTGGGGGGAAGGGCGATGGCAGAAGTATAAATATGGGGAGGCGTGGCAGGTTGATTATATCACCTTGCCACGATCTCGCAATGGTAAGCATTATGTGCTTACCATGGTGGAGGCAACCACTGGGTGGCTTGAGACATATGCAGTACCCCATGCTACCGCCCGAAACACCATATTGGGTCTGGAGAAACAAGTCCTGTGGCGACATGGCACTCCAGAAAGAATTGAGTCAGATAATGGGACTCATTTCAAAAATTCTCTTGTAAATACTTGGGCCAAAGATCATGGCATTGAGTGGATTTATCATATTCCCTATCATGCACCAGCCTCTGGTAAGATCGAACGCTACAACGGGTTGTTAAAAACCATGTTGAAAGCAATGGGCGGTGGAACATTTAAGAACTGGGAGAAGAATCTGGCAGAAGCCACCTGGCTGGTCAATACCAGAGGATCTATCAATCGTGATGGTCCTACCCAATCCAGCTTCCTGCATACTGTAGAGGGAGATAAAGTCCCTGTAGTACATGTAAAGAGCATGTTGGGAAAAGCGGTCTGGGTCCTTCCAGCCTCTGGAAAGGGGAAACCTCTCCGTGGAACTGTTTTTGCCCAGGGACCTGGGTCCACTTGGTGGGTGATGCAGAAAAATGGGGATGTTCAATGTGTACCACAAGGGAATTTGATGTTAGGGGAGTGCAATTAATAGTTCTGTGTATCTATACGGACACGTACGTGTAATGTATTTTAATCATTGTATATATATATATATATGTATATTGAGCATGATGTAGTGATGTAGAATAAGGGGTGGAATGTCACGGTTTTGTGATTTTGGTTTTTCAGTATTCCACATCATAACATCATGTAGTGCATTGGGAGTTAAAGTGTTAACACTCTAATCCGGCTACCTGCCCCTACACGTCATGGAGGGGTGGGCTGGGGGGTGGTGCGGCTTCTTTGGACTCCCAACGAAGAGGCAAGTGCTCCGTTAACTCTCTCTCTCCACTTTGTTTGATTTATCCATCTCAATTAGATTGTATTATATTATATTATAGTTAGTAAAATAAGTTTACCTCCCTAGAGGTCTGTTTGTTTTCTTTCCTTTCCTTTTCCCTTCCCCTTCCTCTTTGGGGGGGGAGGCTGGGAAGGGGGCCCTTGGGCCCACTGTCCCTGTCACGGGCATAGACTGGTCCAGGTAACCCCGTGACAGTTTTTGGTGGAGAATGCGGGCAAAAGCTTCCTAGATTTTTAGTTTTTTTTTAAAACGATTCTCTGCTTTTGGAGTGTGTTCACTAGTTTTATTTTCCTTCTTTTAGAAAAGAAGGACTCTCACGAGTGCTCACTGAACACCCTGACCTTGAAAGTCTAGGCGGACAGCCAGTATTCTGGGATATTTGTAAACTTTATTATCTTGTTTTTAAAAAGGATAGGCAGAGGCAGAGGAGCATTGCTAGTTTAACCTTAAGGTAGTCTGCCACACTCTGGACATTGTACAGAGTGTCTGTCACAGCCACCAACTATGAATCCGCTCTCGATTGTGGGGACGCTGTTTAAAGCATTGAATGCGATCATGTTCTTTACAAATTATTGGCCCATTATTAACATCGCGCTTTCTTGTTGTGGACTCATGTTCATATATAACCAAATAAGGGCCCTGATGGAGACACCTGTCTGGTACTTATATGCCATGTGGTATAATTTGAATTTTGACACTTGTATCCCAGATGGGGTAGCTAACTTCACAAGCAATTACATCCCAGATGGAATAGCTAATTTCACAAACACCACGATGTTCAAACCGGTTTCCAGGCTTCCTTTTTGGTTCTTCTCACGTTATTCGAATACCGAGCTAGTGATCATGCTCGTGGGTGCACTCGTGTGCATGATATCAATTCCCCTGAATGTGTTCTTATACATTCGTGTTGTGCGGAAGGAATCTCCTCCGAAACCAGAGAATACTGACTGGCAGGGAAGATGGAGAGGTTTAGGAAAGATCTTAGAAGCGTGGGGACCCGCAATGTCATGGGATTTCACTCTTGAACACCTGTGGGATCCCGAGAAACTAAGTCAGTATTTGAGTCAGGGACGGTGCGGCTTGCGCAAATCTAGGGAGGTACAACTTATTTGGGGCTTGGCTTGTGCTTACCGTGCCCTGTATAATACTGTTCTGGAGAGAGAGAGTTTTCGAGCTGAGGTTTTAGCCAAAGGGGGAAATCCCCAAGTTAAATCGGGTCAACCACAGGAAACACCAGTAACAATGTCAGTTGCCCCTGTGGAAGGCAAGAAATGGAAACGAGTGTCCTCGCGTCTAGAACGAAAGAAGGAAGAAGCGGAGGAGGAGGCAGAGAAAGATCCAGGCGAGGGGCCCTCCCCAGAACCAGTATCGAGGAAGGCAAAAGAAAAAACTAAGAGCCATGAAGAAGAGAGTGATGAAGAGGAGGTCTCTATTACTGTTCGTCGACCTCTGAAGTTGACTGAAATCCAAGGCTCAAGAAAGGAGTTTACACGGCAATCGAAAGAAACTCTTGTTTCCTGGTTGCTTCGCTGCTGGGACAAAGGAGCCAATAGCTTGTCTCTAGATGGTAATGAAGCTCGCCAACTAGGAAGTATCGCCGGAGACGCAGCTATCGACAGAGGGATTAGTAGATGTTGGGATGGAGCTATCACCCTATGGGAACGACTGTTAATAGCTGTGAAGGAAAGGTATCCCTACAAAGACAGTTTGAAGCCTGTGATAATACAGTGGGATACAGTTGAAAAAGGTATCCAGTATTTAAGGGAAATAGCCGTGGTGGAAATGTTGTATAACCCTAATTTTGTTCCTAATGATCCACACCAAGACCATGATCCGGAGAGAGTGGGAACGACGCCTGAAATATGGCGGCAACTCACAACAACAGCACCAGTAAGATACGCCAGTACGCTAGCATCAACGTTTAAGAGATACGAAGAACAACTGAGAAGACCCTTAATTCTCGAATTGGTTATTATGCTTCAAAACTATGAACAGCTGCTACCTCCAACTCACGCTTTCGTTTCCGCCATCTCAAAAGTAACAGACCAACTGAATAAAGTGCAAGAGCAAGTGTCTCAATTGATTAACCGCGACAAACCTGTAGCAGTATCAGAAACGCCTGATGAAGATCAGGATAATCCAAGGAGCCTAATGAAGGGAATGAATGAGCTGATCAAACTAATGAAAATCCAGCTAACTAAAGATGATGAACCCTCTGTCTCACCTGTATCAACAAAAATCTCAGCTATTAAAGGCAAACGCTTCCCGGCTCAAGCAAGGAATACTACGCCGCGTGTTGCCTTGTGGCGTTACTTACGTGACCATGGAGAAGACATGAAGAAATGGGATGGCCAAGCTACTCCTGTACTACAGGCACGGGTGAGAGAATTACAAAAATTAATCTCCAGTCCAGTTGCTCCAGTTACCACAGGTAATGAATAGAGGGGCCCTGCCCTCAGTCAGGGGGGGGAAAGGGATAATAGAGTCTATTGGACTGTGTGGATTCGATGGCCTGGCACATTAGAACCACAGAAATACAAGGCACTGGTGGATACCGGGGCACAGTGCACTCTAATGCCCTCTAGTTATGAAGGGACAGAATCAATTCATATTTCTGGAGTGACTGGGGGCTCTCAAGAATTGACTGTGTTGGAGGCTGAGATAAGCCTCACTGGTAAAGACTGGCAAAAACACCCTATTGTGACTGGCCCAGGGGCTCCATGCATACTTGGTATTGATTACCTCAGAAGGGGGCATTTCAAGGATCCTAAGGGGTATCGATGGGCCTTTGGAATAGCTGCTGTGGACACAGACAATGTTAAGCAGCTCTCTGTTTTGCCTGGCCTATCAGAAGATCCGTCTGCTGTGGGGTTGTTACGGGTAAAAGAGCAGCAGGTACCGATTGCCACAAAAACGGTGCATAGACGACAGTACCGCACGAATAGGGATTCCTTGCTCCCCATTCACAAGCTAATTCGTCAGCTAGAGAGCCAGGGAGTGATAAGCAAAACTCACTCACCATTTAACAGCCCCATATGGCCAGTGCGTAAAGCCAGTGGAGAATGGAGGCTGACGGTAGACTACCGTGGCCTGAATGAAGTCACACCTCCACTGAGTGCTGCTGTACCAGACATGTTAGAACTCCAATATGAACTGGAGTCAAAAGCAGCCAAATGGTATGCCACTGTTGACATTGCTAACGCCTTCTTTTCCATTCCTTTGGCCATGGAATGTAGGCCACAGTTTGCTTTCACCTGGAGGGGCATTCAGTATACTTGGAACCGTTTGCCCCAGGGGTGGAAACACAGCCCGACCATTTGCCATGGGTTGATCCAAACTGTATTGGAGCAGGGCGGTGCTCCCGAGCACCTGCAGTACATTGACGATATCATTGTGTGGGGCGATACAGCAGAAGAAGTTTTCACGAAAGGAGAGCGAATAATCCAAATTCTTCTGCAAGCTGGTTTTGCTATTAAGCGAAGCAAAGTGAAAGGACCTGCCCAGGAAATTCAATTCCTAGGTATAAAATGGCAAGATGGGCGTCGTCACATTCCAGCAGAGGTGATCGACAAAATCACTGCTATGTCTCCACCCACTAGCAAGGGAGAGACACAGTCTTTTCTGGGTGTAGTGGGTTTTTGGAAAATGCATGTTCCGAACTATAGCCTCATTGTAAGCCCCCTTTATCAGGTAACGCGGAAGAAGAATGATTTTACATGGGGCCCTGAGCAGCAGCAGGCTTTTGAACAGATTAAGCAGGAGATAGCCCGTGCCGTGGCCCTAGGGCCAGTACGGACGGGACAGGATGTGAAGAACATCCTTTACACCGCTGCTGGAGAGAAAGGTCCCACTTGGAGTCTGTGGCAAAGAGCCTCAGGAGAGACCCGGGGCCGACCCCTGGGATTCTGGAGTCGAGCATACAGGGGGTCGGAAGAGGGCTACACTCCAAGTGAAAAGGAGATCTTAGCTGCATATGAGGGGGTTCGGGCTGCTTCCGAAGTAATCGGTACTGAAACGCAGCTCCTTCTGGCACCTCGACTGCCAGTGCTGAACTGGATGTTTAAAGGAAAGGTTCCCTCCACTCATCATGCGACTGATGCCACTTGGAGCAAGTGGATTGCGCTGATTACACAGCGAGCTCGGATGGGGAACCTCAGTCGTCCAGGAATCCTAGAGGTGATCATGGACTGGCCTGAAGGTAAAAAGTTTGAAACATCACCAGGAGAAGAGGTATCGCGCGCTAAAGAAGCCCCACCATACAATGAACTACCAGAAAATGAAAAGAAATATGCCCTGTTCACAGATGGATCGTGTCGTATTGTGGGGAAGCATCGCAGATGGAAAGCTGCTGTGTGGAGCCCCACACGACAAGTTGCAGAGGCCACTGAAGGGAAAGGAGAATCAAGCCAATTTGCAGAGGTAAAGGCTGTCCAGCTGGCCTTAGATGTTGCTGAATGGGAGAGGTGGCCAATGCTATATCTTTATACTGACTCATGGATGGTGTCAAATGCCTTATGGGGGTGATTACAGCCGTGGGAGCAAAATAACTGGCAGCGGAGGGGTAAACCTATTTGGGCTGCTGAATTAAACAAGCCAAGAGGATGAAACCTCTTTGGGGGAAAGGGCGATGGCAAAAGTATAAATATGGGGAGGCGTGGCAGGTTGATTATATCACCTTGCCACGATCTCACAATGGTAAGCGTTATGTGCTTACTATGATGGAGGCAACCACTGGGTGGCTTGAAACATATGCAGTACCCCATGCTACCGCCCGAAACACCATATTGGGTCTCGAGAAACAAGTCCTGTGGTGACATGGCACTCCAGAAAGAATTGAGTGAGATAATGGGACTCATTTCAAAAATTCTCTTGTAAATACTTGGGCCAAAGATCATGGCATTGAGTGGATTTATCATATCCCCTATCTTGCACCAGCTTCTGGTAAAGTTGAACGATACAATGGGTTGTTGAAAACCATGTTGAAAACAATGGGTGGCGGAACATTTAAGAACTGGGAGAAGCATTTGGCCGAAGCCACCTGGCTGGTCAACACTCAAGGATCTATCAATCGCAATGGTCCTGCCAGCTCCCTACATACTGTCAAGGGAGATAGGGTCCCTGTAGTACATGTAAAGAACATGTTGGGAAAAGCTGTTTGGGTCTTTCCAGCTTCTGGGAAGGGCAAAGCTCTTCGTGGAACTGTTTTTGCCCAGGGACCTGGGTCCACTTGGTGGGTGATGCAGAAAGATGGGGATGTTCAATGTGTACCACAAGGGAATTTGATGTTGGGAGAGTGCAGTCAGTAATTCCTTGTGTATATTGATAGGTTTGTGTGTGCGTTTGTTTAATGCCTATTAATTATGGTTTGTTTGTATGTTAAACATGATGTAGTGATGTAGAACAAGGGGTGGAATGTCATGGTTTTATGATTTTTGGTTATTGGTATTCCACATCATAACATCATGTAGTGCACTGGGAGTTAAAGTGTTCCGGGTACCTGTCCCAGAAGAGAAGAAGAACTACGTTCCCCAGAAGCCTGTTCACTGCGCTGTTATTGTTTCTGCTCAGGGGAACAGATATAAGACCTCGGTTGGTCATCTGACGGGCTCTCTCCATCAGACTCCCTCCCTGCTCGACTGCACTGCGCATCTCGCCTTCGCGTTATGGTGAAGCCTACCCAGCTTTTCGGACAATCTCTCTCTCTCTCATTATATTTGATTTATTAGCTTCAATTCTAATTATATTGTATTATAGTGTGTTATCTTGCATTCCGATACTATATTTAGTAAATTAGTTTGTTTCTCCTCAGATCGTGCCACTGTTTTTAATTATTTTGGGGTCCCCTGTTTCCCTTTTCCGGAGGCGCGGATTTTGCAAAATCTCTCCGCCCCACTAGTCACGGAACCGGGCCGAACCAGCCCGTAAACCGTCGACAACTGGTGGCCAGAACAAAAGCTCAAGAAAAGCTGATGTCTTCGCCCCTCCCATGTGAGCAGGGTGGGGGGGGGCAGTGAAGGGTGGATGCGTTAGAAAGCTCCCAACAAAAGGACAAAACCCTTGATTTAACACCTTCTGTTAACCTTATTAACAAAGCCCAAAAAGGGCAAGTCGGTGTCTTGTTTTATTTTACAGAATACCCCCGTGGACTTTGAACACAGAAAGGACTCTAATAATTTGTGTTTTGTGACAGAAATATTGAAAATTTGATCACGCTAGAATGCAGGATATACCTCTTGATTTCATTTTGTATTTTGGTTGCAATAGTACTGTGTTTTGAGTTGTTGTGGGTGGTAATGTTGTATTTATTTGTTATTGTTAAATGTATGATTGTCACTTCCCTCTATTCACTGTGTAATATTCGTGTCACCGCTCCTGAAGAATCAACGGGGTGGTGTCTGTGGCAAATTAAACGACTACTTGTTGTCTAAAGATTGATGATAATGGTAAAGTTGTTAAACAAATTGCTCAAGGTATACGGAAAATAGCCCATGTTCCAGTCCAAACTTGGAAAAGCCCAGTCCTTGATCTCTTTTCCTGGCTCCCAAGTGGCTCATGGGTAAAACGTATCCTATTTTATCTATTGTGTGTTGTTGCAACTCTCATGTTTGTCCCTTGTATGATAGCATGTTTTATTCAACTGATACAACGTGTTGTATCCTCTATGTACTTTGTAACCTCCTCTACTGATGGGGAAGTCAAGCACATCAGGGGAACATTTGTAACCAAGCCTGAAAAGTCTTTTGTAATGATTGTAAGAAACTTTTGATTTCCTTCCCCCTCCCTCCTTTGCCCTTATGCTTGCTATCTTTTTCTCACCATCATGGATCACCAGTGTCCCATTTTTAAGCAACCTTTGAGTCATGGGGAGGTGTAAGAGATTATTTTTTTGCACCATTGTCTCAAAGCTTGCTGAGGAACACTGATGGACAAGTCCTGGTGAAGGGTTGAGAAATCCTTTGTCTGAAGTACACAGATGGACAAGTCCAGGCAAGTCCTGGTCAAAGTTGGCAAAATCTTTTGTCTGAAGATTTGGAGGCCAGGGGCAACGATAGAGAGATAAGCAGCAGCTTAATGGCTGGGAAGCAGTCTTCTGTGTGGGCTTATCTTGAGGGAGATAGCCATCTCAGGAGGCACTGACCCAAGCGCCCAGGAATGCCACGTTGGCAGAAGAAGGAGGATAAAAAAGGGACCAACAACCATGAGGGTAGGTGTCTGACATCAGAGGCCTCACGACGTGATGCCTGCCTGCTGACGGACTCTCCTGAGCCTGCTACCTGAGACCTGCCTCTTCCTCTTGGACTTGCTCTGTCACTGTACCTGCTTGCTGCCTAAGGCCGGCCACTCTGCTGCTGCTCTCCCCCTGCGCTTTTGCCTTGGACCATCAGAATGGCACACAACGGGACGCTGCTGGATCTTGGTGGTGACTATCCCCGCTTTATGTAATTCTTGCTTCTTTCCTATCTTTCCTATTGCCCGCTTTCCCTTCCCCACCACCCTAATTCATAATAGTTGCTGGTCTCCCCTTCCCCGTCTCCCTGATTAAGATATGTAATAAACTGGTCGGACCAACATTTTGTCTCGCTCCAATTTATAGGAGGGAGATGAGGTTCTTTTAATGTATGTATACCCGACGTGAGATTAAGAAGCAACGGTTCAAATGTTGGTCCAACCAGGTTTATTACAAATCCTAATTAGGGAGATGGGGAAGTGGAGGACGAATACTATTACTAATTAAGGTGATGGGGAAGGGAAGGCGGGCGATAGAAAAGATAGGAAAGGAGCAAGAATTGCATAAAGCGGGGATAGTCACCACCAGGATCCAGCAGAGGTCCCGTTGTTCAATGGTCCGGGGCAGAGGTTCAGGGGAGGAGGGCAGCAGCAGCGTGGCCGGTCTCAGGCAGCAAGACGGTGCGGGTACCGGGTAGGTCCGGGGAGAAGCCGCGGTGCAAGTCCTGGAGAAAGCAGCAGGTCTCTGGTAGCAGGCCCAGGAGAGTCCGTCAGCATGCAGATATTCCGTAGGGAGGAATCTGATGGCAGACACCTTTCTTCTTCGGGAGAGAGCAGCAGCAGCAGCATGGCCGGCCTTAGGAAGCAAGCAGGTAGAGCGCAGAGCAAGTCCAGGAGAGAGGCGGGTCATGAGGCTTCTGTTGTCAGGAACCCTCCTTGGTCTTCATGAGGCATCTGTTGTCAGAAAACCTCCTTGCTCTTCATGAGGAATTCTGTTGTCAGAAAACCTAAAAACCATGGTTGTTTGTCCCTTTTTTATCCTTCTTCTTCTGCCTACGTGACATTCCTGGGTGCTTGGGTAAGAGTCATGTGCAGCACCTCCTGATTTTATTTTAGCAGGTCTCTTTACCAACAGTCTAGTCTACAGCCCCTCCCATTTGTCTTCCTCCTTCCTTTCTTCTGCTGTTTGTTCTAAGTGAGATAATGTTTGCTGCCATTTCTTTCCTTCTACAGGAGCAACTGACATGGGTTCTCTTTCTGACTGAGTAGTTGCAGTTCTAAAAATATCCTCTTTCTTACTCTCCCATTGTATAGTGTTAAACAGAGCTCAGTAGGCTTTCACCAAACCCCAAATAATTTGGGCCTCCCTAGATCTGCTAGAACTGCATCCATTCTCCCTTAAGTATCTGCCTAAACTTTCAGGGTTCCACAGGTGTTCGGAAGTTCCATGACACTGGGGGGTCCCCACTCCTTTAAACTCTCAAGTTCTCCCACATACCCTGCCATTCAGTATTCTCTGTATTGTCTAGCCTTGGAGAAGATTCAGGTTCCCTCCAGGTATGATAGATATCAAAGCTGATTAAGATATTAAAAACAATGACAATCAGATTCAGGGAACCTGATGATGTGGTTATTGTCCAGGCAGTCCAAAAAAGTTCACAGAAATGGAGAGAGAGGGAATGAAAAATGAATTTCAGTATTTTCCATCCCGTAGAATTACTATCACTCTCTGGAATGTCATCTGTCATGCTAGAATTATACCACATTGCATCCAGGTACCACCTGGTAAAGGAATGTGAGATAATATAGAGTAATAAACAAGTGGGAAAAGAATCTCTGAAACCATTCCACGCTCACAGCTGACCAGCTGAAGAGAGAAGTTCTTCTATCAGAGCATAGCTTTATATCTTTCCTCCTGGAAATAGAAACCATGTAGGAAGTACTGAAGCACTCTGGAAACTGCAGTCTCCAAGAACCAGAAACTGCAGCTCCCCAGCAGTCATCCAGGCTTTGACAGCATGATGTCATGATATAGAATATCCATGGAAAACCATGACAGTTGGAAAGGACCTTAAAGATCATCTAGTCTCAAGCCCCTCTGCCATGGGCAGCATTGCCATCACTAGATCAGGCAGCCCAGGGCCCCATCCAACCTGGCCTTGAACACCTCCAGGGATGGGGCATCCACAACTTCTCTGGGCAACCTGTTCCAGTGCCTCACCACCCTCTGAGTAAAGAATTTCTTCCTAATATCTAATCTAGATCTCCCCACTTTTAGTTTAAAGCCATTCCCCCTTGTTCTACCACCATCAGACCATGTAAAAAGTCTGTCCCCCTTCTGTTTATAAGCTCCCCATCTCAAGTACTGGAAGAGAGCAGCAAGGTTTCCCAAGAGCTTTCTTAACTCCAAGCTGAACCAGCTCCCTCAGCCTTTCCTCATAGGAGAGGTGCTCCAGCCCTCTGATCATCTTCATAGCCCTCCACTAGACTTGCCTCCACAACCTCACTGGGCAACCTGTTCCAGCATCTCACCACCTTCACAGTAGAGTTTTTTCCTAATATCCAGCCTAAATCTACCTTCTTCCAGTTTAAAGCTATTTCCCCTCATCCTGTCACTACATGCCCCTCTAAAAAGTCCCTCCCCAGCTTTCGTGTAGGCCTCCTTCAGGTACTGGAAGGCTGCTATAAGGCCTCCCAGAGCTTTCTCTTCTCCAGGCTGAAGAGCACTAACTCCCTAAGCCAGTCTTCATAGGAGAAGTGATCTAGCCCTCTGATCATTATTGTAGCCTTCCTCTAGACCTGCTCCAACAGCTCTGTCTTGTGTTGGGGGCCCCAGAACTGGATACAGTAACGTGTCAGGGATCTAAAGGCCCCCAACTAAAGAATGATCCTGGGATGGAACAAAGTATTCTGACAGTTTCAGGGGAACTGATATTTGTGGCTGTAGCTGCAAATATCTTGTTTTGTAGAGAGAGCTGACCTTGGTAGTTTATCTTGTTTTTGCAAAGACCTGTTTTGCAAGCAGGTGTTCCTCTTGGGCTCTGTATCATGTGTTGGCCACACGGATACAGCGTGCAAGTGAAAAAACCCTGCAGACCCTGGGGAATAAAAGCAGGAGAAAGGCTGTGGTGGGAGAGAGGAAAAGTGCACTTTGAAGCAGGGGATGCCCTACTGGCACTACCTATTGAATCCACCTCTGGCATGTTCCTTCTCTCTCCTTTCCGGCAGTTTGCCATCTCTCAAGGGTTGGTAAGTTATAGTGCACTTGCTTAGGGAGTTTCTGCTTCCCGCTTATGGGGATTATCTAAAAATTGATGCCTGTGTGTGTATGAGTGTGTGTATGTTGACTAAAACTCGTAACCCTCTGTGCTGCTCTGAGTGCATAGCTTGCTTGCCTCTGCTCCTGAGACATCCCGTCTCTCAGATCCAAACGTACCCTCAAACAAATAATCCAGGTGGGGTCTCACAAGAGCATAGTAGAGGGGCAGAAACACCTCCCTTTAGCTGCTAGTCATGCTTCTCTTGATGAAATCCAGGATATGGTTGGCCTTCTGGGCCAACGGACTACTACCCACTGCTGATCTTCCAGACAGGTGGGGAGGAAGCTGCATCCCGTAGTCTGAGGAATTAAGAAAGACTACAAGGCCTTGGGACAGTTGGTGAAAGAGTCTGGGGTGCAAGTTATTTTCTCTTCCTTCCCTCCATTTTCGGGTGATGACGTGGGATGGAATAGAAGGATCCAGTCCATAAATGCCCGGCTATGAGACTGGTGCTACAGGCAGGGCTTTGGGTTCTTTGATAATGGCTGGTCTTATAAGACACCAGATTTGACAGTAATACATGGGAAAGCATTATCTCGCAGTGGCAAAAGGGTTCTGGGACGGGAATTAGCAGGGCTCATTCGGAGAGCTTTAAACTAGATTTGAAGGAAGATGGGGTTGTAGATGGACTTGCACTGGTGAGGCAGAACTCTAGTATTGATGAAGACCGGGAGGCCTCTCACCCCCCTAGGGTGAAAGCAGCATGCTCAACTCGCTCCCTGAAATGCCTGTACACCAACACACGCAGCATGGGGAATAAGCAGGAGGAGTTAGAAATCCGTGTTCAGGCAGCGTCATGGTTTTATGATTTTTGTTATTGGTATTCCACATCATAACATCATGTAGAACACTGGGAGTTAAAGAGTTAATGCTCCAGTTCCGTGGACTGCCGATTTTCCGGGTACCTGGTTCTCAGAAGATAAGAACTACATACCCCAGAGGACTTTGTGTTCAGAGGGAAAGATAAAGCTCCTGGCAAGTCACGAGATCTCTCTCTTTCTCTCTGCCTGGCAGTGTGTGGGTGTGCTCCCCAGCCGTTTCACCTTCAATTCAGAGTAAGGCCTTCGGTATTGGACACTCTCTCTCTCATTTTATTTGATTTATTAGCCTCAATTCCAATTATATTGTATTGTATTGTATTATATTGTGTTATCTTGCATTCTGATACCATATTTAGTAAATTAACTTTCTTCCTCAGATCATTGCTGCTGTTCTGTTTTTAGGCCCATCTCCCATCTCCCTACCCTTCCCCCTTTCCCCCTTTCCTAGGGCATGGGTCCATGGGTCCCCTGCCCCATTACTCACAGAACCAGGCTGAACCAGCCTGTAAACAATCGACACACCCTGCCCCTTTTTTTTTCTTTTCGGGCCAGTGGGTCTGTGGGCCTGCTGTCCCCCTGTCACAGACAGATAGACCTAGAGATAACTCCATGACAGGCAGGAGATTATGATCTGGTGGCAATTACAGAGACATGGTGGGACAGATCACATGACTGGAATGTGGTCATGGATGGCCAAGTCCTTCTCAGGAAAGACAGGCCAGCAAAATGAGGTGGTGGAGTTGCACTTTACATGAGAGAGCAACTAGAATGTATTGAATACTGTCCAGGGGCAGATGAGAAGCAAGTTGAGAGTTTGTGAGCAGGCTGGCATGGGTGATACTGTTGTGGGTGTCTTTTACAGGCCACCGGATCAGGATGAGGAAGTTGATGAGGCCTTCTTCAGGCAGCTGATAGCAGCCTCGCAATTACAGGCCCTAGTTATCATGGGGGATTTTAACTACCCTGATATTTCCTGGAAGGCCTACTCAGCCAGCCAGCCACAGTCCAGGAGGTTCATCCAGTGTGTTGATGATAACTTCCTGATGCAAATGGTGGATGAGCCAACTAGGAGAGGAGTGCTGCTGGATCTTGTTCTCACTAACAAATAGGGTCTGGTTGAAGCAGTGAAGGTTGAGGGCAGCCTTGGTTGCAGCAACCATTAGATGATGGAGTTCAGGATCTCACATGGCAGAAACAGAATACCAAGCAGAATCACAACCCTGGACTTCAGTAGGGCCAACTTTGGCCTTTTCAAGCAATTGCTAGGGGAAATCCCATGGGACAGGGTACTTGAAGGTAAAGAGGCCCAAGATAGTTGGTTAGCATTCAAAGACAGCTGCTTCCAAGCTCAAGATCAGAGCATCCCAACAGGTAGGAAGTCAAGAAAGGGAGCCAGGAGACCTGCGTGGTTAAACAGGGAACTGCTGGGCAAACTCAAGTGGAAAAGGAGAGTCTACAGATTATGGAAGGAGGGGCTGGCCACTTGGGAGGAATATAAGACTTGTCAGAGGATGTAGGGAGGCAACTAGGAAAGCTAAGGCCTCCTTAGAATTAAACCTTGCAAGAGGGGTCAAGGACAACATAAAGGGCTTCTTCAAATACATTGCAGATAAAACTAACACTAGAGGTAATGTAGGCCCACTGATGAATGAGGTGGGTGCCCTGGTGACAGAAGATACAGAGAAGGCAGAGTTACTAAATGCCTTCTTTGTCTCTGTCTGTACTGCTGGAGGCTGTCCTGAGGAGCCCTATACCCCAAGGCTCCAGAGGAAGTCAGGATCAAGGAGGAGTTCGCCTCGGTTGATGAGGACTGGGTTAAGGAACAATTAAGCAATCTGACATCCATAAATCCATGAGAGAGTTGTGGTCAATGGGACAGAGTCTAGTTGGAGACCTGTATCTAGTGGAGTCCCTCAAGGATCAGTACCGGGACCAGTACTATTCAATACATTCATCAACGACTTGGATAGAGTGCACTGTCAGCAAGTTTGCTGATGACACAAAACTGGGAGGAGTGGCTGACATGCCAGAAGGCTGTGCTGCCATCCAGCAAGACCTAGACAGGCTGGAGAGTTGGGCGGGGAGAAATTTAATGAAATATAACAAGGGCAAGTGTAGAGTCTCGCATCTGGGCAAGAACAACCCCAGGTACCAGTATAGGTTAGAGACTCTCCTGTTGGAGAGCAGCATAGGGGAAAGGGACCTGGGGGTCCTGGTGGACAGCAGGATGACCATGAGCCAGCACTGTTCCCTTGTGGCCAAGAAGGCCAATGGCATCCTGGGGTGTATTAGAAGGGGCATAGTTAGTAGGTCGAGAGAGGTTCTCCTCCCCCTCTAACTCTGCCCTAGTAAAACTGCATCTGGAATATTGTGTCCAGTTCTGGGCCCCTCAGTTCAAGCAGTTCCCTGTCCTTCTTGAGAGAGTCCAGCACAGAGCCACAAAGATGATTAAGGGAGTGGAGCATCTCCCTTATGAGGAAAGGCTGAGGGAGCTGGGTCTCTAGCTTGGAGAAGAGGAGACTGAGAGGTGACCTCATTAACGTTTATAAATATGTAAAGGGTGAGTGTCATGAGGATGGAGCAAGGCTCTTCTCAGTTACATCCAATGATAGGACAAGGGGCAACGGGTGCAAGCTGGAACACAGGAGGTTCCACATAAATATGAGAAAAAACTTATTTATGGTGAGGGTAACAGAACACTGGAACAGGCTGCCCAGAGAGGTTGTGGGGTCTCCTTCTCTGGAGACATTCAAAACCCACCTGGATGCGTTCTCGTGTGACCTGATCTAGGTGTTCCTGCTCCAGCAGGGGGACTGGACTAGATGATCTTTTGAGGTCCCTTCCAATCATTAACATTCTGTGATTGCCTGCTCATGCCCCCAAATTCTTCTCCTCAAGACAACACTCAAGCCATTCTTCACCCAACCTGTTGTAACATAATGAAAACACAATGAGAAGAGAACAACAAGATCCCAGGCCACAGCAAGTGAAAACTCACTCAAATGCAATAGCAAAGAACACAGACATAAAAAAAAAAAAAAAAAAAAAAAAAAACCTGCTTACTTTCAGAAAGTCTAAACCATACGAAGAACTCTCAAGTGAAATACCCTTGCCTCCTCTGCCAACCCTTAAAAAGAGGTCTGGGAAGGGGTGGAGCCTGGATTCACCCCTTACGGTCACTCAAGTGCATTGCATGCCCCTGAGCTCCCCTGGGTTGGCCTTGACTTCCTACCAGGTACTCAATCACTGTTTCAAGCTGTGACTTAGCATTTCCACTATACCCGTATTTGTGTTTGGGATTGTGCTGACCCAGATGCAGGATCATGCACTTGGCCTTGCTGAACTTCATGAGATTGGAATGGAACCACCTCTCAAGACTGTCCAGGTCCCCCTGGATGGCATTTGTAGTGGAAATGCTAACTTGGGATTCCTGGGTTACCCATGGCTGAGTGCTGCATGGATTATTGAAAAATGGGGACGCATTAGAGCCAATGATCCCATTATTAAATCTCCTTCCAAGATAGCAAAATTTTTGAATAAATTAGAACAAACTTTCCTAACAACTGTGGAAAAAGTAGTAGCAGCATCCACTGTACCATGGTCGTTGCTACTAACTATTAATGCATATCATTCCTCTGAGGAAGGATTGAAAGATGACAACGAGCTTTTAAAAGCCCATATCAGACCATTGGAAAATAAAATTACACTTCTGACAGGGCAAACTGCCTCATCTTCAAATGGCATTTCCCCTCTAAAATTAAGAACTATATCATTAGAAGGGGAAAAGTGACGAGGAGAAAGGTTCCAGAGTCATGACAGGTATCAATATGATTAAATCATCCTGCTCAACTTTATTGAGAAAATCCACACTTATATAGTGAAGAGCAAAGGGATAAAAATAGCCACACACACAAGCTTATATAGTGGGCTAAAATTACACTGCTTATCTAGCAAATAGAAGGCAAAAAAAATTCTATGATTGGTGCATAGAGAAAAACTATAAATCTTCTACAGTATTAGAAACATTCTCTCTGTCGGCTGCCAGCTCCCTGTTTGCCACCCCCCTCTAAAACACTCCAAGGTCGCTGACCATTACAGCCTGGATTGCTCAGTCGAAGCAATTATATCCCTTGTTATCCAAGTATTCTTACAACAATTNTTTAAAACCATTCCCCCTTGTCCTATCTCTATCCACCCTCATAAACAGCCATTCCCCTTCCTGTTTATATGCTCCCTTCATGTACTGGAAGGCCACAATGAGGTCTCCCCGGAGCCTTCTCTTCTCCAAGCTAAACAAGCCCAGTTCCCTCAACCTTTCCTCATAGGAGAGGTGCTCCAGCCCTCTGACCATCTTAGTGGCCCTCCTCTCCACTCGCTCCAAGAGCTCCATGTCCTTCCTGTACTGGGGGCCCCAGGCCTGGACACAGTACTCCAGATGGGGCCTCACAAGAGCCGAGTAGAGGGGGACAATCACCTCCCTCTCCCTGCTGGACACTCCTTTTTTAATGCAGCCCAGAACACAGTTGGCCTTCCGGGCTGCAAGCGCACACCCTTGCCCCATCAGTCACAGAACCGGTCCAAACCAGCCCATAATCCATTAGCGCAACCCCGCCCCTTTTCCTAGGTCGGTGGGCCTGTGGGCCTGCTGTCCACCTGTCACAGACACAGATAGATCTAGAGATAAGTCCGTGACACTATTGCATTACAGCATTCACCCTGAACCTCCCCAGTGCAGGTTAAGACCATTATCCCTTGTCCTATTGCTAGTTACATGGGAGAAGAGGCCAACCTCCACCTCACTACAATCTCCTGTTATAGAGCAATTATGTCTCACCTGAGTCTCCTCCAGAGTAAGCAAGCCCAGTTTTCTTATCTGCTCTGCTGAAGACTTGTGCTCTAAACCTTTCACCAGCTTCATTGCCCTTTTCTGGACATGCTCCAGGGCTTCAATGTCTTCCTTATAGGGAGGAGCCCAAAACTGAACCCAGTACTTAAGGTGTGGCCTCACCAGAGCCAACTACAGAGGGATGGTTGCCTCCCTAGTCCTGCTGACTCTACTACTTCTGATACACACCAGGATACCATTGGCCTTCTTGGACACCTGGGCACACTGCTTGCTCATGTTCAGCCAGTTGTCAACTAACACCCTGTCACGGAGTTATCTCTAGATCTATCTGAGTCCATGATAGGGGTACAGCAGGTCCACAGGCCCAAAAATGGGGGGGAAGGAACAAAGAGGGAAAGGAATAAAAAAAATAAGTGGCAACAATCTGAGGAGAAAAGTTAATTTACTAATTATAACAGCAGAAACAGGATTTAATTGGGATTGAAGCTAATAAACCAAATAAATTAGTGTCCAAAACCAAAGGCCTTACTCTAATGCTGAAGGCGAGACAGCTAGGGAGCAGCACACACTGCAGAGATGAGCAGTAAAAAGGGACAGTCTCGTGACTTGCGAGCAGTTGTATCTTTTCCTCTGAATGGAAAATGGAAATGGAACAGTGAAAGTTTCCTGGGAGATGTAGTTCTCTTCTGAGAATGAGGTACCCGGAAATATTGACAGTCCACAGAACTGGAGCATTAACTCTTTAACATCATGTAGTGCACTGGGAGTTATGATGTGGAATACTGATAACAGAAATCATAAAACCATGACACACCCCCTGATCCTTATCCTCAGCACAGCTTTTCTGTCACAGAGGTGAGGCTCACCAACCTGTGAGTTCCCTGGGTCTTCCTTCCTCAAAAATAGGAGTGGTTTCCCTTTTTCCAGTCGCCAGGGACTTCACCTGACAGCCATGACTCTTCAGATATGATGGAGTGGCTTGGCAACCGCATTAGCCTGTTCATTCAGGCCCCTGGGATTCACATCATTGGACCCAATAGACTTGTACATGTTCAATCTCATGAGACTGTCTCAGACTTGCTCTGTTGTTCCAGTGATAGTGATTTTACTCCCCCAACCTCCCACCTTGATGTTTTAGGGTCACAAGAGGCATGGGAAGCCTAACTACCAGTGAAGACAGAAGCAATTAACTCATTGAGTACCTCAGCCTTCCCCATGGCTGAGGAAGGCAGTTCTCCCTTTTCATTTATCAGAAGGGGTACGCTCTCCTTGGTGTCTCTTCTGAGGAATTTATCTATAGGACTCCTTCTTGTTATTTTTAACATTGCTCACCAAGTTGAGTTCTTGCTGCGTCTTGGCTTTCCTGATCCCATCTGCATGTGTCTGGATGGCATCCCTATATTCTTCCCAGGTTGCATGTTATGGCTTCCACTGTCTGTACGTGTCCTTCTTATCCCTCAGTTTGACTAGCAGGTCCTTGCTTAATCATGATGGTTTTCTGCCTCCTCTACAAGATTTCCTACACCAGGGAACGAAGAGGTCTTGCCTTATCAGAAAGATATCCTTAAGGAGTTGCCAGCTCTGTTCTATGTCCCTAAAGCCAGTTTCCCTGGAAATCCTATCCAATAATTCCTTAAACAGCCTGAAGTTTGCACTCCTGAAGTTCTAGGTCCTGACTCTGCTCTTTGCCAAGCCCATGTTCTTTGAGATCTCAAACTTGATCAGTGCAAGGTCACTCCAGTCTTGATCTCTTTAATGATCTCCTTTGCATTGGTGAGCAACAGGTCAGGTAATGCTTAACTTCTGGTCTGTTCAATACCTGGACCAGGATGTTATTCTCAATAGACTCCAGGAGTCTCCTGGATTGCTTGCAGCTCATCATGTTGTCTTCCCAGCAGATATCAGGTAGTTGAAATTTCCCATCATGATGAGAGCCTATAAGTGCAGTGCCTATTGTAGCTCAAGCAAAAAGGTCACATCAATGGTCTCCCCTTGATCAGGAGACCTGGAGCAGACCCTGACCACTGGATGTCTTTTATTGTTCTGGTTCCTAATTTTAACCCATATGCTCTCAACCTGATCACAGCTGTTTTTCAGAAGCAGCTCTTCACAACCTATCCACTTCTTAACACAGAGGGCAACTCTCCCATCTCTTATAGCCCTCAATTGTAGATGTACAGCAAAAAAACCCAAAAAACAAAAACAAACAAACAAAAAAAAAACAACAAAAAAAACCCCACAACAGTGCCTTCTAATAGGATACAAGCACCACAGAGCAATAGCAAATAACAAAGAAGAAAAACTTGCTCACCCTTTCTAACAACTGATAACAGCTTGAGAAAAACACAATCTCTATCTACTCCCTTTCCTGCTAACCCTTAAATGAGGGTGAGGAGGGGTGGAACCTGGATCCATGCCTTCTGGTCACTCAGGTGCGTTACTTGCACCTGAGCTCCCTGGGTTAGCCACACCTTCTCACTTGGTGTTCAACTGTTCAGGCTGTGGCCTGGCAGTTTTGTTGCAGTAGTATTCCAGTTGTGTGATTTATCCCACCATGTTTCTGTGATAGCAATTTCACCACAGTTTCCATCTCCTTCTGCTTATTTCCCATGCTGTGTGCACTGGTGTAGAGGAGCTTCAGCTGGGTTATTGGCCACATTACTTTCTTGGAGAAGCTCTCCCAAATTACTCTGGGACATATCTGAGGTTTTCCCCTGCTGCTTCCTAAAGTGACAGTGTTCCCTGGCTCTTCTCTGTCACTTAGCGATACATTCCCTTCCCCCATAAAATTGAGTTCTGGTTATAAGCCCAGCTAGCCTGCTACCAAATATATACATGTCCCTTCTGGTCCCAGTCTCCACCCAGGAGGACCACAGATAAAACTACTGTGCTCCCAACACCTTCAACATATTTCCAAGGGATGTAAAGTCTTTTTCTTAATATGTTGTAATTTCCTTGTTGCAGCCTTCTGTGACCCAGTTTGGAAGACCAGGAGTGGATATTAGTCTTCCAGCTTTATCATACCTGGTAGCATCTTCCTGGTGTAGTTAATTCAGCCCCCCTGACAGGCAGAAAACCTATCTAGAGATTATCTGGGTTGCAAATGGGTGCTTCAGTGCCTCCTCAGCATGGCATCTCCAATTACTAAGACCCTTCACCTTTTTTTGACAGGACTGGTTCTAACTTGGGTCCTTAGTTGGACAATGTGGTTGTCTCTTTCCGGGTCTGAACCATTATCCACACCTCTCCTCAATCCAACCCCAGAGCCTTGTATCTGTTGTGTAGAGGCACTTTGGGGGCAAAGGAGAGATGACTTCTGCTCTGAGGAGAGACGAGGGTCCAGTCTCCCTTACCCTGAATATATTTGCCATCTGTCTCCTCAAGGTTGGAAGCTTGCTTAGCTTCTGCCCCTTACAGGGACTTCAGACAGGGCTGTCAGTTTGACTGTGTCACTGCATGATACTGTGCATCAATCTCTCTCTGATTGCTGGATACTTCGCAGCCTGGTGACTTCTCAGAACCTGGCAACCTGCTCAAAAAGTTTGTTGAGCTGGGCATACTTGCAATGATGACACTCTCCTCTTGCCTCAGGCACCTGAGGGACTTCAATGTTCCCTGCAACCAAGTCTGGGCAGCTCTGTTGCTCCTTGAAAGGTCTATCTGGGTGCATGTGTCATTCCATAAAGGTTGTGGCTCCTCCATATGGGTTGCTGTCTCAGCCCAACTGTTGTAGCAAGTGATCACCACTTTTGGTTCAATAGAGGGCTGCACTCTGCTGTTCCCAAATGAAAACAAAGCAGTCAGGGTTGGTATTGGGGCCTGTCCTGTTCAATATCTTTACTGATGACCTGGATGAGGGCATTGAGTGCACCTGCACTAAGTTTTCAGATGTCACCAAGTTGAGAGGAAGTGTCAATCTGCCTGGGGGTAGGAAGGTCCTACAAAGGGATCTGGACAGGCTGGATAGCTGGGCTGAGGCCAATGGGATGAAGACCAAGACCAAGTGCCGGGTCCTGCACTTTGGCCACAATAACCCCAGGCAATGCTACAGGCTTGGGGCAGAGTGGCTAGAAGACTGTGTGGAAGAAAAGGACCTGGGGGTGTTGGTCGATCCTCAGCTGAACATGAGCCAGCAGCATGGCCAAGAAGGCCAATGGCATCCTGGCTTGTATCAGAAATAGTGTCGCCAGCAGGAGCAAGGAAGTGATCATCCCTCTGTACTCAGCACTGGTGAGGGTGCACCTCGAGTACTGTGTTCAGTTTTGGGCCCCTCACTACAAGAAAAACATTGAAGCCCTGGAGCGTGTCCAGAGAAGGGCAATGAAGCTGGTGAGGGCTCTGGAGCACAAGCCTTATGAGGAGCAGCTGAGGGAACCGGGATTGTTTAATCTGGAGAAGGGGAGGCTCAGGGGAGACTTTATCGCTCTCTACAACTACCTGAAAAGAGGTTGTGGTGAGATGGGGGGTTGTTGCAATTCTCACTTGGAGCAGGTGTTCGGGTAGCAAGGACATGAGAAAGGGAGTGAAAAAAAGTCTGTAAATAACTCTAAAGATGGTTGCCAAGAACATGCAGATGATTTAATGTGTGAACCAAGGACGAAGGGAAGGGAGTGAGTGTGGGTAAAAATAATGTTAAGATACTAGTGAAGCATCCGTCAAACTGACTGCTCTGGGTGTTATCTCTTGAAGTATGTCTTTGTAGTCGCTTATCCAATCGTATCCTTGTTATTGTGTANGATAAAAATAGCCACACACACAAGCTTATATAGTGGGCTAAAATTACACTGCTTATCTAGCAAATAGAAGGCAAAAAAAATTCTATGATTGGTGCATAGAGAAAAACTATAAATCTTCTACAGTATTAGAAACATTCTCTCTGTCGGCTGCCAGCTCCCTGTTTGCCACCCCCCTCTAAAACACTCCAAGGTCGCTGAC
Source organism: Pavo muticus (assembly GCA_016647715.1). NCBI lineage: Eukaryota > Metazoa > Chordata > Aves > Galliformes > Phasianidae > Pavo > Pavo muticus. Next base: position 63,133 of record JACDJE010000830.1, read on the forward strand.
CATTACAGCCTGGATTGCTCAGTCGAAGCAATTATATCCCTTGTTATCCAAGTATTCTTACAACAGAAAAGGACTAAGATGAACAGGATCCTTGGATCCCAGTTGAATCTTAAAATAAAAGGGAAATCAAAAAGACTAAAGTCCAACTAGAGGATCCAGGAACCTCAGATGCTCTAGAAATAAGAGCGACAATTACTCCAAAAGCTAAGGAAGTCCAGGATGGATGAGCGGGGTTGCCACTTGAGGAGTGGCCCCCTGCCCACACTACATTACATGTGACATGCCCATACATGGCCGCTGAACTCATGGATTTATTACAACGATTTAAACAGAAACCATGAGAGAGCATACCAGCTTGGCTCTTAAGATTATGGGACATGGGGGTCAAGAGTGTGGTTATTAATGGACTGGAGATGTCTAAACTTGCATTCATCACCACACATCCGGCCCTCAGACAAAGACTATATGCGACTGTGTAGTGGAATTCCAAGGTCACAGCCTGAACCAATGGGTGAGCTACGTGAATACGTGAGTGCCTGGAGCGGGCGGGGGGGGGGGGGCTAGGGCCACCCCTTCTGTCTCCGCAATACTTCCGGTGCCATCTGAGTCTGTGCGGGTCCCCCTTTTCCCCGCCCTTCTCTCCTGTGGCGCAACAGTATGAACGGGGGAGGGTCACATTCCTCAGCTCGTCCCTTTCTCCAAACTGTTACCAGGAGGGGTGAGTTAATTCATCTTTGATATCTTTTCCTATAGCACCTATTTCTCAAATAAAGGCCCTGTCATTGCCTTCATTTGCTCTACAGACTGTAATGCATAATGAGGAAAATAATTCTCTAATTCAATGGATAATGGCTGCATGTAGAATCATGTGGCCAAATAAAAGCCATATCCCAATAAATACTGGACTTCAATGGAGGAACTTCAAAATTATATCAGAGAACTGGGGATGAAGGAGGTGATTTATGATGATGCTTTTGAGAAGAGTCCAGACCTGGTTAAGTTCTCAGCAGAGATGAAGGACCTCAACTTACAATAAGCACTTCCCCACCAGTATGGCACACTAGTGTTCATACTAAACCCTTTGGTAGCCTCAGAGGCCATTCTCCAACAAGCCACCCAGCTGGTGGCTGAGCTAGGAGAAATGGAGCACCCACAGACCAGGTGCAATATCCAGACATTGGAAGGAGCAGAGGTCCTCCCTATAACTAAAACTAGGAGACCCGCCCCACGAACTTCTCAATCAGAACTCATAAGGGCATCCTAAAAACAGATGCTTAATTATTAAATCCGGGCTGGGGTTCAATTTGCAAAAATTGATCACCAGCCCAATCATGTCCTCCTCCAGCCATGAAGGCAGCTGGAGGAAAAACAAAAATTTCAAAACACCCTAAAAAAGCAGGGGTAAGAATTATTGAACAAGTACCAACAAGAACATGGAACTTGGAAGATTTCATAGTTCCGAACTGCCATGGTTTTATGATTTTTGTTATCAGCATTCCACATCTGTCACAGAGTTATCTAGATCAATCTATGCCCGTGACAGGGGGGCAGTAGGCCCGTGGGCCCCCTGGCCCCAAAAATGGGAAGGGAAAAAAGGGAACGGTAGGGAGATGGGAGCTGGGCTCAAAAACAAAACAGCGGCAACGATGAAAGGAGGAAAACTTAATTTAACTAACTATGATAGCGGAATGAGAGATAATACAATATAATACAGTCTAATTGAAATTGAGGCTAATAAATCAAATAAAATAAGAGAGAGAGTTTGCGAAACCAAAAGGCCAACTTTGAACTGAAGGCACACGGCTTGGCAGTACCGCACCAATAGGGATTCCTTGCTCCCCATTCATAAGTTGATTCGTCAATTAGAGAGTCAGGGAGTGATAAGCAAAACTCACACACCTTTTAACAGCCCCATATTGCCAGTGCATAAAGCCAGTGGAGAATGGAGGCTGACGGTAGGAGACCGTGGCCTGAATGAAGTCACACCCCCACTGAGTGCTGCTGTGCCAGACATGTTAGAACTCCAGTATGAACTGGAGTCAAAAGCAGCCAAGTGGTATGCCACCACTGACATTGCTAACACCACCTTTTCCATTCCTTTGGCCACAGAACGTAGGCCACAGTTTGCTTTCACCTGGAGGGGAGTTCAGAACCCCTGGAACCGTTCAGACACTCTCATTATATTTGATTTATTAGCTTCAATTCTAATTATATTGTATTATAGCGTGTTATCTTGCATTCTGATAGCATATTTAGTAAATTAGTTTGTATCTCCTCAGATCGTTGCCACTGTTTTTAATTATTCAGGGTCCCCTGTTTCCCTTTTCCAGAGGCGTGGATTTGCGAAATCCTTCTGCCCCACTAGTCACAGAACCGGGCCGAACCAGCCCATGAACCATTGACAGCTCCTGAGCACTTACAGTATATTGAGGACATTATTGTGTGGGGCAACACAACAAGGGAAGTTTTTGAAAAAGGAGAGAGTAATCCAGAACCTTCTGTGAGCTCGTTTCGCTATTAAGCGAAACAAAGTGAATGGACCTGCACAGGAAATTCAGATCCTAGGGATAAAGTGGCAAGATGGGTGTTGTCACATCCCAACGGATGTGATCAACAAAATTACTGATATTTCTGTGCCCACTAGTAAGAAAGAGACAATCTTTTCTGGGTGTAGTGGGCTTTTGGACAATGCATGTGCCTAACTATTGCTACATTGTAAGCCCCCTTTATCAGGTAACGCGGAAGAAGTATAATTCTACATGGGGCCCTGAGCAGCAGCAGGCTTTTGAGCAAATGAAAAAGGAGATAGCCTGAGCCATGGCCCTGGGGCCAGAATGGACGGGACAGGATGTAAAGAACATCCTCTACACTGCTGCTGGAGAGAAAGGTCCCACTTGGAGTCTGTGGCAAAGAGCCTCAGGAGAGACCCGGGGCCAACCCCTGGGATTCTGGAGTCAGGTGTACAGGGGGTCTGAAGAGTGCTACACTCCAACTGAAAAGGAGATCTTAGCTGCATATGAGGGGGTTAGGGCTGCTTCTGAAGTAGTCGGTACTGAAACGCAGCTCCTTCTAGCACCTCGACTGCCAGTGCTGAACTGGATGTTTAAAGGGAGGGCTCCCTCTACCCATCGTGCTACTGATGTCACTTGGAGAAAGTGGATTGCGCTGATTACACAACGAGCTCGGATGGGGAACCTCAGCCGTCCAGGAATCCTAGAGGTGATTATGGACCGGCCTGAAGGTAAAAAGTTTGGAACATCACCTGGAGAAGAGGTATCACGTGCTAAAGAGGCCCCACCATAAAATGAACTACCAGAAAATGAAATGAAATATGCCCTGTTCACAGATGGATCGTGTCGTATTGTGGGGAAGCATCGTAGATGGAAAGCTGCTGTGTGGAGCCCCACATGACAAGTTGCAGAGGCCACTGAAGGGAAAGGAGAATCAAGCCAATTTGCAGAGGTAAAGGTTGTCCAACTGGCCTTAGGTGTTGCTGAATGGGAGAGGTGGCCAATGCTTAATCTTTACACTGACTCATGGATGGTGGCAAATGCCTTATGGAGGTGGTTACAGCAGTGGGAGCAAAACAACTGGCAAAGAAGGGGTAAACTTATTTGGGCTGCTGAACTGTGGAAAGACACTGTTGCCCAAATAAAGAGTATGGTGTGTCATGTAGATGCTCATGTGCCCAACAGTCGGGCTACTGAAGAACAACAAAATAGCCATCAGGTAGATTGAGCTGCCAAAATTGAGGTGGCTCAAGTAGACTTAGACTGGCAAAAAACACCTAGTTGGCCAAGACTCGAGGATCTACCAATCGCAATGATGGTCCTGCCCAATCTAAGTCCCTACATACTGCAGAGGGAGAAAAGGTCCCTGTAGTACATGTAAAGAGCATGTTGGGAAACCTGGTTAGGGTCCTTCCAGCTTGTGTAAAGTGCAAACCTCTCCATGGAACTGTTTTTGCTCAGGGACCTGGGTCCACTTGGTGGGTGATGCGGAAAAGTGGGGATATTCAATGTGCTCCACAAGGGAATTTGATGTTGGGGGAGTGCAGTCAGTAATTTCATGTCTATACAAATATATAGATATGTATGTAATGCATGTTCATTATTGTTTGTATATATGTATATATTAAGCATGATGTAGTGATGTGGAATAAGGGGTGGAATGTCATGGTTTATGATTTTTGGTTTTCAGTATTCCACATCATAACATCATGTAGTGCACTGGGAGTTAAAGAGTTAATGCTCCAATTCCATGGACTGCCAATTTTCATGGTACCTGGTCCTCAGAAGGGAACAACTACATACCCCAGAGGACATTGAGTTCAGAGGTAAAGATAAAACTCCTCGCAAGTCACGAGACTCTCTATTTTCTTGCTGCTCCTACTGGCAGTGCATCCTTTAACTGTCTAGCCTTCAATTCTGAGTAAGGCCTTCAGTTTCTCAATCATTTTATTTATTAGCCACAATCCCAAATATATTGTTATCTTGCAACCCGATATCATATTTAGTAAATTAACTTTCCTCCTCAGATCACTGCCACTGTTCTGTTTTTAGGCCCATCTCCTATTTCCCTACCCTTCCCCCTTTCCCTGGGCATGGGTCCATGGGTCCCCTTCACAGAATCATAGAATGGCCTGGGTTGAAAACGACCACAATGATCATCTAGTTTCAACCCCCCTGCTATGTGCAGGGTCACCAACCACTAGACCAGGCAGCCCAGAGCCACATCCAGTCTGGCCTTGAATGCCTCCAGGGATGGGGCATCCACAACCTCCTTGGGCAACCTGTTCCAGTGTGTCACCACCCTCTGGGTGAAAAACTTCCTCCTAATATCTAAGCTAAACCTCCCCTGTCTCAGTTTAAAACCATTCCCCCTTGTCCTATCTCTATCCACCCTCATAAACAGCCATTCCCCTTCCTGTTTATATGCTCCCTTCATGTACTGGAAGNGCACGGCTCAGATAGCTTAGGTACAGCCAATTATGTTATAACGCTTGTGAGCTGACCAATCATGATTCACCATGTTTAAAGCAATGTATTATGTAAACCTATATAAGTAAATGGTAAAATGAAATAAAGCTGAAGCTTCTATCACTCATATTGAGTTAGGTCCTGCTTCCCCGCGTCATAGAATACCAAAATCTCTGTTCCCGACAGGGGGTCAGCCTCTTCTCCTGCATAATTAGCAATAGGACTTGAGGGAATGGCCTCAAGTTGCGCCAGGGGAGATTCAGGTTGGATGTTAGGAAATACTTCCACTCTAATAGAGTGGTCAGGTGCTGGAAGGGGCTGCCCAGGGAGGTGGTAAAGTCACCATCCCTGGAAGTATTCAAGAAACGTTTAGATGTACTGAGGGACATGATTTAGTGGGGAAATACTGGTGGTAGTTTGACGGTTGGACTGGATTATCTTGGAGGTCTTTTCCAACCTTGGTGATTCAATGATTCAGTCTGCCTTGCACTCTTCCTTCGTGTTCTGCCTGCATGAACTGCTGTGCAAACTGCCATGCCATGCTCTTACTGACAGACCACCCCCTGCTTACCCATACTACTCTTCTAGTTGATCACACTCCCTAGGTGCTGCCTATTTATGTGTGGGGATGTTATGGTACTGCTCCTGGCCCCACCCCCACTGCATCACCTGCTTTTGGGAGGACTGGCAGCTCCTGACAGCTCCAGATGGCTCTCTTTTTGTCCTGGCTTTTCCTGCGCCAGACATACTAGAACTTCAAAAAGAACTGGAGTCAATGGTAGCCAAGTAGTATGCCATGACTTATATTAACAATGCATTTTTCTCAATCCCTTTGATGGCAGAGTGCAGATCACAGTTGGAGGGGTGTTAAGTACACTTGGAATCACTTGCCCCAGGGGTGGAAACAGCCCTATAATTGGCCATGGATCCAGACTGCACTGTAACTGGGGAAAGCTCTTGAACACCTGCAATACACTGATGACATCACTGTGTGGGGCAATGCAGCAGAGGAAGTTTTTGAGAAATGGAAGAAAATAATCCAAGTACTTCTGAAAGTTGGCTTTGCCATAAAACAAAGTAAGGTCAAGGGACCTGCACAGGAAATCCATTTCTTATGAATAAAATGGCAAGATGGATGTCGCCAGACTCCCATGGATGTGATCAACAAAATAACTGCTATGTCTCCACCAACTAGCAAAAAGGAAACGCAAACTTTCTTAGGTGTTGTGGGTTTCTGGAGAATGAATATTCCAGATTACAGTCTGATTGTAAACACTCTCTATCAAGTGACCCAGAAGAAGAATGATTTCACATGGGGCCCTGAGCAACAACATGCCTTTGAACAAATTAAACAGGGGATAGTTGACGCAGTAGCCCTTGGGCCAGTCCAGGCAGGTCAAAATATACAAAAAGGGCTCTGCAGTGCAACTGGGGAGAATGGTCCCACTTGGAGCCTCTGGCAGAAAGCACCAGGGCAGACTTGGAGTCAAGGGTACAGAGGATCTGAGGCCCTCTACATACCAACTGCGCAGGTGAAGGGGTTCCAGCTGCTTTGGAAGCGTACTGAAGCGCAGCTCCTCTTGGCACCCTGGCTGCCTGTGCTGAGCTGGAGGTTCAAAGGGAGGGTCCCCTCCACACATCATGCAACTGATGCTACGTGGAATAAGTGGGTTTCACTGATCACTCAACAGGATCAAATAGGAAACCCCAGTCACGCAGGAATCTTGGAAGTGATCATGGACTGGCACGAAAGCAAAGATTTTGGAATATTGCTAGAAGAGGAGGTGAAATGCTGAAGAGGCTCCACTGTATAATAAACTATTGGAGAGTGGGAAGCAATATGCCTTGTTCACTGATGGGCCCTGTTGTATTGTGGGAAATTATCGAAGCTGGAAAGCTGCTGGTTGGAGTCCTACACAACAAGTTGCAGAAGCTACTGAAGGAAAAAGTGAATTAAGCCACTTTGCAGAACTGAAGGCCATCCAGCTGGCTTTAGATATTGCTGAATGCTGATAAGTATATTAAATGATACAATTGACTATTAAAGACTATACTGAGATTAACAGGTGCTGGGACATTCAAACATTGGGACACACATCTAGCAAAAGCCACCTGGTTAGTCAACATTTGGGGATCTGCCAATTGAGCTGGCCCAGACCAGTCAAAGCTCTTATGCACTGTAGAAGGATATAAAGTCCCTGTAGTACACATGAAAACATGCCAGGCAAGACAATCTGGGTTATTCCTGCCTCGGGCAAAGGCAAGCCCATCTGTGGGATTGCTTCTGCTCAAGGACCTGAATGCACTTGGTGGGTAACCTGGGAGGAATGGGGACATCTGGTGTGTATCTCAAACAGATTTGATATTGGGTGAGAATTGCCAATAATTTGAATTATGTTATACTGTGTGGATGCAATGGTTGCTGTCTCCTGGTTTCAGCTGAGACAGTGTTAATGGCACACTGATGTTTTGGTTGTTGCTGAGTGATGGGTGTGCGCACAGGGCTGGGCCAGGCCACTCAGCGGTGAAGAGCCACTGCCATTATGGTGTGGTGGCAGAGGGCAGGGCAGATCCAAGACAGTTGGCCTGAAGTACACAAGGGATTATTCTATACCACTTGACATCATATGGATGGCTATAAAGCTGTGGGAAGTTGGCCAGGGGGCCTGCCACTAATTGGGGATTAGCTTGGGTGTTGGTTGGTGGGTGGTGAGTAATTGCATTGTGGATATATATTGTTATAATCATATTTTGTTTCTGTTTTCATTTTCTGTGTTAATAAATAGCTTTTATCTCAACCCAGGAGTTCTAATTTGTTTCCAATTCTCTCCATAACCCCACTGTGTGTGTGGGGAGGGAGTTGTGAGCAAACGGCTGTTGTGGTGCTGGATTAAACAACAACAAACTAACTAGCACTTTAGAGCATGTGTGTACACTTAAGGCACTTAAGGGAATTTATAAAGCAAACAGCACTCTGAGAAAACCATTTTTTAAAGTTTACTTCAGCTAAAATTGTTAGGTCTAGCTTACCTCAGTATTTCATTTTTCAAATCTCCTCCTGATATTAAAGATCCTATGCACTCAAGCAGGTGAGAGAAGAAACAACATTAAATATTTCTTATGTAGTAGTAGTTTTTCCATAAACTATATGACAACTACTGTAGCAATTTGTTTCTATTTTAGAATTTTTTTTTTAACTGTCTCCTTACAGTGTTTCACAGAGCAAATATTATTTCCTAGATGCTTCTAAATTTGTTAGGTGGATGTGTCTATGTGATAATCAGTGCTGTTGTGAAACCTGGTGACCAGTCTCCACCATTATGCAGACACTCGTTCAAATGCAAACAATTTGTTATATATGCAGGAAGACTTAACATTTTGATCCAAACTTCTGTATTCCCTATACTTGCTTACCTCGGAGGTTATCTTATAAACAATATCAGCCTGGCAAATGTAGCCTCAAATGTCCATACAAATATTTCCATGATGGCTTTAAACTTATTTGTACCAGAACTTTAAGCAGTATTCTTTGCATCTCTGATAACAATGTCTGGAGTAGCTATTTTCTCTTGATCAAGCCCCAAAGTAAAACTCTAAAATAATTTATAAAAAAAAAATCTTCAAAGGGTAGTTCTCAACCATGACAAAAACAAAGAACCCTTATGCCTTTGAAGAACTAGTAATTAAATACCCACGTGCAAGTAAAAATGGAGAACAGAAGGCTCCGGGGAGGAGACCTCATTGCGGCCTTCCAATATTTGAAAGGAGCATATAAACAGGAGGGAGAACGGCTGTTTACAAAGGTGGATAGTGATAGGACAAGGGGGAATGGTTTTAAACTGAGACAGGGGAGGCTTAGGTTAGATATTAGGAGGAAGTTTTTCACTCAGAGGGTGGTGACGCACTGGAACAGGTTGCCCAAGGAGGTTGTGGATGCCCCATCCCTGGAGGCATGCAAGGCCAGGCTTGATGTGGCTCTGGGCAGCCTGGTCTAGTGGTTGGCTACCCTGCACCTAGCAGGGGGGTTGAAACTAGATGATCATTATGGTCCTTTTCAACCCAGGCCATTCTATGATTCTATGATATGATTCTATGAAAAATGATTGATCCAAGTCTCAGCTACAGTACTACTACTACTAATCTTCCTAGAACCAAGGCTTACCAGGCTCACACCTCAAGGAAAACCTACAACATAGTTTATTCATTAGCTGATCTTTTTTGAGTCAGTACTATTTTGATGTGCTGTACACTGGGAGGCGGGTGAAATGTCAGTACAAACTGGAGGAAAAGACAGGAAAAGACAGGAGGAAAAGAATTGCTTTTGCAAGCTGTAAAAGTGAAGGATAAGCAAGACCAGACTAAACTGTAGGGATGTGCAGCAGCTATGCTGAAAGGAACTGCTTCATTTTCCTGTCTCCCCACTGACAAATGCTCATGGAACAAGAAGGAATGGCAAGGACACAGAATATGAACTGTGCAAGAAAATATGAAAGTGCAAAGAAGGCTGTTTCAAGTGGTACAGGACAAATATGAAGAATATAATGAAAACATGAAGGCAGAGAAAGCTGGAGAAATTTTGCTCATTTTGGAAAGTCATATTTATCTGTTGTTACAAGTAGCAAATAGATTTAGATGAACAACTTCAAGTTTCGTTACATTCTACCTCTCAAAGACACGTTGTTGACAATTTTTTTTTCTTGTATGGTTTGCACAACTGAAGCACAGTTCTGATCTACTCCAGAGAAGCTGTATTTTGTGTGATTTTTTAAAAAAAGACAAGCCTTCATAAAGAATTTGACTATATGTTGTGGTTTAACCTGGCAGGTGTTATAGAAAAAAAACAAGAAAAGGTATAAAAGATGGTCATTGGTCATTTCAGTTTAATTTATTCTGCCTGAGAATACAACTGTTGGAGAGGTATATTAAAAGTGATAACTGCAATTGTAAAGACAAAATCTATTTTTTTGTTTTTGCAAGAATTTATTAGCTTTACAGGAAGAGCTGTGCACAAAGTACTCATCTTGAAGCTTTTGTTTTGAACAACCAGAAGTATATATTTGAATATATTTGTTACATCTCTCCAGTTAATGGAAAAAAAACCCTCTTCATTGTTTCTTTATGATTGACAGCCAAAATTTTACCTTCAATTTTTACATCTGAACAGTGAGCTCTTTATCTTCTTTACTTATCAAAAGCTCTGAATACTGAATCCAAACTTCCACTAGCCCTCATTTCCAGTTAAAGAGAAAGGCAGTTATATCTCCAGGGCACAGGCCTGATTCACTTCAGATTAGCAGAAGAGACCTTTTTCTGAGATGTTCTCTGACATGTCCGTGTAGATCCTTTCTGTACCAACTTAAGTCAAAAGCAACTAGAGGACAGACTAATTAAATTTTTGCATAGTTTCCTTTCCAAAATCTTACAGTACAATCTCTAGTGATGCTGCGTAACTATCTTTATTGAAGGGGGAAAAAAAAAAAAGCAAATACATTACGTCCAAGGCTTACCACTAAGCAGTTCAATCCAATTTTGTACTGTTTCAGGAGGCTGGGTCTCTTTTATGTGTTTCAGAGCTTCATCAAGCAGAACATCCCCTGTAGGAACATCTGATTTGCAAATCACCTAAGACAGAATAAAACAGTCATTTTTTTAAAATTTAGTTCATATACCATAAACATCCAGCAATATAATCTAGGAAAATCTACCTGTTATGAGAACAAAGGAATTTTTTTTTTTTAAGTAACAAATCTTCTTTAAGAACATGCAAGTTTTAAAAATATCTGGTTAAAAAAACAAAACAAAACAAAACAAAAAACTATTCAAGATTTTAATTACAAAAAGCTCTGTTAAGTCAGTTATTTATAACCTAAGTTAAGGTTGATTAACTAAAACCATAGTATTAGTACATGCTTAATACATTTTTGGTGTTGTTTTGTTTTTTTTGTTTGTTTGTTTTTTAAAGGAAGATAATCCACTAACCTTGCTAGGGCATTTACTTCTTCATCAAAACAAAGTATACTACAGTGTTAAATTGCCCTCTAATAGCAGTCTATTTAACTACTTCAAATCAATTTATGCAAAATACTGCAGTTAAACAATTAGGCCACATGAAATTGAGAAATCAATTATAAACTGAAAAAGCAGGAAAACTGGTAAGTTTTACAGTTCTGAAGAACATGCTGACCAGCAACATTATGTTCCATTCATTAACGGTTGCTATCATAGAATCATAGAATCACAAGGTTGGAAAGGACCTACAAGATCATCTAGTCCAACCGTCCTCCTATCACCATTACTACCCACTAAGCTACTAAACCATTTCTCGTAGCACCTCATCCAGACACCTCTTGAACGCTGCCAGGGACGGCGACTCCACCACCTCCCTGGGCAGGCCATTCCAGTGCCTGACCACTCTTTGAGTGAAAAAGTTTTTCCTTATATCTAATCTAAATCTCCCCTGGCGCAACTTGTGGCCATTTCCTCGGGTCCTATTTGTTGCCTGGGAGAAGAGGCCGACCCCCTCCTCATCACAACCTCCTTTCAGGAAGTTGTAGACTGTGATGAGGTCTCCCCTGAGCCTCCTCTTCTCCAGACTAAACAATCCCAGCTCCCTCAGCCGCTCCTCATAAGACTTGTGCTCTAGACCCCTCACCAGTTTCGTTGCCCTTCTCTGGACACGTTCCAGGGCCTCAATGTCTTTCTTGTAGCGAGGGGCCCAAAACTGAACACAGTACTCGAGGTGAGTACTATATATTTATTAAGCAAAATATGTATGTACAATAAATTATATTGCATATTACAGGGGTAAAGGTTTGTTATTTAATAAATTCTATAATTATTTAATTGAATTATTTCCCTAAAAGAGCACAGAGGAAAATAATCATTTAGAGTACCATAATAAAATTTAAGAATTTGAGTAATTGCTTGTTTACTGGTACAAGCAGTTACATAAACCATGTACACATAACATTTTCTCTCTGTCAACGGTTTATGGGCTAGTTCGGCGCAGTTCCGTGACTAGTGGGGCAGAGGGACCTGCGGATCTGCGCCCCAGAAAGGGATAAGGAAAAAAGGGTAGAGAGATGGGCCCCAAAACAAAACAGTGGCAATGATCTGAGGAGAAACAAATTTACTAAATGAGATATTGGAATGCAAGATAACACACTATAATACAATATAATTAGAATTGGAGCTAATAAATCAAATATAATGAGAGAAAGTGTGTGAAAACCAAAAGGCCTTAAGGGGTGAGCAGCAGGGAGGAGAGCCTGACGATTGAAAAGGGGAAAAAGGGACATCAGGTGACCTTGCCAGGGGTTATATCTCCTCTCTGAATGCAAAGTCCTCTGGGGTATATAGTTCTTCTTCTCGTCTGGGACACGTACCCGGAACTGGAGCATTAACTCTTTAACTCCCTGTCACGGGGTTATCCCTGGATAAAAGTCTGTGACAGGGGGGCACAGGCCCCGGGAAAAAAAGAGAGAGAGACAAAAGAGCGAGGAAAAAAAAAGAAGGGGTACTAACGGTTTGCTGCGCGATCCGGCCGGCCCCGGGCCACGCGCTCCGGGAGAGGGGGAAGGGCAGGGAGCTAGTAGATGGGTTTAACAAAAGGAATACACCAGCACTAGATCTGAGAAGGAATGGTAATTTACTAAATTTAACCAAATCAAACAAAATGAGAGAGAGAAGAGTATCCAAAATGCGAGTCAAACCATGATGGTGCGAGGGAACTACGTGCTGTTCTCCGCGGCGAGCTGAGAAGGCTGAGCCGAGGCAGCGGGGGAAGCCAGGCGCTGGGGTCCGATTCAGAGCTCCACCCCACTTCCTCCTCCTCCCGCCAAGTCCTCCCGGGGAAGCCGCCCCTCCCCTCCCATCAGGATACTCCAAATGCCCATAAGGGGCAGTAAACGGAACCAGAACATTAACTCTTTAACTCCCACTGGTTCACATGATGTTCTGATGTGGAATACTGATCACAAAAAAAAAAATCACCAAACCACAACACTCTCAGTGCACTACATGATGTTATGATGTGGAATACCAAAAATCATAAAACCATAACACTCTCATTAGAAAGACAGCAGCACCAAACTAAAACCATACAAATTTTATTAGCCTATCATCAGAACAATTCTACATCTAAAGGAGAAGCAGCAGGTAAAAGATGTTATTTTTAGTAAAGCTTCCTAGTAGTCAGATAGTGCTTGTTATCAGCCAGTAAAAGCTTTAAGTGTTCCATTGAAATACAGCTTGGTTTTAGTTCTGTATTTTTAATAATCCTTACTACAAACAATGGAGGAGTAGAATATGTTTTCATAGGGTATATAGGTTACACTGATCAGAAATGAGTTGCATAATGAGTTACTTAATGGCATGATGATCCTTAACTGGAGATAAAATTAGAAAAAAAAATGCAGAGTATAATAGTCAGGGTGAGAAATAGGGAAGAAATATAAAAGATATAATAAATGACTACATAATTCAGAATAGCAGAAAAACATCTAGAAATTCTATCAGTAGACTGTGAATCAAATGAATCAACAAAAATCAAGTCTTTTGGCAAAGTGAAAATTTCATTCTAAGCTGTATTAACAGGAAAACTCTAAGAGAGATCTCTGAATACCCAGCAGGTCATAGCTGCAATATTATGTCCATTTCAGATAGTATATATGAAGAACTAAAAATTAAAATTTAAAGTCAGCAAGAATGAAACAGTCGACAATAACAGGCTAAAAAGAACTAGATTTGTTTAGATGGAAAAATAAAGCACTCTAAATGTTTTTACAAAGTGGGTACCAATCAGGAGCTCAGGGTTTAATTTTAATTCAGACAATCCCTATTTGAAACTAAACACATAACGAGACCTATTTATCTGATTTGCAGGCTGTAGCTTCACTCAAAAACTTAATTAACCACATATAAAGATATTACATATCTTCCATTTTTATACCAAGTTTTTCTGAAAAGTTTTTGAAAGTTTCTATTTGTTACCTATACAGGAGCATATTTCAAGTTGAGTTTTTAGTTGCTAGATTCTACTCTATTAATAGCCACCTTTCACGTATTCCTTTAATAATTAATCAAAAAAACCCAAACAAACAGCAACCCAACTTATTTATCTTTACCTCTTAAAAACTGACATCCCAGCAGAACTTTTAGTTTCTTGAAGTGTCCCATATGATTAATTTCACAATAAGGTTAGAATGGATAGCTCCAGCCTCCTGCAGTTATTAACCTACTACTACTCACCATTTTGCTTTAACAAAAAACAAGTGAAGTCAAGTTATTGAACTGTTTTATTAAAAAAAAAAATAAAAAAATCCCCACTTCCAACAACACCACACGTATCCCTCACTGAAGAAATACATAGAATCATAGAATCGTAGAATTGCTCAGGTTGGAAAAGACCTTAAAGATCATCAAGTCCAACCGCAACCTAACCGTACTACGCTAACTCTAACAACCCTCCACTAAATCATGCCCCTGAGCACCACATCCAAACGGTTTTTAAACACATTCAGGGATAGCGACTCAACCACCTCCCTGGGGAGCCTATTCCAGTGCTTAACAACCCTTTCTGTAAAGAAGTTTTTCCTGATACCCAACCTAAACTTACCCTGGCACAACTTAAGGCCAATTCCCCTCGTCCTGTCACCTGTCACCAGTGAGAAGAGACCAACCCCACTCTCGCTGTAAGCACCTTTCAGATATTGGAAGAGAGCAATAAGGTCTCCCCTCAGCCTCCTTTTCCCCAGACTAAACAGCCCCAGTTCCTTCAGTTGCTCCTCGTAGGGCATATTCTCCAAGTCCTTCACAAGCCTTGTTGCCCTTCTTTGGACCTGCTCCAGCATCTCCATGTCCTTTCTGTACTGAGGTGCCCAAAACTGAACACAGTACTTGAGGTGAGGCCTCACCAGTGCCGAGTACAGGGGCAGGATGACTTCCCTAGTCCTGCTCACCACACCATTCCTGATACAAGCCAGGATGCCATTGGCCTTCTTGGCCACCCGGGCATACTGCTGGCTCATATACAGCCGACTGTCTATCAGTATACCGAGGTTGCTTTCCATCAGGCAGCTTTCCAGCCACTCCTCCCCAAGCCTGTAGGGCTGCCCGGGGTTGTTGTGATCAGAATGCAAGACCCAACACTTGGCCCTATTGAAACTCATACAGTGTCACGGGGTTACCTGGACCAGTCTATGCCAGTGACAGGGACAGTGGGCCCAAGGGCCCACTTCCCAGCCCCCCTCCCTCTCCCCCCCAAAGAGGAAGGGGAAGGGAAAAGGAAAGGAAAGAAAACGAACAGACCTCTAGGGAGGTAAACTTATTTTACTAACTATAATATAATATAATACAATCTAATTGAGACGGATAAATCAAACAAAGTGGAGAGAGAGTGTTAACACTTTAACTCCCAATGCACTACATGATGTTATGATGTGGAATACTGAAAAACCAAAATCACAAAACCGTGACATTCCACCTCTTATTCTACATCACTACATCATGCTCAATATACATATATACATATACATATATATACAAACAAAAAATGAATAAAATGCATTACACATACATGTCGGTATACATACACAGAACTACTAATTGCACTCTCCTAACATCAAATTTCCTTGTGGTACACATTGAACATCCCCATTTTTCTGCATCACCCACCAAGTGGACCCAAGTCCCTGGGCAAAAACAGTTTCACGCAGAGGTTTGCCCTTTCCAGAGGCTGGAAGGACCCAGACCGCTTTTCCCAACATGCTCTTTACATGTACTACAGGGACTTTATCTCCCTCTACAGTATGCAGGAAGCTGGATTGGGTAGGACCATCACGATTGATAGATCCTCTGGTATTAACCAGCCAGGTGGCTTCTCCCAGATTCTTCTCCCAGTTCTTAAATGTTCCACCGCCCATTGCCTTCAACATGGTTTTTAACAACCCGCTGTAGTGTTCGATCTTACCAGAGGCCGGTGCATGATAGGGAATATGATAAATCCACTCAATGCCATGAACTTTGGCCCAAGTATTTACAAGAGAATTTTTGAAATGAGTCCCATTATCTGACTCAATTCTTTCTGGAGTGCCATGTCGCCACAGGACTTGTTTCTCCAGACCCAATATGGTGTTTCGGGCGGTAGCATGGGGTACTGCGTATGTCTCAAGCCATCCAGTGGTTGCCTCCACCATGGTAAGCACATAATGCTTACCATTGAGAGATCGTGAGGTTTCATCCTCCTGGCTTGTTTAATTATGGCACATGTGTCACAGTCATGAATAACTTGTGCAATAGCGTCCATAGTTAAGTCCACCCCTCAGCCTCTAGCCCACTTATGTGTTGCATCTCTTCCTTGAAGGCCCGAGGTCTCGTGGGCCCACCGGGATAGAAATAATTCACCTTTGTTCTGCCAATCCAAGCCTAGTTGAGCTACCTCAATTTTGGCAGCTTGATATACCTGATGGTTGTTTTGTTGTTCTTCAGTAGCTCAACTCTTGGGCACATGAGCATCTACATGGTGCACCTTTATGACCATATCCTTTATTCGGGCAGCAATCTCTTTCCACAGTTCAGCAGCCCAAATAGTTTTACCCCTCCGCTGCCAGTTATTTTGCTTCCACTGCTGTAACCACCCCCATAAAGCATTTGCCACCATCCATGAGTCCGTATATAGATAAAGCATTGGCCATCTCTCTCGTTCAGCAACGTCCAAGGCCAGCTGGACAGCCTTTACCTCTGCAAATTGGCTTGATTCTCCTTTCCCTTCAGTGGCCTCTGCAACTTGTCGTGTGGGGCTCCACACAGCAGCTTTCCATCTGCGATGTTTCCCCACAATACGACACGATCCATCCGTGAACAGGGCATATTTCTTTTCATTTTCTGGTAGTTCATTGTATGGTGGGGCTTCTTTAGCACGCGATACCTCTTCTCCTGGTGATGTTTCAAACTTTTTACCTTCAGGCCAGTCCATGATCACCTCTAGGATTCCTGGACGACTGAGGTTCCCCATCCGAGCTCGCTGTGTAATCAGCGCAATCCACTTGCTCCAAGTGGCATCAGTCGCATGATGAGTGGAGGGAACCTTTCCTTTAAACATCCAGTTCAGCACTGGCAGTCGAGGTGCCAGAAGGAGCTGTGTTTCAGTACCGATTACTTCGGAAGCAGCCCGAACCCCCTCATATGCAGCTAAGATCTCCTTTTCACTTGGAGTGTAGCCCTCTTCCGACCCCCTGTATGCTCGACTCCAGAATCCCAGGGGTCGGCCCCGGGTCTCTCCTGAGGCTCTTTGCCACAGACTCCAAGTGGGACCTTTCTCTCCAGCAGCGGTGTAAAGGATGTTCTTCACATCCTGTCCCGTCCGTACTGGCCCTAGGGCCACGGCACGGGCTATCTCCTGCTTAATCTGTTCAAAAGCCTGCTGCTGCTCAGGGCCCCATGTAAAATCATTCTTCTTCCGCGTTACCTGATAAAGGGGGCTTACAATGAGGCTATAGTTCGGAACATGCATTTTCCAAAAACCCACTACACCCAGAAAAGACTGTGTCTCTCCCTTGCTAGTGGGTGGAGACATAGCAGTGATTTTGTCGATCACCTCTGCTGGAATGTGACGACGCCCATCTTGCCATTTTATACCTAGGAATTGAATTTCCTGGGCAGGTCCTTTCACTTTGCTTCGCTTAATAGCAAAACCAGCTTGCAGAAGAATTTGGATTATTCGCTCTCCTTTCGTGAAAACTTCTTCTGCTGTATCGCCCCACACAATGATATCGTCAATGTACTGCAGGTGCTCGGGAGCACCGCCCTGCTCCAATACAGTTTGGATCAACCCATGGCAAATGGTCGGGCTGTGTTTCCACCCCTGGGGCAAACGGTTCCAAGTATACTGAATGCCCCTCCAGGTGAAAGCAAACTGTGGCCTACATTCCATGGCCAAAGGAATGGAAAAGAAGGCGTTAGCAATGTCAACAGTGGCATACCATTTGGCTGCTTTTGACTCCAGTTCATATTGGAGTTCTAACATGTCTGGTACAGCAGCACTCAGTGGAGGTGTGACTTCATTCAGGCCACGGTAGTCTACCGTCAGCCTCCATTCTCCACTGGCTTTACGCACTGGCCATATGGGGCTGTTAAATGGTGAGTGAGTTTTGCTTATCACTCCCTGGCTCTCTAGCTGACGAATTAGCTTGTGAATGGGGAGCAAGGAATCCCTATTCGTGCGGTACTGTCGTCTATGCACCGTTTTTGTGGCAATCGGTACCTGCTGCTCTTTTACCCGTAACAACCCCACAGCAGACGGATCTTCTGATAGGCCAGGCAAAACAGAGAGCTGCTTAACATTGTCTGTGTCCACAGCAGCTATTCCAAAGGCCCATCGATACCCCTTAGGATCCTTGAAATGCCCCCTTCTGAGGTAATCAATACCAAGTATGCATGGAGCCCCTGGGCCAGTCACAATAGGGTGTTTTTGCCAGTCTTTACCAGTGAGGCTTATCTCAGCCTCCAACACAGTCAATTCTTGAGAGCCCCCAGTCACTCCAGAAATATGAATTGATTCTGTCCCTTCATAACTAGAGGGCATTAGAGTGCACTGTGCCCCGGTATCCACCAGTGCCTTGTATTTCTGTGGTTCTAATGTGCCAGGCCATCGAATCCACACAGTCCAATAGACTCTATTATCCCTTTCCCCCCCCTGACTGAGGGCAGGGCCCCTCTATTCATTACCTGTGGTAACTGGAGCAACTGGACTGGAGATTAATTTTTGTAATTCTCTCACCCGTGCCTGTAGTACAGGAGTAGCTTGGCCATCCCATTTCTTCATGTCTTCTCCATGGTCACGTAAGTAACGCCACAAGGCAACACGCGGCGTAGTATTCCTTGCTTGAGCCGGGAAGCGTTTGCCTTTAATAGCTGAGATTTTTGTTGATACAGGTGAGACAGAGGGTTCATCATCTTTAGTTAGCTGGATTTTCATTAGTTTGATCAGCTCATTCATTCCCTTCATTAGGCTCCTTGGATTATCCTGATCTTCATCAGGCGTTTCTGATACTGCTACAGGTTTGTCGCGGTTAATCAATTGAGACACTTGCTCTTGCACTTTATTCAGTTGGTCTGTTACTTTTGAGATGGCGGAAACGAAAGCGTGAGTTGGAGGTAGCAGCTGTTCATAGTTTTGAAGCATAATAACCAATTCGAGAATTAAGGGTCTTCTCAGTTGTTCTTCGTATCTCTTAAACGTTGATGCTAGCGTACTGGCGTATCTTACTGGTGCTGTTGTTGTGAGTTGCCGCCATATTTCAGGCGTCGTTCCCACTCTCTCCGGATCATGGTCTTGGTGTGGATCATTAGGAACAAAATTAGGGTTATACAACATTTCCACCACGGCTATTTCCCTTAAATACTGGATACCTTTTTCAACTGTATCCCACTGTATTATCACAGGCTTCAAACTGTCTTTGTAGGGATACCTTTCCTTCACAGCTATTAACAGTCGTTCCCATAGGGTGATAGCTCCATCCCAACATCTACTAATCCCTCTGTCGATAGCTGCGTCTCCGGCGATACTTCCTAGTTGGCGAGCTTCATTACCATCTAGAGACAAGCTATTGGCTCCTTTGTCCCAGCAGCGAAGCAACCAGGAAACAAGAGTTTCTTTCGATTGCCGTGTAAACTCCTTTCTTGAGCCTTGGATTTCAGTCAACTTCAGAGGTCGACGAACAGTAATAGAGACCTCCTCTTCATCACTCTCTTCTTCATGGCTCTTAGTTTTTTCTTTTGCCTTCCTCGATACTGGTTCTGGGGAGGGCCCCTCGCCTGGATCTTTCTCTGCCTCCTCCTCCGCTTCTTCCTTCTTTCGTTCTAGACGCGAGGACACTCGTTTCCATTTCTTGCCTTCCACAGGGGCAACTGACATTGTTACTGGTGTTTCCTGTGGTTGACCCGATTTAACTTGGGGATTTCCCCCTTTGGCTAAAACCTCAGCTCGAAAACTCTCTCTCTCCAGAACAGTATTATACAGGGCACGGTAAGCACAAGCCAAGCCCCAAATAAGTTGTACCTCCCTAGATTTGCGCAAGCCGCACCGTCCCTGACTCAAATACTGACTTAGTTTCTCGGGATCCCACAGGTGTTCAAGAGTGAAATCCCATGACATTGCGGGTCCCCACGCTTCTAAGATCTTTCCTAAACCTCTCCATCTTCCCTGCCAGTCAGTATTCTCTGGTTTCGGAGGAGATTCCTTCCGCACAACACGAATGTATAAGAACACATTCAGGGGAATTGATATCATGCACACGAGTGCACCCACGAGCATGATCACTAGCTCGGTATTCGAATAACGTGAGAAGAACCAAAAAGGAAGCCTGGAAACCGGTTTGAACATCGTGGTGTTTGTGAAATTAGCTATTCCATCTGGGATGTAATTGCTTGTGAAGTTAGCTACCCCATCTGGGATACAAGTGTCAAAATTCAAATTATACCACATGGCATATAAGTACCAGACAGGTGTCTCCATCAGGGCCCTTATTTGGTTATATATGAACATGAGTCCACAACAAGAAAGCGCGATGTTAATAATGGGCCAATAATTTGTAAAGAACATGATCGCATTCAATGCTTTAAACAGCGTCCCCACAATCGAGAGCGGATTCATAGTTGGTGGCTGTGACAGACACTCTGTACAATGTCCAGAGTGTGGCAGACTACCTTAAGGTTAAACTAGCAATGCTCCTCTGCCTCTGCCTATCCTTTTTAAAAACAAGATAATAAAGTTTACAAATATCCCAGAATACTGGCTGTCCGCCTAGACTTTCAAGGTCAGGGTGTTCAGTGAGCACTCGTGAGAGTCCTTCTTTTCTAAAAGAAGGAAAATAAAACTAGTGAACACACTCCAAAAGCAGAGAATCGTTTTAAAAAAAAACTAAAAATCTAGGAAGCTTTTGCCCGCATTCTCCACCAAAAACTGTCACGGGGTTACCTGGACCAGTCTATGCCCGTGACAGGGACAGTGGGCCCAAGGGCCCCCTTCCCAGCCTCCCCCCCCAAAGAGGAAGGGGAAGGGAAAAGGAAAGGAAAGAAAACAAACAGACCTCTAGGGAGGTAAACTTATTTTACTAACTATAATATAATATAATACAATCTAATTGAGATGGATAAATCAAACAAAGTGGAGAGAGAGAGTTAACGGAGCACTTGCCTCTTCGTTGGGAATCCAAAGAAGCAGCACCACCCCCAGCCCGTCCCTCCATGATGTGTAGGGACAGGTAGCCGGATTAGAGTGTTAACACTTTAACTCCCAATGCACTACATGATGTTATGATGTGGTATACTAAAAAAACCAAAATCACAAAACTGTGACATACAGTTTACCTTGGCCCATCTATCCAGGTCCCTCTGTAGTGCCTTTCTCCCCTCTGGCAGATCAACACTCCCTCCCAACTTGGTGTCGTCTGCAAACTTACTGAGGGCGCACTCAATCCCCTCATCAAGATCGTTAATAAAGATGTTAAATAGAAGCGGCCCCAGTACTGAGCCCTGGGGGACACCACTTGTGACCGGCTGCCAACTGGATTTAATTCCATTGACCACAACTCTTTGGGCCTGGCCATCCAGCCAGTGTTTCACCCAGCGGAGTGTATGCCCATCCAAACCATGGGCAGCCAGCTTCTCCACAAGAATGTTGTGGGGAACAGTGTCAAAGGCATTACTGAAGTCCAGGTAGACCACATTGACAGCCTTACCTTCATCCACTAAGCAGGTCACCTTGTCATAAGATGAAATCAGGTTTGTCAGACAGGATCTACCATTCGTAAACCCATGCGGATTTGGCCTGATCCCTTGGTTGACCTTTAATTGGTCCATGATGGCTCCTGAGATTATCTGTTCCATAACCTTCCCCAGCAGCAAGGTGAGACTGATAGGTCTGTAGCTACCAGGATAATCTTTCCGGCCCTTTTTGAAGATGGGCATCACATTTGCCAGTCTCCAGTCTGCTGGGACATCCCTAGTTAGCCAGGACTGCTGAAGAATGATGGAGAGAGGCTTGGCAACCATGTCTGCCAACTCCCTCAGCACTCTAGGGTGCAGTACATCTGGCCCCATGGACTTGTGAGCATCCAGCTTTCAGAGCAGGTCCAAAACCATCTCATCGTGGATTATGCAGGGCCTATTCTGTTCCCCATCCCCATTGTCATGGTTTTATGATTCTTGTTATCGGTATTCCACATCATAACATCATGTAAAGCATGAGGAATTAAAGAGTTAATACTCCAGTCCTGTGGACTGACGACTTTTTGGATACCTGGTTCTCAGAAGAGAAGAAGAATGACATACCCCAGAGGACTTTGCTTTCAGAGGGGAAGATACGTCACGGGAGGAAGTCACGGGGCTCACTCTTTCGCTCGCTGCCTGGCAGTGTGTGGGTGTGCTCCCCAGCTGTGCGCCTTCAGTTCAAAGTAAGGCTTTCGGTTTCGGACACTCTTCTCTCTCATTTTATTTGATTTATTAGCCTAAATTCCAATTATATTGTATTATATTGTGTTACCTTGCATTCTGATATCATATTTAGTAAAATTAAGTTTCCTCCTTAGATCGATGCCACTGGTTTTTTTTTGGGCCAGCGGGCCTTCAGGCCTGCTGCCCCCTGTCACAAGCACAGATTGATCTAAATAACTCCATGACAGTTTTTGGTGGAGAATGCGGACATTCTGAAACTTTTAATGTTAGCAGAAAAAGACAGGATTTCTTTAAGCCAGAGAACTGCAGAGCTAGCTTTGACCTTCATAGGTTAGATTGTAGGCCGGGCAGTCTGCCAAACTCTGGGCACTGTACCGAGTATTTTTGTTCCTTATTTTTTTTTTTTTCTTTCCCTTTTTAGCAACTGCCAGCTATGAATCTGCTCTTTATCTTAGGAGCACTGCATAAAGGATTAAAGGCTATTATGTTTTTTTGAACTTATTGGTTTCTTATTAAGTTCATCATTTCCTGTTGTGGAATTCTGTATACACATGACCAAGTAAGGGCACAGATAGAGACACCTGCCCGGTACCTATATGCAGTGTTGTAGGATTTGAATATTGAAAATTAAATCCCAGATGGAATAGCTAATTTTACAAACAACATGATGTTCAAACTGGTTTCCAGGGTCTCTTCGCAGTTCTTTACGCATTTTTGGAATGCTGAGTTAGTGATCATGCTCGTGTGCATGTTACCAATCTCTCTGAATGTATTCCTCTCCATTTACGTTATGTGGAAGAAGTCTTCTCCAAAACCAGAGAATGTTGACTGCCAAGGAATATGGAGAGGTTTAGGGAAAATCTTAGAAGCGTGGTGTCATGGAGTTATCTAGATCAATCTATGCCTGTGACAGGGGGGCAGTAGGCCCGTGGGCACCCCGGCCCCCAAAAATGGGAAGGGAAAGGGAAAAAGGGGTAGGGAGATGGGAGCTGGGCTCAAGGAAAAAAAACAGAACAGCGGCAACGATCTAAGGAGGAAAACTTATTTTACTAACTATGATATCAGCATACAAGATAACACAATATAATATAATCTAATAGAAATTGAGGCTAATAAATCAAATAAAATAAGGGAGAGAGAGAGAGAGTTTTCTGAAACTGAAAAAGCCTAATATGAACTGAAGGCGCACGGCTTGGAAGCACACCCACACTCTCTGCCAGGCAGCGAGCCAGAGAGAGAGCAAGCTCCCGTCTGAGAGCGAGACCCTGTAACTTCCGTGACGTATCTTCCTCTCTGATAGTGAGGTCCCCTGGGACATGTAGTTCTTCTTCTCTTTTGCAAACCAGGTATCTGGAAAGTTGCCAGTCCACGGAACTGGAGCATTAACTCTTTAATTACCTGTGCTCCACATGATGTCATGATGTGGAATACCAATAGCAAAATTACAAAACAGTGACATTCCACCCCTTATTCTACATCACTACGTCATGCGTAATATATATACATAGAATTACTGACTGCACTCCCCTAACATCAAATTCCCTTGTGGTACACATCGAACATCCCCGTTTTTCTGCATCACCCACCAAGTGGACCCACGTCCCTGGGCAAAAACAGTACCACAGAGAGGTTTGCACTTTCCAGAGGCTGGAAGGACCCAAACTGCTTTTCCCAATATGCTCTTTACATGTACTACAGGGACTTTATCTCCCTCTACAGTATGTAGGGAGCTGGATTGGGTAGGACCACCTCGAATGATAGATCCTCTAGTATTGACCAACCAGGTGGCTTCTGACAAATGCTTCTCCCAGTGCTTAAATGTTCTGCCACCCATCGCTTTCAGCATAGTTTTTAACAAACCATTGTATCGTTCAATTTTACCAGAGGCCAGTGCATGATAGGGGATATGATAAATCCACTCAATGCCATGATCTTTGGCCCAAGTATTTACAAGAGAATTTTTGAAATGAGTCCCATTATCAGACTCAATTCTTTCTGGAGTGCCATGTCGCCACAGGACTTGTTTCGCCAGACCCAATATGGTGTTTCCGGCAGTAGCATGGGGAACTGCATATGTTTCAAGCCACCCAGTGGTTGCCTCCATCATGGTAAACACATAATGCTTACCATTGCGAGATCGTGGCAAGGTGGTATAATCAACCTGCCACGCCTCCCCATATTTATACTTCTGCCATCTCCCTTCCCCCCAGAGAGGTCTCATCCTCTTGGCTTGTTTAATTATGGCACATGTGTCACAGTCATGAATAACTTGCGCTACAGCTTCCATAGTTAAGTCCACCCCTTGGTCTCTAGCCCACTTGTATGTTGCATCCCTTCCTTGATGGCCCAAGGTCTCATGAGCCCACCGAGCTAGAAATAATTCACCCTTGTTCTGCCAGTCCAAGTCTATATGAGCCACCTCAATTTTGGCACCTCGATCTACCTGATGGTTATTTTTATGTTCTTCAGTAGCCCTGCTCTTGGGCACATGGGCATCTACGTGACGCACCTTTATAACCATATTTTTTGTTCGGGCAGCAATGTCTTTCCACATTTCAGCTGCCCAAATAGGTTTACCCTTCCGTTGCCAGTTGTTTTGTTCCCACTGCTGTAACCACCCCCATAAGGCTTTTCCCACCATCCATGAGTCAGTGTAAAGATAAAGCATTGGCCACCTCTCCCGTTCAGCAACATCTAAGGCCAGCTGGACCGCCTTTACCTCTGTAAATTGGCTTGATTCTCCTTTCCCTTCAGTGGCCTCTGCAACTTGTCGTGTGGGGCTCCACACAGCAGCTTCCCATCTGTGATGCTTCCCCACAATACGACACGATCCATCCGTGAACAGGGCATATTTCTTTTCATTTTCTGGTAGTTCATTATATGGTGGGGCTTCTTTAGCACATGATAATTCTTCTGCTGGTGATGTTCAAAACTTTTTACCTTCAGGCCAGTCCATAATCCCCTCTAGGATTCCTGGATGACTGAGGTTCCCCATCTGAGCTCGCTGTGAAATCAGCGCAATCCACTTACTCCAAGTGGCATCAGTCGCATGATGGGTGGAGGGAACCTTTCCTTTAAACATCCAGTTCAGCACTGGCAGTCGAGGCGCCAGAAGGAGCTGCGTTTCAGTACTGATTACTTCAGAAGCAGCCCGAACCCCCTCATATGCAGCTAAGATCTCCTTTTCAGTTGGAGTGTAGCACTCTTCGGACCCACTGTATGCTCTACTCCAGAATCCCAGGGGTTGGTCTCAGGTCTCTCCAGAGGCTCTTTGCCACAAACTCCAAGTGGGACCTTTCTCTCCAGCAGCAGTGTAGAGGACGTTCTTTACATCCTGTCCCATCCGTACTGGCCCCAGGGCCACGGCACAGGCTATCTCCTGATTAATCTGTTCAAAAGCCTGCTGCTGCTCAGGGCCCCATGAAAAATCGTTCTTCTTCCGCGGCGCCTGATAAAGGGGGCTTACGATGAGGCTATAGTTTGGAACACGCGTTCTCCAAAAGCCCACTACGCCCAGAAAAGTCTGTGTATCTCCCTTGCTAGTGGGTGGAGACATAGCAGTGATTTTGTTGATCACAGCTGCTGGGATGAGACGACGCCCATCTTGCCACTTTATCCCTAGGTACTGAATTTCCTGGGCAGGTCCTTTCACTTTGCTTCGCTTAATAGCAAAACCAGCTTGCAGAAAAATTTGGATTATTCGCTCTCCTTTCGTGAAAACTTCTTCTGCTGTATCGCCCCACACAACGATATCATCAGTGTACTGCAGGTGCTCGGGAGCATTACCCTGTTCCAATACAGTTTGGATCAACACATGGCAAAAGGTTTGGCTGTGTTTCCACCCCTGGGGCAAACGGTTCCCGGTA
Source organism: Pavo muticus (assembly GCA_016647715.1). Classification (NCBI taxonomy): domain Eukaryota; kingdom Metazoa; phylum Chordata; class Aves; order Galliformes; family Phasianidae; genus Pavo; species Pavo muticus. Next base: position 89,432 of record JACDJE010000830.1, read on the forward strand.
TACTGAACGCTACTCCAGGTGAAATCAAACTGTGGCCTACATTCTGTGGCCAAAGGAATGGAAAAGAAGGCATTAGCAATGTCAGTGGTGGCATACGACTTGGCTGCTTTTGTCTCCAGTTCATACTGGAGTTCTAACATGTCCGGCACAGCCGCACTCAGTGGGGGTGACTTCATTCAGGCCACGGTAGTCTACCGTCAGCCTCCATTCTCCACTGGCTTTACGCACTGGTCATATGGGACTGTTAAAAGGTGAGTGAGTTTTGCTGATCACTCTCTGACTCTCTAGTTGACGAATCAACTTATGAATGGGGAGCAAGGAATCCCTGTTGGTGTGGTACTGCTGTCTATGCACCATTTTTGTGGCAATCGGTACCTGTTGTTCTTTCACTCGTAGGAACCCCACAACAGATGGATCTTCTGATAGGCCAAGCAAAACAGACAGCTGCTTAACATCTTCTGTGTCTACACCAGCTATTCCAAAGGCCCTTCAATACCCCTTGGGATCCTTGAAATGCCCCCTTCTGAGGTAATCAATACCAATTATACAGGGAGTCCCTGGGCCAGTCACAATAGGGTGCTTTTGCCAGTCTTTACCAGTGAGGCTTATTTCGGCCTCCAACATAGTCAGCTCTTGGGAACCCCCAGTCACCCCGTGAATATAAATTGATTCTGTCCCTTGGTGACTCGAGGGCATTAGAGTGCACTGTGCACCAGAGTCCACCAGGGCCTTATATTTCTATGGTTCTGATGTGCCAGGCCATCTCATCCACACAGTCCAGTACTCTCTGTTATCCCTTTCCCCCCCTTGCTGAGGGCAGGTCCCCTCTATTTGTTACCTCTGTTGTTCTTATGGCTATTGCCGTGTCCCGCAACAACTGGAGCAATCACCTTTTTGGAGAAGTTCACCTTGGTGATTGATCTGTCTTGTAATTCTTTTACCCGTGCTTGAAGTGCAGGAGTGGGTTTTTTATACCACTTCTTCATATCTTCTCTATGGTCACGTAGGTAACGCCACAAGGCCATACGCGACATAGACTTACGGTTGTCACTTGCTCGAGCAGGAGGATGTCTTCCTTTGATAGTTGAGATGTTGGATGATGCAGGCTGGGAGGAAACCAGTTTGATCAGCCCCTCCAGTAGGCTGTTTTGGGAATCCTGGTGCCCATCAGATGTATCTGATACCACCATGGATCCATCAGCATTAAGCACGGTTGAGTTTGTCTTTTATATCTTCTTGATTGCTCTCTATTCTCTCCAGTTTGTCAGCTACTTTTGCAATGGCTGAAACTCAAGCTTGTAGAGGGGTTAAATGTAACTCAAAGTCTTGAAGTTTATTAATCAGTACATTTATAAGGGGTCTTCTTTCTCCTCTGCCATACATTGCTGCAAATGTACTGGCATACCTTTCTGGTGCAGTCCTTGTGAATATATGCCACATATTTGGTGTACACCTGACTCTCTCAGGATCATGCTCTTGGTCTGGCTCGTCAGGAATGAATGTGAGGCTATGCAATATTTCCACCATAGCATATTCTGTCAAATAACGGATGCCTTTTTCCATGTCAGTCCATTTCTTTTTCTTAGGCATCAGATCGTCTTTGAAGGGGTATTTTTCTTTTACGGCTAGCAGCATCCGCTTCCAGAGGGTGAAGGCCTGGTTCTGGCATGTACTAAAACCTCTGTCAGTGGCAGAGTCCCTAGCAATGCCACCCAGTTGGCGAGTTTCTCTACTATCTAGACACATGCCGTTGGTCCCATTGTCCCAACATCGAAGTAACCAGGTGTATGAGAACTGTTGAATCACAGCCTGAACCTCTGATTAACCACCTGAGGCAAGCGCTGAGACAGCCATGGGAGCACAGGTGAAGGCAATTCACCTGTGTGCCCAGAAGGGGTGGAGCTAGGCTCCACCTCTCCTAGACCCCATTTAAGGGCTGACTTCCACTGAGGATGCATCTCTTCCTGGAAATTGCTCCTTGTGGAGTTCTTTTGTGAGCCTATGACACCAGTGTGTATCTTTCCTTTGTATCTAACTATTCTTTCCAGCCTAACTCATCTGTAGAATATCTGTTTACTTATTTACTTTGCATCTATATACTATGGAGCATCTGTATACTTACCTTACATTTGGTGAGCAAGGCAGGCTAAATATATATTACAACACAATGTCTTTTTTATGGATTATCTATAAATGGGTCAGGGGGGAGGACACTACCCCCCTACATAAAATAATTCCAGGGCAGATCCCAGGATTTCTGGGATCTCCCTATTATGAATTAGCCACCATTATTGAAAAATGGGGTCCCCTGTGGATTATGGGGAATATCTCCCCATTCTGTATGGAGGAATACTTTCAGGGGTTAGATAAAGATATATTAACTACCAAGGAAAGGCAATTAGCTGCCTCCACAGCATGGCCATTACTGAATGCCTTAAATCAGACTGATATAAGAGCAGCCACTTTAGAAACAGAAAACCAATTGTTAAAAGACTGTATTGAGAAATTAGAGCAAGAACTTAGTATACTAACAGGAAAAAAACCTTCCATGCATTTCCCAATAGGTCAAATCTGCAATATTTTGATAGATAATGATCACATTTTGGAAACAACGAACTTGGTGGAGCAGGAAAATAAAACTTCTAAATCAGATTTAGAAGCTCCACTTGCGACAGATCCCCTGGAACTCCGTTCTATTATAACTCAAAAAACAAAAAAAATACAGGATAGACCGGCAGGGGTGCCCCCTGATCAATGGCCCCCTGCCCAAACTCACTTACATGTGACAGCCAGGCCATACACACCAACAGAACTAATGGACATGGTACAACGATTCCGGCAGAGAGCAAAGGAAAGTGTACCAACTTGGTTGTTAAGATTATGGGATTTGGGGGCAGAAGGTGTCATGGTCAATGGACCAGAAATATCTAAACTAGCCACTATGACGACACACCCTGCCCTTAGACAAAGACTCTATGCGGGTATTCAATTTACTAATGAAAATATTCTATAATTGATTGGCTAATGGCGGCATGCCGTATGGTTTGGCGGAATAAATCGGATATACCATTAAATACAGGATTGTGGTCCTCCATGGAGGACCTTCAAAATTACATTCGAGAACTAGGCATAAGAGAAGCAATATACGAGGACTCCTTTGAAAGCCCAGACATGGTAAGATTTTTGGCTGGTATGAGAGACTTACTTCAACAACAAGCCCCTTCCCATCTATATGGGACTTTAGTTTCTATATTAAGCCCCCTGGTAGCCTCTGAGGCGGTGGTCCATCAGGCTGCCCAATTAGTGGCTGATTTGGGGGAGACAAAGCACCTGCAGGCCAGGCGTAACATTCGAGCAGCAGAGGAAGCAGAGGAAGCAGAGGTCCTCCCAATAATTAAGGCCAAGAAATCAGTTATACGAAATTCTCAATTGGGGCCCATAAGGGTTTCCCGAAAACAAATGTTTAATGATCTAATTTGGGCTGGGGTCCAATTTGCTAAGACTGATCGCCAGCCCAACCATGTCCTCCTTCAGCTGTGGAGACAGCTGAAGGATAATCAAAAATTTCAAAATTACTCCAGAAAACCAACGGTAAGGGTTATAGACAGAATGCCGGCAACAACATGGAATTTAGAGGATTTTATAGTCTCTAATAGGAAAAAGAAACCTCAGGTGTCTCGGGCCACGATGCCTGAGCCACCGGAGGCAAAAGATTTGGCCTTAGCTCAATTCATGGCGTGACGAGGGACGTTAGTCCCCCTAGGGCCTCCAGACGGGACCGGAGGCCCTATGTGGAATTGTCAATTTACTGGTCCTGAAAGAATATTCAGAGAGTTATGGCGTTGGTTGATACGGGGGCAGAAACATCAATAATTTACAGAGATCCAACTAAATTTGAAGGTGACAGAGTGATGATTGGAGGTTATGGGGGACAGACTATTCCAGTCACCCAGACCCGGCTGAAACTGGGGGTTGGGCGTCTCCCACCCCGGGAGTATAAGGTATCTATTGCCCCAGTCCAAGAATACATCCTGGGCATAGATATTCTGTGGGGTCTGGCTCTCCAGACAACTGTGGGAGAGTTTAGACTTTGACAAAGGTGTATTAGTGTCCAGGAGGTACAGGCAATATTGAGAGGCCATGCAAAGCATGAGCCTATTTGCCTGCCGAGACCGTGCCGGATTACTAATGTTAGACAATATAGACTCCCGGGTGGACAAGATGAAATATCAAGAACGGTGCAGGAATTAGAGAAAGTAGGTATTATAAGACCTGCACATAGCCCATATAATTCCCCCATATGGCCAGTGCGGAAGTCGGATGGAACATGGAGAATGACGGTGGATTATAGAGAGTTAAATAAGGTCACGCCGCCTATTCATGCGGCCGTACCCAATATTGCCTCCCTGATGGACACTTTGAGTAGAGAAATAAAAACTTACCATTGTGTCCTAGATTTGGCAAATGCATTCTTTAGTATTCCAATTGCTAAAGAATCGCAAGATCAGTTTGCATTTACATGGGAAGGCAGGCAGTGGACCTTTCAGGTCCTGCCACAGGGGTACGTGCACTCACCAACTTATTGTCATAATCTAGTGGCGCGTGACCTGGCTAATTGGAAAAAACCTGATAATGTTAATTTCTATCATTACATTGATGATCTTCTGTTGACATCCGACTCGCTGGAGGCAGTAGGACAGGCGGCAGATTCATTAACTGCCTATTTACAGCAGAGAGGATGGGCTATAAATCCTCAAAAGGTGCAAGGTCCGGGCCTGTCCGTAAAATTCCTGGGGGTGGTTTGGTCAGGAAAGACCAAAGTACTACCCAGTGCCGTCATAGATAAGGTTCAGGCGTTCCCAGTCCCTACAACACCGAAGCAGCTGCAGGAGTTTCTAGGTATACTGGGGTACTGGCGCTCCTTTATACCTCATTTAGCGCAGCTGCTGAGGCCACTGTATAGACTCACGAAAAAGGGGCAGCTATGGGACTGGGGGAGAACAGAACAAGATGCTTTCCAACAGGCAAAACTGGCAGTTAAACAAGCCCAGGCATTGGGTATATTCGATCCTACCCTCCCAGCTGAATTGGACGTTCATGTCACTCAGGATGGCTTTGGCTGGGGCCTGTGGCAACGCCAGAATTCTGTTCGGACCCCCATTGGATTCTGGTCTCAGGTCTGGCATGGAGCAGAAGAAAGATATAGTATGATTGAAAAACAATTATTGGCTGCTTACTCGGCATTACAGGCAGTAGAGCCGATAACTCAAACAGCAGAAATCATAGTTAAGACCACTCTGCCGATTCAGGGGTGGGTAAAAGATCTGACCCACCTTCCTAAGACAGGGGTGGCCCAAGCACAAACGGTGGCACGATGGGTCGCCTATCTCAGCCAGAGGAGTAGTCTGTCTTCATCACCATTAAAAGAAGAACTTCAGAAGATCCTAGGCCCAGTGACGTATCACAGTGATGCACCAGAAGAAACATTGGTTACTCCACCAGAGAAGAGTCCCGTTCAGGAGGGAAAATATCCTATTCCTGAAGATGCCTGGTACACAGATGGGTCCAGCAGGGGCAACCCGAGCAAGTGGAGAGCAATAGCATACCATCCCTCCAGTGAGACGATCTGGTTTGACGAGGGGGATGGTCAGAGCAGCCAATGGGCAGAACTGCGAGCCGTGTGGATGGTTATAACCAAGGAACCCGGTGATGGCATCCTGAACATCTGCACAGATAGTTGGGCTGTGTACCGGGGGCTCACTCTTTGGATTGCACAGTGGGCCGCCCAGGAATGGACTATCCACGCCCGACCAATCTGGGGCAAAGATATGTGGTTAGACATATGGAATACAGTAAAACACAGAACTGTACGTGTCTACCATGTCTCTGGCCACCAACCCTTACAATCACCGGGAAATGATGAAGCCGACACACTGGCCCGAGTTCGATGGATTGAGAATTCACCATCTGAGAACATCGCCCGTTGGTTACATCAGAAGCTACGGCATGCTGGTCAAAAGACAATGTGGGCAGCTGCTAAAGCATGGGGGCTGCCCGTACAGCTATCTGACATCGCCCAGGCATGTCGAGACTGCGACGCTTGCTCTAAGACAAGACCGAGATCGTTGCCCGAAACAACAGCCCATCTTGCTAGAGGACACAATCCTCTCCAGCGATGGCAGGTCGATTACATCGGGCCCCTCCCTCGGTCTGAGGGGGCGAGATATGCCCTGACCTGTGTCGATACTGCAAGTGGGCTACTGCAGGCCTATCCAGTACCGAAAGCAAACCAGGCATATACCATCAAGGCACTTACTAAACTGATGTCTGCCTACGGGACACCCCAAGTCATCGAGAGTGACCAAGGGACCCATTTTACTGGTGCAACGATACAGCGCTGGGCAGAAGAAAATAACATCGAATGGCGATTCCACCTGCCATATAATCCAACAGGGGCAGGTCTTATTGAACGTTATAATGGTATTCTCAAGGCTGCCCTGAAGACAGACTCCCAGTCCCTGCAGGGGTGGACAAAGAGACTGTATGAAACCCTGCGGGACCTGAACGAAAGACCTCGAGACGGCAGACCCAGTGCCCTGAAAATGCTACAAACAACATGGGCCTCCCCGCTTAGGATCCAAATTACGGGCACTGATAATCAGGTAAGACCCCAGATTGGCAATGAAAATAATCTTCTGCTCCCTGCCCCTGAGAATCTAGATCCAGGTACCCATAGAATAAAATGGCCTTGGAAGGTGCAGGTAGGACCTAAATGGTGTGGCCTACTTGCACCTTGGGGGAGATTATTGGAGGTGGGAGGCTCAGTAGTCCCTCCGGTGATAGGTACATGGCCTACAGATATTGTGGTCAACACTCCAATCTTTATTGCCAAAGGGACCCCCATCATGTCCCTGTGGCAGATCAGGACACCCCCGTTGGTGCCTGATATAGTTACGCAGCTGCAGACATCTGGCCAAAAGGTATGGTACAGGCGGCCGTGGCATGCCCCAGTACAAGCTGAAGTGTTGACCCAGGATAAAAATACGGCCTGTATCTTGCCCTGGAGGGCAGACCTTCCCCTCCTGGTACCCTTGAAACATCTGTATTACTCCCCATGAGTCTTTGAGCCTCCAGGACCACCGGGAGGAACAAAATATCATCGAAATGTTCCAGTGTTGCTGCCAGACCATGTGCGACACCCGGTGATGATTTACATGGGACTGATGGAGCATAAGATGGACCTGCACCTCACAACTGCATGCCTCCGGTAACATCATCGAGCAGTGGCCCAAGAACACGAACTTTCATCAATCATCACTTGCCTTAAAATTATGATAACATACATTGCGACGGGGAATTGTATAAGCGTCGCGATGTGTTGGATCTCTGTAATAGGAAAGACTCACCCTTAGTTAACTCAATCATTGGTTCACGCCGTGAAGGGGTGGAGTGTATGGGAACTGTTGAATCACAGCCTGAACCTCTGATTAACCACCTGAGGCAAGTGCTGAGTCAGCCATGGGAGCACAGGTGAAGGCAATTCACCTGTGTGCCTGGAAGGGGTGGAGCTAGGCTCCACCTCTCCTAGACCCCATTTAAGGGCTGACTTCCGCTGTTGAAGGATCTCTTTCTGGTGATTGCTCCTTGTGGAGTTTTTTTGTGGGCCTGTAACACCGGTGGGCACTTTTCCTTTGTATCTAACTTTTTTTTCCAGCGTAACTCATCCGTAGATTGTCTGTATATTTATTTACTTTGCATCTATATACTATGGAACGTTTGTATACTTACTTTGTAGCAGCTGACAATAGGCTCGTTTTGGTGGTGTGATAAGTCTTTTCTCAGACCTCTAATTTCATTCTTTTTCAGTGATCTATCTGTAATGGTAACTATGTCTTGCTCATTTCCTACTCTTTCCGGACTTTTTGTTATCCTTCTGGGCGTTGGTGACCGTGATCTTATTGAGGGCCCGTCCCCTGGACTCAGGGGCGCTTCCTTTGGATCTTGGAGTTGCTCTTTTGGACTTATTTTCTCCTCTTGTCTTGCGTTGTTTGCTTCTTCTACTTTGTCCTGCTCCTGTTTTTTCTGTTCTAAGTGAGTCAAGATTTGTTTCATTTTCTATTCTCTTACAGGGGCAACTGACATCAATTCTGGTGTCTCCTGTGGTTGATCAGGTTGGTCAGTTCCGATGCTCTCATTCTCCAGCTCAGCTTGGACTCTGTCTCATTCGATTATGAGGATATTTAGTTCTGATTTGAGCATGACTCGATGAGCCTGAATGTTCTTTTGGTTCAATTTAGAGACTGAATATTGTGAACTGGAAGCTGTCTTGCGCAGTTTGAAGTGCATCCTGTTTGGACTTGAAGATGTCCCTCTCGGACCGGCAGGTGTCTTGCTCGGACCGGAGGGTGTCCTGTTGAGATTGTAGGCTGTTGAGTTTGGATTGCAGGGAGTCTCTCTCGATTCGGAGGGTATCTTTCTCAGATCAGAGGGAGTCTTGCTCGGATTGGAGGGTGTCTCTTTCGGACTGGAGGGTGACCCGCTTGGATTGGAGGTCTTTTCTCTCAGATTGGAGATTCACTCTTTCAGATTGGAAACTGTCTCTTTCAGCTTGGAGACTCTGTTTCTTGACTAAGAGACTCTCTTTCTGGACCTGGAGATTCTCCCTATCAGCTCGGAGACACTCTCTTTCAGCTCGGAGACACTCTCAATTTCAGAAACTTCCTCCCTCTCTGGGATAGTGTTAAATAAGGCCCAATAAGCGTTAGCCAGGCCCCAAATCATTTGTGCCTCCTCAGATCTGCCTGAGCCGCAACATTCCTGTCTCAAATATCTGTTTAGGCTCTCGGGGTGTTTCAGGTGTTCAGAAGTAAAGTTCCATGACACCGAAGATGTTCATCTCTCTGAAGTCTCTCCCAAGCCTTTCCACACTCCCTGCCATTCAGTATTCTCTGATTCTGGGGAAGGTTTCCTCAAAATATGATAAATACAAATACTGAGTGAAATGATGAGTAGTACATTCAGGGAGACTGACACCACGATCATGATGAGCATTCAAAAACTGCATAAAGGATTCAAGGGAGAGACTGGGAGCCTGTTTAAAAATCACAAGTTCTGTAGAATTAGCAGCTCCCTCTGGAAACAAGTCTAAGAGAGAAAGTGGAATCATTTTTTTTTCCTTACAGAAGAAAGATAGCAGTGCTCAAAGTTTACAAATATCCCAGAATGTTGGCAGTCCGCCTGGACTTTCAAGGTCAAGACTTCAGTGAGCACCTGCGAAAGAGGTAAACTTTCCTAATGAAGCTCTCTGAGAGCAGAGAGAGGGATTCATTCTAAAAGCTAAAAAGCAGCTTCTGCCTGCATTCTCCACCAAAAATGTCAACGGTTTACAGGCTGGTTCAGCCCAGTTCCGTGATTAGTGGGGCGGAGGGATCCACAGATCCATGCCTCCAGAAAGGGGAAACAGGGAACCCCAAATAATTAAAAACAGCGGCAACGATCTGAGGAGAAACAAACTAATTTACTAAACATGGTATCGGAATGCAAGATAACACACTATAATACAATATAATTAGAATTGAAGCTAATAAATTCAAAATGTGTCTGAAAGGTGGAAAGGCCTCACCATAACGCTGAGGTGAGACGCGCAGTCGGGTCGAGCAGCAGGGAGGAAAGCCGAAGGGAAAAAAAAAAAGGAACATCAGGTGACCTTGCCAGGGGTTATATCTCCCCTCTGAACGCAAAGCCCCCTGGGGTATGTAGTTCTTCTCTTCCGGACAGGTGACCAGAACTGGAGCATTAACTCTTTAACTCCCAGTGCACTACATGATGTTATGATGTGGAATACCAATAACCAAGAATCATAAAACCATGACACTGTAGTACATGTAAAGAGCATGTTGGGAAAAGCATTTTGGGTCCTTCCAGCGTCTGGAAAGGGCAAATCTCTTCCTGGAATTTTTTTTGCTCAGGGACCTGCGTCCACTTGGTGGGTGATGCAGAAGGATGGGGATGTTCAATGTGTACCACAAGGGAATTTGATGTTTGGGGATTGCAGTCAGTAATTCCATGTATATACATGTATATAGATATGTGTGTGTAATGCATTTTAATTGTTTATTTGTATATATGTTTATACATTAAGAATGATGTAGTGATGTGGAATAAGGGGTAGAATGTCATGGTTTTATTCTTGTTATCGGTATTCCACATCCTAATATCATGTAAAGCATGGAGAATTAAAGAGTTAATACTCTAGTTCCATGGTCTGACAACTTTCTGGATACCTGGTTCTCAGAAGAGAAGAAGAACGACATACCCCAGAGGACTTTGCTTTCAGAGGGGAAGATACGTCACGGGGCTCACTCTTTTGCTCGCTGCCTGGCAGTGTGTAGGTGTGCTCCCTAGCTGTGCGCCTTCAGTTCAAAGTAAGGCTTTCGGTTTCGGACGCTCTTCTCTCTCATTTTATTTGATTTATTAGCCTAAATTCCAATTATATTGTATTATATTGTGTTATCTTGCATTCCAATATCATATTTAGTAAAATTAAGTTTCCTCCTTAGATCGTTGCTGCTGTTCTTTTTTTTTGGGCCAGCGGGATTTCAGGCCTGCTGCCCCCTGTCACAGGCACAGATTGATCTAGATAACTCCGTGACAGTGCAAGGGGCTGCATTCCCAGGGAGTAACAAGTCTTACTATTAAAGACTGATGCAAAGAAGGCATTAAGTATCATCCCGTACTTCAAAGCATTTTTGAAAAATGACTTTTCGTTGAGTTTACAAAACAGCTTTCCTTGCTTATTTGGAGTTAAGATACTTTTTACTACTCCAGCAAGGAAGTTTAAGAAGTTAGTCTGAATCCATCATGACAGTAGGAGCCTAAATATAGAGGCACTTCGAGGAAAAAGCTATGAGAAGCACAGACTTCTTACACTCAACTAAGTCAGGACTCCATGAGCTCTTGTGAAGCCACAAAACACATTGATTTTCTCTCAAACTTTACCACTTTCTGCAACCAGGCAAGAAAGCACTGTTTATTCTTACCTCTGTGCTGAAGCGAATACTCATTGCACAGAGTCTTTCAATTACTCTTCCCATCAAACAGAAGTACTTTGCTTTACAATTCCACAACTCTGTCCCAGTTGAAATCAGGACAACTTGTAGATTGCTCCAAAAGTAATACCTCCTATTATTATTACCTCATATTATTATGACCTCAAAGATCATCTAGTTTCAACCCCACTGACATGGGCAGGGTTGCCAACCACTAGAACAGGCTGCCCAGAGCCACATCAAGCCTTGCCTTGAATGCTTTCAGGGATGGGGCATCCACAACCTCCTTGGGCAACCTGTTCCAGTGCGTCACCACTCTCTGAGTGAAAAACTTCCTCCTAATATCTAACCTAAATCTCCCCAGTCTTAGATTAAAACCATTCCCCCTTGTCCTATCACTATCAACCCATGTAAACAGTCATACCTCCTCCTGTTTATACACTCCCTTCATGTACTGGGAGGCCACAATGAGGTCTCCTTGGAGCCTTCTCTTCTCCAAGCTAAACAAGCCCAGTTCCCTCAACCTTTCCTCATAGGAGAGATGCTCCAGCCCTCTGATCATCTTAGTGGCCCTCCTCTGGACCTGTTCCAAGAGCTCCACGTCTTTCTTGTGCTGGGGGCCCCAGGCCTGGACACAGTACTCCAGATGGGGCCTCACAAGAGCTGAGTAGATGGGGACAATCACCTTCCTCTCCCTGCTGGCCACCCCTTTTTTAATGCAACCCAGTATATAGTTGGCCTTGATGATGTGGAATACCGATAACCAAAAATCATAAAACCATGCTTGTAAAAATCTGCATTAGTGGAGATGACACACTTTTTCACAGATGCTATGAGTATGATGGCATTGTTGTTAGGCAAATATTGCCCATGCAGTCCATCTTTCATTGACCCAAACAGATAGAAGTCTGAAGGCGACAAATCCTGACTATATGGTGGGTGTGGCAGGACATCAATTTACCCACTGAGGGCTGCATCTTGAAATTTTTCTTCAATGGAGAATTCATGGCACCACTCCATGGACTGCCATTTTGACTTGGGCTTGTAGTGGTGGCACCATGTCTCCTCACTGGTAATGACATGATTCAGTAACCTGTCACCTTCAGCCTCGTATTGGTTCAATAGGTCCTGAGAAACTTGCATAAAGTGTTCTTTCTGTTCCTGTGAGAGCATTTGTGGGACCCACCTGGCACAAAGTTTGCGATATGCCAATATTTCCATGATCGTTTCCAACACATTGAAGCTGATATTCAGCTCCATACACAGTTCCCTGGTCATAACCCACTGATTGACATGGATGAGCTGATCGAGTTGAGGGAAAGATAAAACTGTTTGCAAGTCACAAGATGTCCTTTTTCTCTTGCTGGCTGCTCGTCTGCAGTGTGTGCTCCCTAGCTGACTTGCCTTCAGCATGAGAGTAAGGCCTTCGGTTTTGGACACACTCTCTCTCATTTATTTGGTTTATTAGCATCAATCCCAATTAACTTGTATTTCTGCTATTATAATTAGTAAATTAACTTTCCACCTCAGATGGTTGCCACTGGTTGTTTTTCTTATTTATTATTATTTATTTCCCTTTTTGTTCCCTTGTCCCCCTTCCCCCTGCTCCCCTTTTCAGGCCGGTGGGCCTGTGGGCCTGCTGTCCCCCTGTCATGGACACAGAGAGATCTAGAGATAACTCCACGACAGCTACTGGTGGAGAATGCAGGCAATCTGAACCAAATCTGAACTTTTTAACATTAGCAGAAAAAAAAAGTATTTCCTAAAGTCAGAGAGTTGCAGAGTGCTGTAGCTAGCTTTGACCTTCATAGATTAGATTGTAGGCCGGGCGGTCTGCCAGACTCTGGACTCTGTACCGAGTTGTTTTGTCTTTTGGCAACTGCCAACTATGAAGCTGTTCTTTATTATAGGACTGCTGTATAAAGGACTAAAGGCCATTATGTTTTTTGGAACGTACTGGTTTCTTATTAAGTTCGTCATTCTTTGTTTTGGAGTTTTATATATATATATATATATAATTAAGGGCACTGATGGAGACACCTGCCTGCTACCTATATGCAATGTTGTATGATTTGAATATTGACTATTACATACCAGAGGGAGTAGCTAATTTTACAAACAACACGATGTTTAGACTGGTTTCCAGGTACTCTTCTAAGTTCCTTAAGCATTTTTGGAATGCCGAATCAATGATCGCGTTATCAATCTCCCTGAATGTATTTCTCTTCATTTACTTTATCTGGAGGAAGCCCTCCCAAAAAAGAGAGAATGCTCAGTGGCAGGGAATATGGAGGAGTTTAGAAAAAATCTTAGAAGCATGGGGACCCCCAGTGTCATGGGATTTCACTCGTGAACACCTGTGGGATCCCGAGAACCTATGCAAGTATTTAAGTCAGGGATGTTGTGGCTTAGGTAGATCTGAGGAGGAACAACTTATTTGGGGCTTGGCTTGTGCTTACCAAGCTCTATATAATACTCTTTCGGAGAGAGAGAGTTTCCAAGCTAAGATTCGAGCCAAAAGGGGAAGTCTCCAAGTCGAACCTGATGAATCACAGGAGGCACCAGTATTGATGTCAGTTGCCCCTGTGGAAGGACAGAAATGGAAACGGGTGTCGTCGCGTCTAGAATGGAAAGAAGACAGGGAGGAAGTAGAGGGAGATCCAGGTGAGAGGCCCTCCCCAAAACTACTGTCATCGAGAAAGGCAATGGAAAAAACTAAAAGACAAAGAGAGGAGAGTGAGGTGGAAGAAGTCACTGTTACCACTACTCGTCGACCTCTGAAGATGACTGAAATCCAAGGCTCGAGAAAGGAGTTTGCATGGCGCCCGAACGAGACTATTGTCACCTGGTTGCTTTGATGTTGGGACACTGGAGCCAATAGTGTGTTTCTAGATGGTAATGAAGCTCGCCAACTAGGAAGCATTGCCAGAGACTCAGCTATTGACAGAGGAATTAGTAGATGTTTGGAAGGAGTTGCCACCCTCTGGGAATGAGTGTTATTAGCTGTAAAGGAAAGATATCCCTTCAAAGACAATCTGAAGCCTGAGATGAAAAAGTGGACTACTGCTGAAAAAAGAATCCAGTATGTGAGAGAAACAGCCATGGTGGAAATGTTGTATGACCCCATGTTTGTTCCAAACAATCCATGCCAAGACCGTGATCCTGAGAGAGTTAGGAGTACATCAGATATATGGCAGAAACTCACAAGAACAGCACCAGAAAAGCACTCCAGAACACTAGCAGCAACATTTGAAAGATACGAGGAACAACAGAGAAGACCCTAGTTATTGAACTGATTATTATGCTTCAAAAAAACAGACAAATTACCTCCATCTCACGCATCCATTTCAGCCATCTCGAAAGTAACAGAAGGACTTGATTAAACGGAGAAGAAGCAGGACAGTCTACTGGAGGAACTGTCTCTATTGATTAATTGTGATGAATCCATTGCAGAATCAGAAACACCTGATGAAGATCAGGATGATCAAAAAAGTCTACTGAAGGAGCTGATCAAACTGATTAAAAGCAATGAACCCTACTCCTCAACTGTATCATCAAAACTCAGCCATTAAAGGCAAATGTCTGCCTGCTCAAGAAAATGACAGTAGTAAATCTATGTCAATTGCTGCCATGTGGAGCTACTTAAGTGAACATGGAGAAGACATGAAGAAGTGACAAAAAAATCACTCCTGCACTATGAGCAAAGGTAAAAGAATTAAAAGACAGATCAACCACTAAGGCGAACTTCTCCAAAAAGGTGATTGCCACAGTTGCTGCAGGACACAGCAAAAGCCATAAGGACCCAGATCATGACTCACGGGAGAAGAATGATAGAGGCAAAAATTAGAGGGGCCCTTTCCCCCAGCTGGTGAAAGGAAGGGATAACAGAGTGTATAAGACTGTCCACTCAATGGCTGAGCACATCAGACTAAGAAATATAAGGCACTGGTGGACACTGGTGTGCAGTGCACTCTAATGCCCTCAAGTCATGAAGGGGCAGAATCAATACATATTTCTGGGATGACTGGGGGTTCCCAAGAGTTGACTGTGTTGGAGGCCAAAACAAGCCTCACTGGTAAAGACTGGCAAAAACATCCTATTGTGACTGGCCCACAGGCTCCATGTATACTTGGTATCGATTACCTCAGAAAAGGGTATTTTAAGAAGCCGAGGGGTATTGATGGGCCTTTGGAATAGCTGCTGTAGACACAGAAGATGTTAAGCAGCTGTCTGTTTTGACAGGCCTGTCAGAATATCCGTCTGTTGTGGGGTTGCTACAAGTAAAATAAAAGTAAAATCAAGTAAAATTGTCAATAAAAGTAAAATCAAGGTTGCTTGATCGCTGAGGTTCGCTGCTTCGGAGCTGTCCCAGCCAGAACCGCAGCGACTGATCATGAGGTACAGGGGAGTTTCGGTTGGTTCCCTCATCCAGGGATCCCCGAGACAACAGAGCAGCCCGGCAGCTCTTGCGAGAGCAGCTGACATGAAGTGGGTGTTGCCAGGGCAAGGGCTCTGCATCCACGCCCACTGCCTAGAAAAAGCCTTGGGGAGGAGGGATGGAGAGGAGTCAGGGTGTGTGAATCACGTGGGCTGTTTTAACGAGGAGAAACCATAAGCCACCCATTCACGGGACTACACAGTGAGGAGGGTTGTTATTACTGTGAAGTGAGTGATAAGTGCAGGGGCACCCGTTAACGACCTGGTAAAGGGGCGAGGGCAGAGCCAGCACTACCAGCAGCAGGGCGGGGCTGATCAGTCACACCCCATTAAGGCTATTCTAATTGTGCTAGTGAGTCTGCTGGTTTGCTATTGGCTGCACCCTGGCGGAAGGCTACTGCCACAAAAAATGTGGAGACCCAAACAGAGGTCCCATGCACAAGTAAAAGGAAGACTGCAGCCAAGAAGAATGTGGAGACCCAGACTGAGGTCCCAAAACAAGATGCTAGTGCACAGGTCACTGGCTGTGATGAGTGCCAGAGCCTGGCCTTTGCAGTGCCAGGCGATGGAGGCAGCACTTGTGTAAGATGTGACCAGCTAAATGACTTACTCAGCCTTGTGGTCGACCTGAAGGAGGAGGTGGAGAGGCTGAGGACCATAAAGGAATGTGAGAGGGAGATTGATTGGTGGTGCCAGTCCCTATCGGCCCTGAGATCTTGGCACACAGCTGAGGCTCCACATGGAGCATGTCACCTCCTGCCGCCTTGCAAACAGGTGGTAGAGGGGAACCAGCAGGCAGATGGTGTTCCTGCTGCAGTGAGCCCCCTGTCCTCTCCTCCCCCTAGCAATAATAGTGAAGAACTGGGGGGTGTGGGGCAGTGGCAAAAGCAGTGTAACTCTCTCCCAGAAAGGCATCAAGGTGATATTCACCAGACAGTGGTGGACCCCCTGCCCTGTCGTTGCCGAGCAGAGCAAGGCAATTTGAGAGAGGAAGAGGAGTGGAAACAGATACTGGCTTGGTGAAGTGGGCATCCCCCATCCCAACCATCCTTGGCTCCCCAGGTGCCTCTGCAAAATAGGTTTGAGGCCCTGGAACTCGAGGGAGAGGTGAGTGAGGGTGTGGAGGGAGGTCCACCTGTGAGGTTGCCTCGGGTGAAGCGGTCGACCCCACGCCTCAAGACTGCCTCCACCTGGAAGGACAGAAGGGTGGTTGTCATAGGCGACTCCCTGCTGAAAGGAACGGAAGGCCCTATATGTTGGCCTGACCCTACCCGTAGGGAGGTGTGCTGCCTCCCTGGGGCACGGGTCAGGGACATTTCTAGGAAACTTCCTGGACTGATTCGCCCTTCTGATTATTACCCCTTATTGATACTTCAGGCTGGCAGTGATGAAGTCGCTGAGAAAAGTCTGAGGACTGTCAAGAAAGACTTCAGGGGACTGGGGCGGGTAGTTGAAGGAACAGGTGTGCAGGTGGTTTTTTCTTCTATACCTTCAGTGGCAGGGAAGGATACTGAGAGGATCCAAAAAACCCACCTCATAAATAAATGGCTTAGAAGTTGGTGTAAACATGGGAATTTTGGTTTTTTTGACCACGGGGCAATTTACTCGGCACCTGGCATGATGGCTGCAGATGGAAGTAGCCTGTCTCCAAGGGGTAAGAGGATCCTAGCCGAGGAACTGGCGGGACTCATTGAAAGGTCTTTAAACTAGGTATGAAGGGGGAAGGGGACAAAATGAGGGCCACTGGGGTAGAACAGATAGTTCGAGGGCTCATACCAAACTTGATGGGCAAAGAGGGTGGAGTACAAAGGGATGGATTAGGGCAGGGGGATGCTGGGGATGCTGCTGTTATAGGGGATCCTAGATCCTCTATAAAGGTGGTGAGGCGGAAAGCCCAGCTGAAGTGCCTTTATGCCAACGCACACAGCCTGAGAAATAAGCAGGATGAGTTGGAAACCGTGATGCACTTGGAAAGTTATGAACTTGTTGCTATCAGGGAAACATGGTGGAATGACTCCCATAACTGGAATACCACCATTGAGGAGTATCGGCTCTTTAGAAGGGATAGGCAAGGAAGGAAGGGTGGGGGAGTTGCCCTCTATGTCAAAGAGTGGATAGATTGTGAGGAGCTCCCTCTGAGAAACAGTCAGGAACAGGTTGAAAGCCTGTGGGTTAGAATTAGAGACAGGACTAATAAAGGCCAGCTGGTAATAGGGGTATACTACAGGCCACCTGATCAAGGGGAGACTGTTGATGAGGCTTTCTTGCTTCAGCTGCAGGAGGCATTGTGCTCAGAGGCTCTCGTTCTGGTGGGGGACTTCAACCATCCGGCTATCTGTTGGAAAGACCACACAGCGAGCTGCAAGAGGTCCAGGAGGCTCCTGGAATCCATTGATGATAACTTTCTGGTTCAGGTATTGGACAGACTGACCAGAGGTGAAGCGTTGCTGGACCTGCTGCTCACCAATGCAGAGGAGATCATTAAAGGTGTTAAGGTTGGAGGCAGCCTGGGCTGCAGTGACCATGCCCTGGTCAAGTTCGTGATCTCGAGGAATGTGGGCCTGGCAAAGAGTGGGGTCAGGACCCTGAACTTTGGAAGTGCGAACTTTAAGCTGTTCAAGGAATTGTTGGCTAAGATCCCCTGGAATTCTGTCCTTAAAGACAAAGATGTTGAGGAGAGCTGGCTACTCTTCAAGGATGCCTTTCTGAGAGCACAAGAGCTCTCCATCCCTCTGAATAAGAAAGCGGGCAGAGGAGGTAGGAAACCGGCATGGCTCAGCAAGGACCTGCTGGGCATACTGAGGGCAAAGAAAGGTGCATACAAGCTCTGGAAACAACGGCGTGTCACCTGGGAAGAATACAGGGATGCCATCCAAACTTGCAGAAGTGGGATCAGGAAAGCCAAGGCACAGGCAGAACTGAACTTGGCAAGGGATGTGAAAAACAATATGAAGACATTCTACAGGTACATTGGCCAGAAGAGACAGGCCAAAACGAATGTACCTGTCATGGTTTTCTGATTTTTTGGTTTTCAGTATTCCACATCATAAAATCATGTAGCGCACTGGGAGTTAAAGTGTTAATACTCTATTCGAGTACCTGTCCCTGCACGTCATGGAGGTCATGGGATCATCCCCCCAGGGGGAAGTCTCTCTCTCTTCTTCTCCGACTGGTGAAGAACGCAGGAGACTTTTCAGGTGCTCTGAAAACTCTCTCTCTCTCTCTCCTATTTTATTTGATTTATTAGTCTCAATTTCAATTAGATTGTATTATATCATA
>JACDJE010000820.1:0-18501 GCA_016647715.1 Pavo muticus
TCCTACTGGTTCACATGATGTTCTGATGTGGAATACTGATCACAAAAGAAAAATCACCAAACCACAACAGAAGCAAAAGAGAATAAACTCAAACAGGACAAGCTGCTGGAAAGCAAAAAAGAAAAGTGGGAAAGGAGTCATTAGAAGGTTTGGGTTTATTTCAGCTGTAAGTTGAAATACAACTGTTTGCACTGCTGAAGGCAAGACAGGATTTCATATGGCCCTCTTATGAAGTATTTTCTTAGAACAGTGTGTACTTAGGTAGTTGTGATTAAAAATCATTTTTATTACATATAATTTTGGAGTCAAATTTTTCTTCAAATGATTTAGAAAAACAATATTTTTCAGACACTGTGGCTTAGAAGCAACTGCAAAGAAAACGTTTGAGATGAATGATGAGTGTTTGATTTTAAAGAGAAATTTATAGATGAGATAAATGAACACTTATTTACATTTGATCCTTTAAAGAAGACGACTGAAGTAACAGTGCAGTCATGATTTTGACAGTGTTTCTGCAACGTCAGAAGTACATTTGGAAAGGAGAAACCTATCATAAAGACTGAAGCTGCAATGGAGATCCTTTGGAACAGGAAAAATTCTGTTGACTAGCACTTGAACAACTTATCTTTTGTGCTCCTTCATTCTGTTGGGAAGAACAACAAAAAACAAAAGAACAACACAAAAAAGCTCCACATTCTCCTTACTTTCCAGCTGGCCAGTTCCCTACACATTCAGCTAGTCCTTGTCAGATCTTGTTGAGGGAAGCAGTACCATTCAGGATTTTCTATAAAGAGCCTTGACTCCCTAATTTTTGTCAGACTCAGTTATGGCACCTCTGTTTTCTCTATCTAACAGTTAAGAAAGGGACAGAAAATAAGATTTAAAAGATAAATGTTAAGCAGATACAGGGAAAATCAAGTTTCTTTTTATGGTTCCGTGATGGGTATCACATAAAGAGTCGATCAGAAAGATTTTTGTTTTATTCCATGCAGAATCCTGGCTGTAACAGAGCACACAGTGGTAATGCAGCCAGGCAAAATAGTTTGCGGTGAACATTCATTTTGAAGGGGGAAGGTGAAACTCTTTTGAATTACTGAGAAGGGCACAGTGATCAAACATACATTTTCTAAGGAATTCCTGTCACTTCTATTCTACTTTTAGAGTCTCATTTTATTTCATCACAAATACTTTGCATTTATAAAATCCTTAGCACTGTGGTATTTGAAGACGTGATACAGCCACTGGATTAAAACAGTAAAAGGCCCAGGCAAATCAGAGTACAAGTAAACATACATCCAAACTCAAAAGACTGTCCCTTCTGTAGCTATTTTTAACACTGAATTACATGCATGTGTCATGTGGTTGTTTGAAGCCACAAAGCATTAGATACAGACATAAGATAACTTTAGTCTTGCTATAGATACTGTCCTGGTCAGCTTGGTTGTAGGAGACTTCCTGTGCCTTCTGCTTACTCCATCTCCATTTAGCTCTGCTCTGTGGCACACATCTTTCTCGTAGTTCTCCCCTTCAGCCATCCACTTTTCAGTCTCTCCAATCAACACAATCTCCTTAATCCTATGTCTACCCAGTGTCAGGAATGCTGGTCTAATTCCCTTCTACAGGAAAAATGAAAGAGGAGAAAAAAGAAAGATGAAATATTTTAACCTTCCAATGGGAGGTAGAGGGGAATAGAAGAGACTCGTCTCTGTCTTCCTCTGTAGTTTTCACTAGGTGATGGAAGTCATACAGACTCAAGGCTAGCGCTGCAGAAGGATAAAAAGATCTGGATGCTTGTTCACAGCTCCCAAAGCTTCACTGATTCTTTACAGTTCAGAGAAATATTGATGTAATATCATGATATTTGATGATACTGTACTTTTGGGTATCAAGAGCATGAAAGATTCAAATGGTAAAATCCAGAACTGCTAGCAATAAAAATGCTTATGAATCCCTTTGTTCTTCATTTGGCCTTGAAATCAAGGCATGTGGGAACATTTATGACATTGGCTTCACAAAGCAAAGATATCTCAGATATTGGCTACAGTTTTTCAACTTGTTTATGGTGGAATAGGGTACTCCGTGACCTACCTCCAAAGAGCAACTCATTCAGTCCAGCTGCAAGCCAGCTTGCTGTTGTACCTTTTTTATTTATTCTGATCAATAAATAAAATAAAAAAATATAAGAAAGAATGTATTGTGAATTTAAGTGAGATTAAGGGATGGAATCTATCTTTAACTCTCTTATAGTTATTTGTCTGTTTTATTAGATTATTTGTGCTTTTTAGCTTTTAAACTTGACACATAGCTGTTAACTTCATTTGATAAAAAATCAAGTCAATGAGAGTAACTGCACAAGAACTGGAAAGCAGAGTTGGACCTTAAGTGCAAGAATGCATTTTTGACAAATGGTGATTACAAATGCAAAATAAATATTGAAGCTAATATGACATAAAAAGTCCATGTTAAACAGATGTTGTTATATAATCAGGAAATGCGAGAGGAGAAAAAGCTGAAAATTAATTCCAGCATGCCTAATGAACCAAAAAAGCTTAGAAGAAATCCCCCCCATCTCACTTCCGAAGAACAAAGAAAAAACAATTGCTCTTTCCAGGTATGTCAGTTGTGTTTTGTACACTTGTTAATCATCTTGTTTTACAAACGCAAAAATTAATGGTGGTATTTCTCTAAAGTTCTGATGGATTTCATTATAGTAGGTAAAATCTTCCTCCATATAAATCCAGAATAATCTCTCCACTTATATTCCTTTCTCACTATTTCTTAAAATATTTATTTTGTGTTCCCCAGCTCTGGGAAGGCAATTAAAGTCATGACCGCACAACTTCCGTACTGCAAGGGCTGGGGGAACACAGGGAGATTCTGATATTTTACAAAGAGCTCCTGTTCTGCAAAAACATACTTGAGGCGTTATTAAGCTAAAAATTCTTAGCTTGGGAAAAGCAGTTCCCAGAAGTCTTTTGCCTGAAGTCGGTAGGACTCCAAGGACAGAATTTTCTTCTGTAACTCATTTTATTTTGCTGAATACTGTGGTAGGACCAATGAAGATAAATCTCCTTGTATACAGGGAACATTTTGTAAAACATATAAAAGAAATAAATTCTAAGATCAGTGGTCTAGACATTTCAGAATAGTTGTTCCATGTCTTTAGAAGAGAATATGAATAAACATTACATAAAATTCATTTTTGAGGAAAGGACAGTGGGAAATTTCAATTCAGTTGCACAGTCTCAAAACTGAAAAGAGAAAATCAATGCAATTTGATTTCTGCTTGCAGTCTGAAAAACAGAGCAAGTGCATTTTTTCTTCTGAAATCCATACATTTAGGATTTGCATATTTGTAAATTCATGTTTTTTATTTCTTACCTTACAAAATGAGATACTGGTTAAATTGGTAAAAACTTTAAGACAATCATAAGACAAAATACCTTTCTTTATATGAACTTCAATAAGAGCATTTGCTTCCTTGTTGTGTATGACTTGCATGGTGATACTGAGAAAAAAAATACTCTCACTACAGTGAAGCCACAACTTTTGCATCACTGTCTTTATGTGGGCAGAAATTAAGAAGGCAGTAACAGATCAAGTGCATAATTCTAGATTAATCTTGATGAAAAAGAAAATCTAGAACATCAAAGCACTATATGCTTACTCCAGTATTTTCAGTTGCAGAATGTAATTTTACATACACAAACTCTTTCTTGTGATTATTTCACATTTCACTGATTTGGCAGATTTTTTTTCTGAGTTACAGTTTGTTCTGCAAGTTTTCTGTTTCTTTTAATGCCTACACCGGACTCTTAATATAAAAAATAAAAAATCAGATAGTGCATGCTGCATCAGATCAGAGATCTCCCTGGCTTCATCTTATATCTGAAAGTGGTAAAATAAGTATAAAGATGTAAGAGCCCTTAAGAGATCCTCATGAACAAGGCAGGTGTCACCCTGAGCTTATGTAAAATTCTGCCAAGGATTTTCAGCAGGAATTGTCTCAAAAACTTACACTTCAGTTGAAACGGGGTTGACTGCAGAGTAAACTCCAGAAGTTTACAGAGCACTTGAGTCTTATATAACCTGGAAAGACTTGATAGTCTTTATTTTTATTACTAGAAACATCTGTAAACATTCCAATTAGTCCAGGATTAGCTGTATTTGCTCTGACAGCATTAACTGTACATTTATTCTTACTTCCACTTTCCCTTGCAAAAAGCTGGGGGTATACACTGGCTTACTTCCACTGGCAAAGTCACTACATCCTTTCTTTCCTTCTTTGGCAGACATTCATTTGTCCTTCGAATGTTGTATTCCTTGTATCTGATTCATTTTGGTATTAATCCTGGAAGATGTAAGCAAGAGCATGTTTCAGTGAGCATTCATAGCACTTTTCTGGACCAGCATAATGTCACTTCTCAGATAGATCCCTGACTGCCTTCCAAAATTGATGAAGTTTGACTGTAACGTACCTTTGTGCAGATCTTTCTTAATTTAATACAGTTTGACAGTCTTTGTGAAGTTCCCTGATCTCTTCAGGACCCATTCCAAAGCCTGAAGAAAAAATCTCTAGGAGATTAAGAGATTCAGCAAGAAGTTTTTCTTCTCTGGATTTTTTGGAAGTACATAAAAAGATATTATAGGCTAGGAATATTAAGATTTTCTAATTTGGTTATCTTTAGTGGGAGTTAAAATTGTTGATCTTTTTAGGAATATATGATTGCAGCACGTTAACTATATGTCTAGGTTGCCTAGAGCTTAAGATAAGAGCGCTTAGGTAGTATGTATAAAACAAAAGCAAACAAACAAAGCAAATTCAACAAAGACAAGGAAATAAGGCACTTGCGTAGGACTAGAAGCAAAACAAGCTTTATTTCCTCCATAATTAACTTCTTGATTATGTGGAATTTCTTTTAAATATGAAACCTGAGAGTTAATGATATATGAATTTAAAGCCAGGAACCAAAGCTAACCACATATTTTAACTTGGGGATATTTTCAAGATTTCTGTCAAGAGACCCAAGGGAGATTACCTCAGAATACCTGAATGGATTTAATTTATTTAGCTGCTTAGTATTGGTAAGCCACGTTGCTCTGATCTGCTGCAGCAGAAAGGCAATCTGCGGGCAGGGCACTAGTAGAGCTCTTAAGGAAAGCCCTGGAGATTTTCTTGTTTTCCCAGGTCTGTATGCTGACTCATTCAGGGCAAGCTACTTCTCTGGATATCTCAAGTTTCCCTTCCTTTAAGATAGATCTAAAAATAATAAAAGTGGCAGAGCTGTTTTAACAAGTACAAATTCAGCAGAAGTATGCAGGTTCAGATGATTCAAACTGCTCCAAATCTTGGGTAGAATTCAGCTAAGTCTCAGATAAACGTGTGGGAAAAGATTTTGCATTATAAAAAATAAAACAATATAACTCAGCAATTTGCATTTTTGATTGCAATCAAAGAGAGTACTACTATTTACAATACTATTATTTACAATAGCATTGTGGATTTAAGCTTGACACCGAATTTCAGTGGTTATGCTTTTGTTTTGATGCTTGGGATCACTCAGCTCCTCTTCCCTTGATTCTTGAATGATTAAACAAAAACATCTGTTTTTTGCTGAGTAGGCAAATATTGAGACTTCTGAATTAAAATTTTCAAAGAAAATGGATATGTTCCTGTTACTACTTTGGACTGTACTTGAACTGGGAGTAGACTTTACAACATGAGTATGGAAAAAGGGGATAAAAATGACTGTCTCAGTGGGGTTATCTCCCCAGTATATGTCATTCCATGCTGGTAGATTCTCAAGGTTTAATTTCACTTTTCACTAAAATTTAGCTGATGGCTTTTGCTGCTGGAAGTTTAGGAATACTAGGTCCTTTTTTAGAATATGAGTTGGCTTTTTAAGCGTGCAGGACTGTGAGGATCCCCACACAGGAAAACATGTAAAGGGATAAGGAGGACTATTCACTGATTAATAACTTGAGATGCATTGTTATGTTGTCTTGGTTTTATGTTGTCGTTTGTTGTTCTTAACTGCTCATTTATTAGTGTCAGTATAGCAATATTTGTGGAGATTGAAATGAATTATTAAAGAAATAACACTGTATAGAATAAATCTTCAAACTCTATTCAATTTTTGCTCAGTTTTATTCAGATAGAGCTGCTGCATAAATCACAAGCATGATTTTTATACAGCATCTGTGCTTTGTCTGCAACAGATTTGCCATATCTGTTGATAATAGCTTTCAGTAACTTTGGAGTTGTCATTATTCCAGAAGTATGTATTACTCATTAAGAATCTTTGAACTGTTAAACTGCTTTTCATCTCATAGCTTAATTTAAAAATTCTTAAATGTTCAGTTATTTACTTTCATCCAGCAAGCATTCCTTACACAAAGTAAAATGTGTCTCATAAATATATATCATTTTCCTTCGAGAATTATGATTGCTAGTAGATTTCTGCTCCTTTGATTTTCTTCATCTTTTTTTCTATGAGCTTTTATTTTACCATTAAAAATTATTTGTTTAGCTGGAGCCTGTTGGATATTTTCTATGTGGCAACTTTTCCCACCTTTCTTCAGTAAATAATTTCATTTATTGCATTACTTAATGTTTACAATGGAATAGCTACACTGAGTAATGACTACAAATCTATTGATAATGTTGTACAGTGGGTCTGTGGAGTGTGGAAGTGATCTCCATCAAAGAAGAGTGCTAAGTCAGTAAGACTTTAGGGTTGTTCTGTGTCATTTTAACTCACCACATAGCTAGAATTTCTGTTAGAAAATGCAAACATAACATCCATTTCTAACTGAAATTATGTTAATATAATGTAAATTTATGGAAACTTCATTTCAATGTAAGATCACAAGGAAAAATATTTTTGTATGACATGTATGAAGGCAACATCACAAGGGCAGAACATTTTTTGTGTGACTGTACTGAGTACATTTTCTAATCATTGAGAGTTACAGGATTACAGTGTGTGTGATGCAAGAACCCAATGCATGGGTCATCAGGTAGCCAGGAAGGGCAATACCACAGAGATAGAAAAACTCTGAAAAAGACTTCCAATTCATTTTTCTGACATACCAGAAAAAAAACTTTGTAACAATGCATCACAGCCAGTCTAATTAATTTACAACTGGGGACATATATTGTGAAGAACAGTAGTAGATAAGCTGAGGAATAATATGTAAGTCTTCATGACCTATAGGAAGAATCCTGTGTTCATTTCTCAGATGATCAGAAATTCACTTGATTATACAGGGACTCCCATTCTGAACCAATCATCACAGCCTATTGCTACAGATAACAGAAATCCTGCTAATAGAGTCAGTGGAGTCATCGGCACACTTCATAAACTTTTGTGGAACAGCTTTAAAATCAGTCTATCAAGTTGTGCTCTGAAAATGCATTTTTCCATTTTTGGTGATAAAAGGGAGCTTAGACTACCTGCCTAATAAGTCAGGTGAATCCATATACCTTATTGTCTCGGCTTTCTATGCTCTTGTTTCATAGGGAGCACAATGCTAAGTCACGGATATCAACAAAGATCTTTCTTTGACTTTTGAGACATTGAAAACTTGCTACATCCCCTAATCTTAAACCAGTCTTAAATTTAGTGGCTGTGTTAGCACTCATCTCAGTTCAAATATTAGCAGCTGTCTCTTTCTTTAAGGTATTGAGTATGAATAGGGTTGATAAAAATCTTTGTGCCAGAGAACTGGGCAGCAAATGCTATTACTAAGGAAATCTTTAGGAAAGCACAATAAAGAACAATTGTGTTTTAACCTTTGATAGAATATACACACTTCCAGTGAAAAAATAATATAGTTAATATTTATTCTAAGATTGTTTTGGTTAATGCCATACTCAAACAGTTGTACGCATAAAATTAAGTGAAAGTAGCTCCAGATTTGTGGCAAGTATGAATTACCCTTAGTGCTATAAATGAACACCCTATGTCTGGCTTCCATTTGTTTAGTTTTAGTAGCCAACAACAGAAGTAACATAATACACTTCATTGCTTCTTAGATGAAATGTTGTCTGTGACTTGAAACAAATAATTCAGAATTCAAGGTCAGATATTTATTAAAACCAAAGCACTTCTGAATTAAACTATTTCTATTGTAATGCTATTGTATTTACACACATTTTCACTTTTACTTTTGTCTAGTTACCCATATGAAAAGATACATTACTATGAGAACCTCACAGTTTCTTCTGTGGCAGAAGATAAGAAGACCTAGTACACATATTAGCAAAAAGAATTCCCTGCTTTTTAACTTTACAGAAGAGGATTGAAGAATATACGGAAAAACAGATGATTTCATCATTTACTGGTAAATTTTCTTTTTTGTAAAACAAGCTTATGTATTTAATTTTTAGCAGTTCTCTTCTTAACTTGGTAATTTGGGAAGACTTCAAGCTCATATGTATTTTGCATAAAGTATAGGTAGGTGTTCCACCTTATTGGTGTTAACTAATCATGCATTTTTTTCTCTGAATTCTAAACTTTTTGTTCAAATACTTTATTCAAAGTTGTTGAGGATATATTTAGCATTATATCAAATATATATCAAATATATTTATATTTTAGTTAAATACAGCGCTTTCACTGAGCCATTTTAAAACAGCTTCACATTCTTTGTTACAACTAGATTTTATGAAAGTGGGAGCATTTTTGTTATGTCTGGATTCAAGAGACAAATCAAGAGATATTTGTTAAAAACTGTAATTCTGGGGAACAATATTATTAGTTCATATTCAGAGAAATCACTCTGTCAAACTCTATAGGAAGAGATAAGTAATTTTCCAGGAAAAGGATTCCTGAAGACAGAAATGACTTGTGAACTTCTGTATTATGGTAAAGAAGAATATGTTCAGCTTTCAGAAGAGAAACATGGAACTTTCACATCTAATTTCTCATGAATCTTTAGATTTCTGGAACATTTTATTTTCTTTCATGTTATTATTATTTACATTTCCAGGCTGGCTTACTGGTGAGCTACACAACTACTACATGGTCAGTCAGAAATAAAAAAGGAAAAAATATGATAGTTTTGTGTGTGTGTGAGTTAAGAATGAAATATTGTATGTCTTACACTACTTTTAACTGGAAAGAACCTTAAATGAGCATGCTAAATCATTTCCCACCATTTGTAAAAAGGACAGAGATGTGAATCTTGTGGCTGGTGCTTACAGTAATAAAATGTGTATCCAATTCGAATGTTATATGATACCTAATACGTGTGACAGACTTAAAATATTTCGGTATTTTATTCAAAATGAGAAAGCAGGTTATTTTCATCTTACATTTTCTACCTCTTCTCCAATGGTACTGAACCTCATCTGGCTTGTTGATGCTATTCTGGGAAGCCTGTCTAGAGGAATATGCTTTGCCTACTGCTTTGTGCCACTGCTGCTCACAGTCAGACTGCTCAAAGTCATTCCTGAGACTGCTGAGCATTCCCGTGCTGTGCACTACTGTGCAGTCTGTCTCTGCTAATGAAGTAGCTCTGGAATGCTATGGAAGGAGGATACTGTGGGATGCTACAATAGGGGAGTCCCTGAGATAGTTTCAGCCAATCCTTCTGAGGGTTTTGGCAAGACAGTGTGAAATATTGCAGAAAATATTATTATTATTACTTCAAGGAGAACAGAGCAAAGACTAGAGCTAATCCATTATTTGTTGGTTTTTTTTTATTGTTATATTTTCTTTTACCTGTAGCCGCTCAGACTTAATGAATCAACTCATTTTAGGCCTTGATTTTGCAACTCATCTGTGCCTGGATATAATTGCAAATTCCCACATGCAGAAAAATATTTACATGAATACAAGCTGTGATATTTTTTTTGTTTTGAATTTATGATGCAATATAATAGTGCTTTAGCTAATAGATTTTTTTAGCGTAATTTGTATTTGAATGACGCATTTACTAATGCTTGCTCATATTCTAGGAAGTGTTCTTCTCCCTAAGACTTAAACACTCCCTGTGGAATACATACTGTCATTTCTTCAGCTCATACATTGTTTCTGATCACTTCCAAGACTCAGATATCTTCCAGTATATTAAAATGTATTATCTTAACAGATATATGGAAATTTATACAGGTAGGAGCAGCCTTGTGTTCACAAGCCCTAGTCATCATGGCAGACAAAAGCAATAGGACAAAAGGCAACAGTTTTAAACTAAAATAGGGTATATTTAGATTAGACATTAATCTGAAATTGTTTAGTATGAGGGTGGTAAGGCACTGGAACAGGTTCCTCTAAGAAACCGTGGATGCCCCTATCCCTGACAGTGTTAAAGGCCAAGCTGGATGGGCAACCTGTCTAGTGTAAGGCTGGATTATCTTTAAAATCCCATCCATCTCAAAGTATGCTGTGATTCTATGATTCCATGATTCTGTGATTCTATGATTTTATGTCTGTGTGATTCTATGATTTTGTTCCAAACTTTTTTTCATTGCACCGTAAAAGCACAGCCAGGCTTTTACAGTGCAATGACATTAACTTTATGTGAATGAGAAGACAGGATTTATGCTATCTTTTTTTACATTTCCTAGGAAAATTTGAACTGTTTGTCAGAAAATGTGATAACTTTACAGGTATAACTAAATTACATAAATCGTGTAACATACTTCAAAATGGATTTTCTGTGGATTAAACCATGTACAGTGTGGTAAATTTCTCTGTGCTAATTTTGATTTCTAATTTTACCTTGAAGAAAAGAATGCATATTGTTGATTACTGTGTAATCACGTTGTCTGGTGTTCAACTCAGCAAAGGACAGCTGCATGTGCACAAGACTTACTGTCATCCTGGATGCCATCTGTATTCTTGAATGTTATGCACCATGAATATTATGCTTGCCTGTTGCCAATGTAGACAGCCATGCTTACACTCCTTCTGCATCTTTTTTTCTCATTGTATTAACACAGAGCTTAAAATTAAAGTCTGCTGCTATAAACAGATTTTAAAGCTGAGATTGATGCAGGCTATGTGAATAGCAGAGATTTTTCTCAAGGGTAAATTGCATCTGATTCTATTTACTTTAAGTAAAGGCAGTGTGTAGATGGCCAAACAACCCAAATAGCATAACAGTAACCAAATTGTGACTCAGGCATTCACAGCTTGATGTTTGTTTTTCAGGAAGAAAGAAAGTCTTAAAGCTCATGGAGATTACTTCAGCCACCATGCTAGTTTCATTGTGACAGCTGCAGCCTGTGATAGGAGAATTATTCCCGGTGTTTGCAGCCTGCTGTAGGAGAGGAGAAGCAGCCAAGGAACATCAGTATTCAACACATAAGGAATAGTGTATTATGACCTGTCTGTTGGTGAATTTCCATCTGTCTGATAGAGTCATTTGGGGAGGAGATAGCATCATATACAAGAACAGAAAAAAGATGACACCATTGTTCCAGTGAACTTCAGAATATGAACCTTGCTACCCCTGAATTTCTTTTTAGTTAAGGAACAAAATAAATTATAATTTGCACAAGAGCTGATACTGCTCCTATATTCATTCTAGGTCTGTCTCTCATTGAGTACAGCTGCACAATTTTTAAGTACTGAAAGTCAAAATCTCTGGGATATTGTACCTTCTTTTGAGTCAGGAATTAAAGCCCTAAAACCTCTTTTTTATTCTGGTACTTTTGACTGATCAATCAGTTCATTTTCCCTGTCACTTCTTATATGCTTATCATACCTAACTCTCTAGCCATAGTATTGTAAAACTGTTTCTGCACAAACTTTATGAATAGGTTCCAGTTCTTCAAAAGCAGTACATATGCTAAAATTTCAGAGGTCTGTAGGAAATGAGTTTTTATACTTGCATTTCATTTTAATTTGTTTCTGTGAGTCTGAGCAATGCTAAATTTATCTATCAGCTTCTAGTTATCAGTTTTCTGTTCTTTGGAAGGCTATAATGCCACTGAAATACAGTTCTTAATGTGTTTATGTAGAATTGTCTTTAAATTTATGTCATATAAACAGACACAACCATTTCAGTTTAACAATTGCTTTAATCGGTATTTCAGAATGACAGCTTAGAATTATCCTATTAACTTTGTTATTGCGCCATTTATAGCTTCTACAATAGATAGCCCTTTGGATACTACTCCTGTATAACTTCATTTGAAGGGAAGAGTGAAAGGAGATAAATGTTCAACTTTAGTTGGTGGTATTTTCTGTCTTACAAATGTCAATATTTCTAGGTCATTACTTAATAAAACTGCTGGTTTGAGAATGTCATATGATCTATTTCTGCTCTTGAATGTATTACTACACAACCATTAACTATTAAAAAAAAACCTATAGGTTTTTTTTTTTTTTTTAGTAAAGCAGTTTTAAAGCTTTCTTTTCCAACTTTTTAAAACTGTTCCATAAATTCAGAAGTAGAGCCAGAAAGATATTTTCTATTACATCCTCATGACAACCTTTATACAACAATCTCATCAGCCTCTCTTGGCAATAAAAGCAAAGTGTCACAAGGAAACAAGAATACATTGGACTTGTGATACACCTTATCAAAACATAAGATAAAAATATAAAGAAATGACAACCTCTAGACGGATCTTTTAAGTAAGTATATTTCAGTAACATCCTTAAGTACTGTTATTTGGTGCCTTGTGCCTGAGAAAATAAATAGTGCTGCAGTTTAAAGATCTGTATACATGGCTGCCCTTTGAAAATCCAGCCAATACAGGAAATACATTTTCAGCTAAAGTGAGAGCTAGTTAAATTGCTGCAGCCAATTCACCTTTAAGGCTTGGATCCTTTCCCTCCTACCTGTCCCACTGGTCAAGCCCTTTCATGTGACATATTTAAAGATTTTTTTTTAATGCTGATGGCATTGTTTAAAAATAATATTTTTTTGTAGCATGTCTTTATCCCCACCATACTTCAAACAAACTATAAACAGCCAGGGCCAGTTTAGGAAAAGAGATATAATCCTCTGTGGTCAACTGTGAAACTTCCACATGACTAAACACAAATAATTTCTTATTTTTTTTCCTTTTGCAGCACTAATTTACAAAAAAAAAAAAAAAAAAAAAAAAAAAAAGAAAGATAAATTATAGTGGCATTTTTTAAGGATATACTGGTGTGTATTAGGAGGTCTTTGAATATTATTACTGTATCAAGATCAAGATATAAAAAAGGAAAGCACTTCTTCATTTTGTACTCCAGTTCTCCATAAGCAGAAGTGATGCAGAAGTAGTGTGTCATTAATTTAAACAAAGGTGGCTTCTAGGTTAATGGGACAATTATTTATTTGGGCTATATTTTAGTGTAGGCAGTAGACCTGTAACTCTCACTTTTACCATCTTTTCCTTGTGGCCATCAGCATCTGAATTAATTTCCTGAAGTCCTTTTGCAGTCAATGGTGATGCAGTTACCCTTCTATTTCAGATGATAGCTTTTTTAACATTAAATGGACTTTATCCTGGGAATAGCTGGCTGTAGAGGAGTGGTCAAGCAGATGAGGATTAATAATAATAATAATAATACAGAATGAATTGGTCAATTAAGGTCTAAATTTTTATTATCAAAAATACTATTTTGCATATAATTCTGTAGTATTCCAGGTAGTTGTTTTATGATGAGTAAGAAGTTACAGAACAACATCTTTGTGATGAACAAATCATAAAAGAGTGAAACATGATTGATGGCTACCAAATATTTATTTTTCAGAGAACTTTCTTTTCAATCAAAAACAAATTTCCTGTAATCCTGTTCATTAAGGTAATTTATCAATTGGCAGTAATATTTTTTACCCACACAAATGGGAAAATTCACTATCTTTTACATAAGGGTAGCTTCAACTCTCTTACCGTTGCTATATCCATGTGATCCATCTGGTCACCTGCTCCTGACATTTTCTTTCCTTCTTTTTCTCCCCACATACAGCAAAGAAGAATATCACACTTAATGTCCTATTCTTGTAGAGGGAATTAAGTCCTTCTTCATTTTCACTTTTATCCTGATCATCTATAGTCTTCCATATAGTTCATTCGTATGAAAAATGGGAGATAACTATACTTTCTCAACAGATAAAATCCCGATTTCATATTTAACATATCCTTGGTCCATGGGAGTATATGTAAGCATTAATTTATTTAATAAAACTACCTCTTCTCTCTGAATCTTTCCTCCCAACTTCTCTCCTTGCCTCTTACCTCTCTTCCTCCCCCCCCCACAAAAAAAAANTACTTGGCAAATGAAAGGCAATAACAGTAAAACGCATATCAGCACCAACTGTGATGCGAGATTTAAGGCTCTAAAACTTCATTAAAATCAGACTGGTAATGATGTACCATATGCACTGGGTTGCATTTGCCTGAGGATCTCCAACCTGTGGCTCATTTCTTCTGTCACACCATCTCTTTGTAAGAATGACTCAGAGTGCTTTGTTGAAGTGCTCAGGGGCTGACTAGCAGGGTAGGTGTTTCAGAAATAATCATTTGCTTCATTATACCCTGGTGGATTATAGACATTTTCTGTTTATAGGAGAATCTTAGGGTCTCGTTTCTAGAATTAACTGAAGACATGAAACTAGGCTGTTAAACAAGTATCTGACAATTTATGCTTTCTGAATAGGAAACTGATATTTTTATAACAGGAAAAAAGGGATTTTTAAAATACACTTTTACAGAAATAACTGATAATGAATTTGGATAGTACATTTTAGAGGGATTACAGAAATATGTTAACTAGGTAAGACAAATGAGTAGATATGATAGGTGAAGGGCTGCATATTTCATTACCAGCTCTTGAGCAATTTAGTCCCCAGGTACTTATTTTATTCTGATACTTCTGTTACTCATTTGTAGTTCACCTTTACAAATTATTCAGGACCTTTTCTTTTTCCTATATGCTCACATATATCTCCAGTCAGTGACACAGCAAGCTATGGCTATATGTGGAAAGCAAAATGAGTGCTTTTATCTGAACCTTCAGTTAATTATGATTAAATATAAAAGAAAGCCCATGTCAAAACAAAATTAAGCTGAATTCTCTATATATCATAAAAGATGGAGAGTTAATGCTACCTGAGAGATATTAATTAAGCTGAAATTCATTTAATGTATGGTCATACACTAGACCAATATGTGTCCGACCCACAGGTTGTGTGCGGCCATGAATGGCCAGTAACGTGGCCCCACAAGATCCATAAACTTTTAACATTGTTATGTGATAGTTTGCAATATTTTTTCATGAGTCAGTTGGGCATTCTTCAAGCGCTAACTGCATAGGTGACAGTAAAATGCTGTGTAGGGGAGGGCATGGTGCAGTGCTAACTCCACCTCTCACAGTGCCACACACACAGTCGAATCGAAACCCATGTGTACTGCAATTTCCATGTGCTCAAGCCACTTAGCAAGTAAAATGCAGTGATTGCTGATAATAATATTGCAATCCACCTGGATGTGTGCGTGCCTCTGAAGACACGTGATTTTTGTTATTAAGCAGACATATAAATTTTCTTTCTAGTGTTATGTTTTTATGTTTTAATTAAAAAACATATATAAAAAAAAGTTCTATTACTTATATACATTATCTACGTTATATATTTCATATGTGTCCCAAGACAATTCCTCCTCACTCTATGTGGCCTAGGCAACCCAAAAGGTTGGACACCCACACCCTAGATATTAAACTTCTGAATATCTGTGGAAGCACCTCTAAACACAGACACTTAGCAGAGATGTCCAGGTTCTCACAGGTCCAGTCTGGTGGGGATGCTTGGCCTTTGCTCAGCATGCCCAGCAGGCATGATGACTTTAGTTCAGAAGTACAGGCAGAAGAAAGCACTAGTGGTTCCTGTGTTGGGTCATTTGTTTGATTTTGACAAAAGAAACCTTCTGACTGAGCTATTTACCCATTTACCTATGCTTAATTCCATCTTCTGAAAATGAAGGTCCTTTAGTGAGTTGTCCTGAAAGGAAGCCTGGGAGGGGCACGTGCTTCTGGCCTTGTACTGCAGAATTAGAAAAGAAAAAAACTGTGGCCATACCCTAACAGCTGACATACTCAGGGAATTATACTTCATTATTGGGCATAAAACCATCCATAAGACCAGATTTCCTTCTTCTTGTAATTAAACAATTAGTGAATACATTTGGTTGTTGCAGAAGTGTTTTTTGTGTGTTTCAGAGTATTTTGAACATTAAAAAACTATTTATGTATGTTTTTCACAAGCTTTTTTCAGGTTGTCTGTGGTATCATTTCAACAAATAAAAAATTTTATCAAAAAACAATTTTTGGATTAAGTTTTTGTAGCTTTTTTGATCACTTGGCATAAAAGAGACACCACAGGTGTACGATAATGACTCGATGTACAGTGTAGTATGACTGCTGTCTGAACACTTACTGTGAACTGAACAACCACCGATAAAGAAAAATCTTATATGACAGCATAATAGTAAGCAATCATTGCAGACTTTGGACTGCTTATTTTCTAGTTACAGTTTTCCACCTTCTAGAAAAAAAATACTAGAAGGAGAATTATTAAAAATTAATATCTTTCTCCTTCTGAAATAATTTATTTAGGCTTTTGGGTATTTTTATACTTCGCTATACCTTTCTGCATCAGTTCATTGTTTAGAGAAGATAATGAAGGAGTACATAGCATTTGTGTTTTAAGAACTCTGTAAGGGATGTCTTTTGCGCTTGACTCAGGCTAGTTAAAGGTGAATGAGCAGGTCAAAGAGAGAAAAGAAAATGAGTAATATTTCACCTATATTTACAACACTTTTTAGAGAATGATGAAATAATGAAAAAAGTTCTGTACATGAAAAAATATTTTTTATCGTAGTCCATGTCTGCTTTGTGATTGCTGCCATGCAGTCTAGCACTACCCAGCTGGCTAGAAACCCAGTTAATTAGGAATCTTGGCTATCAAAGTACACTCGAGCTCAGACCTGTATTCTGAGTATGACTAGCTTGGATATTGCTAGGATACATTTCTGTACTTTACTGTTTTAACCCTGACAGCCAGCTCAGAACCACTCTCTCACTCTCTCCATGTGCGACTGGGAAGAAAACCGGAAAGACAAAAGTGCAACAACTTGTGGGTTGAAATAAAGACAGTCTAGGAGGTAAAGAAAAAGCCACATGAGCAAGCAAAGCTCAGAACCTAAATGGGAAGAAACCACTGCAGTCTTAATACACATTAACATTTGCACAGGATAAGGTTAAATGTTCACCTATCTGTCTTGAAAGAGACCAGCATCCTCAATGATGCCACTTGAGTTCCCTGGATTAGGCACATGTAAATTGATGACTACATATTTTCCATGTGCAGTCATGTTTACAGGCTTGCTTTATATCCTTTGGAAAGCAAAGTAGGTGTCATCCATTTTCCAGTATATTGAAAGCCCAAAAAAATGATATTCCAGATTTGTTTGTTGCTCCATTTTTATCCAGTGCTGTGTTTTATTAAACTTGTGCACTCTTTCTTTGAAATATAGACTTTCATATTAAGTCATATGAAATCAAGAATAATGCTTTGTTCTTTGTTTTAATCAAAATGATTTGGTAGTCTTATGAGACTACAGCTTCCCATTTGCTCAG
Source organism: Pavo muticus (assembly GCA_016647715.1). NCBI lineage: Eukaryota > Metazoa > Chordata > Aves > Galliformes > Phasianidae > Pavo > Pavo muticus. The sequence continues at coordinate 17,583 of JACDJE010000820.1, forward strand.
TTCTGTCTTCCCAACTAATAAATACAATAAAACAAAATAAAATAAAATAGCTTTATTAAATTTTACTGTATTTTTCCTCCCAAACTTGCTTTCTCACTCCTAGTGCTCTGTTATCTTTTTTTCTAGTGGAAATATGATGTTGTAACAGCTGGACTTGAAGTTTGGTCCAGAGTAGCAATTATTTAATTTCCAGGGATTGATGATTAACACCATGAGTAACTGCCAATCAGTATCATATAAAGCTGTACCTCTGAGAAGATTAGTAAAAATCTTTTATATCACATTATTTCCAACAGAAAAAAAAGTTTGAAAAACTTAAAATAAGGATAAAGATGCAATTTTTAGCTAAATGCATTCCTATTTGGTCTTCTTTTTCTTAATGACTTTAATGGGATTGCCTAGTTATAAGGAAACATAATCCTTCTAAAAATGTTATTTCCTTAATAACTTAATAACATTGTTCAGTTTCTAATAGGCAGCATCATTACACTGCTTCTGTATGTATTAGAAGCCCTGGTAATTTAAATTTTCATTGTATATATATAATAGCGTAAATGATAACATCTTAAATAGAAAATTACTAGAGGCAATTTTTAACAGCATTTCATGGCATGGTTTCTATTGTTTATAGTACATACATCATTTAACAAGTGCATATGAGATATCTGTTAATTCTTCAATTAATTGATTGATTAACTTTCGAACTTAGGATCCATTTATGGCTGAGTGCAGCTCCACGCTATAGAAGTATTGATCCCATGGCTAAAATAATTTTGCTTGAAGCAAATAATCTGGAAATGGAATCATTGTTTTTTTCTCCTGACAATAATCTACGATCTGAGGAAAAAATACATTAACTCACATATCCGCTGTAACTCAGTATTTTAGTGTTGGTTTTTTTTTTTTTTTTTTTTTTTTT
>JACDJE010000820.1:34504-80998 GCA_016647715.1 Pavo muticus
AAAAAAAAAAAAAAAAAAAAACAGTTTGGTGAGCTGAGAGAAAATATATTTGCCTAGTGTTTGCAGGCAGAGTAAACAGGAACTACACAACTTCAGTGCTATGTACTTTAAAATGAAGCACCAAAGGATGCATGTGCCAAAACAATCAGATGTCAAGAGGATAAAAACTGCTTCCTCGGTATGTGAGCAGTGATACGAATGGAATATGTCTCAGTGCACAGAATCGTGTTTCACAGTACAATTTTTTCAAGCATTAATTATTCTCATTGTTCTCTTTCAGTACTAAAATAGGAAAAGAGGTTATGAAGTTCTGAGCTATTTCTAGCTGGATTTTTGAATAGCTTTGCCCATCCACACTGGATTGGTTTTTTTAACTGCCTTGTCTTTGTTAGACAAAATAATTAGAACCTACTTATTTTCTTCCCCATCAATACTTACTAATCAATTTATAAGCCATACTTGTGGATAAAGGAAGTAGGCTGCGTTCTTTAAAGCCTTCTGTGATAAGGCATTCTCTCTAGCCCTTGGGAAATGAAAAAAAAAAAAAGGTAATGAAATTACTCTCCTGGAACCACCTCATCAGTTGGTCTGCATCCTCAGCCTCTCCTCTGATGAAGTAGAAAATAACTTCATAGTTTGGTCTACCTAACTTACAAGAGCCTTGCCAATTCTTAATCACTATGATATGTATTTACCATTCTTGCATGTATCAAAGGTTGAGTGGGTCATGGGTAACCTTAGTGTAGCAGCAACATGGTGAGAAATGTGGCAGCTGTCTTCATCTAAGCAAAGATGAGCTGGTCTCAACTAGATTTTTGAATGGTGTCATCACCATAACATTAAACAACAGAACAGTAAAAATGGATATTTTCCGGGCATTAATTTTCATCTTCTGGCAACAGCCATGGTCAGTTTAATACAGTAAAGAGACATAGATAAGCAATTTCTTAGAAAAGCCATGAATATTATTCCTGGGAAATAAAAGCAAAAAGGTAAATGATCACAACTGTCCTGTTGATGTGATTATTTTGTCACCAGGATAGCACACAACTCTCTATTTTCTCCTCTCTCTGAAGAAAATTTGGGCACACCTGCTTTTTCTCCCAGGATCCACTACACACTTGATTAGATAATATAAGCAAGTGCATTCAATATGGTTTTGAAAAGACATACAGTTTTCTTAATAATGTTTTACTCTTTTGCAAGCACCTATGCACAGCAAATAAGACATGAGATTTTTAAAGCATGACTTTTCTTCATTCAGTTTCCCCATGCATTTCTCATAAATTTCACCAAAATAATGGATAGCATTTGCACAAGGAAAAGTTTCTCAGGAAAAAAATAATAATAATAACATTCTACTGCTTAGATTTTCTTAAAAACATAAAAATGAAAATAACTTTCTTAACAAATTCTTAGTAATTTTTAATTAACTAAACTAAGTACCATTTCCTTCCTTTCCCAGTACAAATTGTATACTTTCATAAACACTGTTAACAGCCTCGCTGTTTATTTGTGACTAGGGTGTCTCTAAATGAGACAACAGCGTTCTTCGTAGAAATGGTAATTTTGATGTGGCTGGGCACTTCTATCTAGATGAATGCAAGAGATAATACAGAGAATGAGATCAACATGGAGAATTAAAATGGTTCATTTATCATTAAAAGAAGATTCATTGTATACCATTCCCTCCTATCGAAGAATTCACACATTGACTTTCATCAAAATCTGAACACTGCACAGTGAACTAACTAAACAGCCCACATAGACACCCACAAGCAAGATTAATAATATCTCCACTAACCTTCCTGTCTTACTTTTCTGAGTGAATCTAAAAGCACTTCTAGATATTCTTCACTGCTGCTTTGAGAACCTCACACAAAGAATTCATTGTGAGAGGATAGGCAGGCAGATCTAGACCGAATTGCTACATTCGACATGGCTAGGGTTCTATAAAAACCACAGTATTTTTCCATGGGCATAGAACTCTTGCCATCCGGTATATATCTCCCCCTGCCAACTCCAGCTTCCCAATTCCTGTGCAGCCCTTAAGTAAACATAATGTGGCTCTCAGGAAGCCAACAGTGTGGTTCCTGCACCTCACAAGTTTTCACTGCAAGTGCAGCCAAAACAGTTGAAGCACAAGTCAGAGGCCTAGTGAACTCCTGAAAACCAAAACTGTCAGCTTCATATAGTATTTGTAAAATTCATCTCATTGACCAAAACAGAAGCTGCACTGCTTAACCTGCAAACATGAGGGTGTTCGTGTGGGCATCATTTCCTGATGTTTGTGTGGGCATCATATCCTGATGAAGGAGACTTCGGATCTCTGCTGATTACAGAACTAACAGGATGCAGAGTTTATGACAAAACTAAATGTCAAACTAAAGTTAGAATATAATTTCTACATGACTCCTGATTTAATCATTTTTATTTTATATATCAATCTATTATTCTATTATTATTCTACATATTTCTATGTAGATCTAAGTGATCATAATGTTTTATGTTTTGATCTAATTTCTATGTGCTCCAAAGCAAACTTTTTAGATGCAGATGATGCTCGGATTAAAAGCTAAGATTAAACTCCATAGCTCTGCAGAAAACTGATTTAATGATTCGTCTCATTAAGGAGGAGAGGTACTAGTTCTGGAGGGGAAGAAGCATTTTGGGAAGCACTTAGATGTTGGAGATACTAGGTCAAATGCCACCAAGACGTGTCAAAGGCAATTAAGAGACAAGTGAAGAAAGAAGTTGTAAATTAGAGACATGAATAAACCCAACTCCACAGTACAGATCTCTTAGATGGCAAAAATTAGTGTGTCCTAAGCTGCAAAAGCTCATGCTAAACTCTGTATTCATTTGCTTTGCTGGAAAAAAATGTACTGTACAGAATTAATGGAAAATTAATCCTGCTCCTGAAGAGACTTAGTACGGTGCTTACTTCTGGGTTCATGAGATGTCTCTGATGAAAATTTTAAACCAACTACTCATTTTAAAAGTACTTCATTTTAAAAACAGTTTCTTCAATTCAGTAAAACAAAGCAAAACAAAACAATGACAGTTTTTATGTTTACAGAAAGGAAACTAGCTACCTAGTGTGGAACGCCAAGAGTGAAAAATAATCCTAGGTTTTGATTTTTTTTTTGTCAAGGAAATAGAAAGGCGCGCTACGCAGCACAATGGCTAATGCTTAATAGAGAAGGTGATAAAAGGTCCTCCAGGAAACTGTAGTTTACATACTTCGCTTTTACATGCACATCCAGCAGTATGCCCATCCTTCATGGATCTTCACAATCATTTATCTCTTCCTCCTCCAATTTTACTCCATTTGTCTTTCCATGGTAGCATAAGTCAGACTCTTGATCCTTCTTCTAGAGTAGGTAAATTTAGCCCATCTGGCTAATAAGTCTCAGGCCAACACATGTGAAAGTTGTATGTTTTATTAAAATTTAAAATCAAAACACTGTGTCTATTATTTTTTCAGATGCTACAATTGTATTTTCTCTTCTAAGCATAAGGAATATTTTCTTGAAATTCCATGAAAAATGAGCAAACAAAATTGGCGGAAAAAGTAGTCAAGCTGTGAATGGCCAAGAGTAATTTGCTTTCATAACACTGTTTAATAACATAATTTTGCTTATAAAAGATAATAGCTTGTTGCTTGTTACGGAAGCAAGTATTTAGATTAAGGGAAGCACAGAACAGCATGTATGCTTACACTAGGATAGATAAAATTTGAGCATCAACAAACTGGGTTTTAGGAGATACATACTGATACTCAACTGACATCAAGCACAGATGCTGAAACAAAGAACCACACTCTACAGTATCTGAGATATTGTGCATGCATGGTGAAACAGCATACAGAAATTTGTATTGCGAGCACATGAGCTCATATACACACCAAATATGCTCTGCAGTCAAGCACTTTGTCCAGGCTTGTCTAAGGGAGACAGAATCAGCTTATGAAGAATATACTGCTATATACTGTCTTCTCATATTTCAGGAGTTAAGTTCCTGTTCTAATTCAGTGATATTTACTTCTTATTCAGAAATTCTGGGTGAAAGTTGCTGCAAGCATGAGATTTAACAGGGTGTTCATAATGATTGGCAAGTTCCAGCTGGAACACCGGAAAAGGTATCAAACCACAAACATAATAAGCCTTAAGTAAAGAAATAGCTTCTCTTTATTAAGAAGGAGTGGGTGAGATGGTTAGTGCTTTTGAAATCAAATGACACAGGTAATGTAAAATAGTATTTTATCATATTTCTATTTTGGTTTTCAGACAGAGCATACCTGTATGAATCTGTTATTTGTTCACTAGGTATAAAATGTAAAATTTGAATTTTGAAGAAGGAACATAAGTTTCTCACAAGGGTAACTTCCACTGAAATTAGTTTAAGACTGTACCTTTTCCTCAGTAAATGTAACTTCACCTTTATTTCTGTGATATTTTTTTCATGAAAAGCCATTTCTTATATTTACAGTCCTTTGCAAACAAAAGAGCTTTCAACTCTTATAAATCTGATGACTGCTTTTATCCTCTTCATCCAGATTTTTCTGAAGGAAGTTAATAGAGGTCATCTAGATAAATGATTACCCTGCAGAATTGGAGGACCTTTTGATCAGTAAATAAAGCTGCAGAGAGAGATGTTATGGAGGAATTCTATCCTAGATTATGGAGTTGTATTGTGAGGACACAACATCCTACGTGTCTCAAGCTTGAACCATAGCTTTCCTACAAGCTTTGTGTAAAAACAGTGCATAGATGAACTATGCAAAGAGCTTGTCATAGCACATAATTGCTGCAATTTAGATAAACATCATGTAACATGTACTTTGAAGTAATGTGTTGTATTTTTTGTGGAGACTAAAACTCCATTGTACTAAAGCTTATGAAAACAAAAAACAAAGACTAGTCTTTACTTTGAAGACCTAACAGTCTAGGATTTTGATCCTTCCAATTCCGTATTAAATTTTATTATAATGGAGACTTCTATTTTAAATTGAGTGATGTCTAAAGAATCTATTTGTACGATTCTGAATAACCTCAAAAGAAGCTATGGGCATTAGTGGGAAATGTTCTTAGAAAAAGATTTAGAAAATTAATTACATGTACTGTGAAAGATGAAATAATTTTTCCTTCCACACAACTAATTCATTTACAAACTTCAGTAATTGCATATAAAGTCATAATGCTTTTTTGGTTATCGCATTGCTGCATTTTTCTAGTTAGTTTGCTTCAGATGGCTCTTATTTCATTGCAGAACCAAACATAAAGTAAAGATCTTTCACTGCCTGGGAGACTGTCATGTCCTAATCAATATCAAAAATTCACCATCTCTATAATGTTGTCCAGTAGTGGCAGTCATCTTTATTTACAAATAGGGTTTCAAAGCTTGAGCATTCTTGAAAAAGAAGCTGTGGTAATTCAGAAAGAGGTCTGCTGCTTGTGGGCAAATATATAGATTTATTAGAAGAAGGTTTACTGAAATCCTGACTCACAGAACCTTTGTTATCTACAAGTAAAATTTCAGTTGCCGATCCAGAACAGGCATGTGAAAATGTGCAGTAATATAGCACAGGTCCTCGAGAGGATAAATTTATCCTGCAGCTAAATTAACCATTACAGAGAGCCTAGTAAGCTTCAGAGAGCCGAGCTGGTTCAGTGTGACTAAAATAAATATATGCATGAATTAAAAATTGAAATAACCTTCATTATTTGAGGGACATATGTTCAGAATATTTTCTTTGTCAGATAGTCACACTCACAACAGGAATTATGCATTTTGTTTTACTTAATCTTCTTTTGGGGAAAAGACTTAAAAAAAATCAAATCTGTGTCATTGATTAATTTACTTGCAATGAAATATAAGCTAGAACAATGAGGTAAAAATACCTTAAAATGCTAATTTTTACACTTCTAAAAAGCACATAAGATAGGCATTAAGATTTAGCTTGTATTCAGATATTGATATGTTTGGTAATAATGTGAAGACATGACTGTACAGATTAAAATTTCCTGTGCTTAATGATTGTCTGTTCTTTATCTTGCAGTACTGATATGTGAAATAAATATATAAAAAATATAAAAAATATAATATGGTATGATCATTGCATTACCATCATTTATTCCACTAATTATTTTGGTTTTTTTTCTATATTCCAATTAATTTAATAATTATTTTAATCTTTTTGTAAATCCTCATAATTCAGTAGAAATACATTGTATATAGAATCATAGAATCATAGAATCCTTAGAGTTGGAAGGGACCTTTAAAGGCCGTCTAGTCCAGCTCCCCTGTAATGAACCAGGAGATGCACAGCTAGATCAGGTTGCCCAGGGCCTTATCCAGACTCACCTTGAATGTCTCCACTACATCTCTGGGCAACCTGTTTCAGTGCCTCACCAACCTCACTGTAAAAGAGCTTTGGTTGTTGTTTTTTTTTTTTAAGATTCTGAAATGAGAACTTTAAACATCTTCAATTTCTATTATATTTTCATAAAATAAATTACTTGAAAAAATATAAAAAATGTTTTTCTGGTTACAGCTGCCTACAGGAATTTGAAACCCAATATGTTCAAAGTAGTGACTGTCAGCCAGTAAACCACAAGAAACTCCATTGTTGTTCAGAAAATGCCATTTCCTGACTAAGTGACATTTTATTCCTCTGATGTGCTGGCATGTTATCAAATCAACCACAGTTTATCAAGAGTTCTGCAACTGATGCCAGAAAATACATCTAAAAATCTAAATTTCTTGTTCTTTCGACACATTTTCTAAAACACTGATTTAAAGAGAACAGGCTGAATTTACATGTGCTGTTTTTACTTTTCTTGTTTGTTTGTTTGTTTCATATAAATAAAAACTGGCCAGCTTCCTGGTAATCTGCATGGGGATGATATGAAACAGTAATATGAAGCAATGGAAGATGATAAAGTCTGTAAGTTGGTTAGATTAACTCTATCACTTCCATCAAATGAGTGCTTTGAGTTAGAAATAAGATTATATAAAACCACTGTATCTTATTTACTCTGCTTTATGCATGCATGTGTGTGTGTCTGTCTGCATGTACAGAAAAGTTTAACTTAATTTCCAAAATCGTTCTATTACATTTAATGTCCATGCAGAGCCAGATCCTAAATTTGTCATGGTTTTGTGATTTTTGGTTATCGGTATTCCACATCATATCATCATGTAGTGCACTGGGAATTAAAGTGTTAATGTTCCAGTTCCAGGTACCTGTCCCCAAAGAGAAGAAAAACTACATTCTCCAGAAGACTGTTCGCTGTGCTGTTATCATTTCTGCTCAGGGGGGAACAGATATAAGGCCTTGGTAGGTCATCTGACCTTCCCTTCTTCGTCAGGCTCTCCTCCCTGCTGCTCAACTGGACTGCGCATCTCACCTCAGCGTTATGGTGAGGCCTATCCACCTTTCAGACACTCTCATTATATTTGATTGATTAGCTTCAATTCTAATTATATTGTGTTATAGTGTGTTATCTTGCATTCTGATGCCATATTTAGTAAATTAGTTTGTTTCTCCTCAGATCGTTGCCGCTGTTTTTAATTATTTTGGAGTCCCCTGTTTCCCTTTTCTGGAGGTGCGGATTTTGTGAAATCCCTCCGCCCTGCTAGTCATGGAACCAGGCCGAACCAGCCCGTAAACTGTTGACAGAAAACCAAGGCAGGTCTATAACATCACATTTAATTTTTTTTATTTGCAAAAGCAGTCTCTACTGCTGCTTTTGAAGATACTAAATTTCTGTCAATCACAGCTACTTAATGGATGAAATATAAACATATTACTTAGATTCTATTGAAGAGTAATGTACGCAGGTCACTCTGAAAGTAATGCCTCCTATTTATTTCCATGGACACTCCAACAGATACAAACAGCACGCTAATACTGTTTGATAGAGCAAATTCTCAGCTACAAAACACTGTTTTTCAACGTAATCACCACCATTAGCTATGTATTTTCACCAGCGACGAAAAAGAGCCTGCATGCTGTGCTTGTAAAAATCTGCATGGACATCTGGAACATGACTTGTCTTTCATGTCACTGTTGCTACTGCTGAAAGGCACCACACACTGCCTCACTGTGTACACATCCACTGTTTGGTCTCCATAAACATTCAGCAAGCATTCATGAGTGCCTCCGGATGGTGGAATTCATTGACACATCTTTGCTTCAGATGCACTTCCATGTCAGATGCCATTCTGTCAGACTGCCCCTCTGCTGCCATATGTCACACAGCAACAAAATGTAACGGAATACTGGTGGGAAGGCTCAACCTCTACTGCCATACAACCAACATCCACCTCTGACACTGTGGGCCAACATAACAAAATAGAAGGCATTAATTTTGGAGCAGCCGTTGTGAAAGCTGATATTATGTTTGATCTGTACTGTAGAGGTTAATTTACAAACTTGCAATGAAAACTGAGTAGAATTTTCTGTAAAATTATTTTTTCAAGACATTTCTACTTGCAAGCTAAAAAGAAAGTGGATGATTACAAATAAAATATATTTTTCTCCTCAGTGAATTGATTTCTCTGTTTTTTATTTAACATATTTAAAACAAAAAGTGAAATTTCACTGATTAAGACTATTTAATTTCAAAAACTCTGACAATGAACTCTTATCGTTTGACTTAGAGCTAGATGGCTGGCAGTTAGATTACAATACATTTTTATTTTTTAATAATAAATTGAAAATAAGCACATAATCCAAAATAAAAGGTGAGTAAGCATGACAACTGAACCTGAAGTGTGAATATATCTGCAAAAAATAGGATAGTCTAAAGTGTTATTTTCTTGTAGACAGAGAAGCAGGATATATAACACAGTGAGGGTTTCTGGATGTGTTGCAAATACTTTTATAGACAAAAGAATGAATAGGTTATTTGGAGATCAGTGCTATTTTTACCACACTTCATTTAAAAAAAAAAAAAATGCTACTTTCAAATGAAGGTAAGATCATACTCTGAAAAAATACCAATAAAACATCCAGCATGACCAGAGAGACAGAAGCTACTAACGTGAAGGGGAATTAAATATTCTAGTTAGGAGGTATTTAGTTTAGAGATTCAGATACTTATAGTTTGATTTATCTTCCTTTGAAACAACTTCCAGGACAGTATTATCAAAGGTTTCCTAGAGTCTGTTGATGTCATGCAAACCTTCACAGAAATCAGAATGGGGAGAGGTACAGATTAACCAGTAGCCCTGAGGGAGTGGCAGATGGGGTCACTGAGCAAAAGGCTAGGGGTGACGTGACAAGAAGGGATCACAGAATCAATAAATAAGACTTAAGTAGCGTGATTTATGATCTTGTTGGGATTGCAGAAATGTGAGAATAGGACGTAAGCAATCAAGGATGTCCCTGGAATGTGCTGAAGATAACTTCCTCCTTCAATAAGGAGGAGGCAATTAGGAGAGGTTCTCTACTGGATGAGATACTCAGCAACAATGAAGCGTTTATTGGAAACGTGAAGGTAAGAGGCAACCTTGGCTGCAGTGACCATGAAATGGTGCAGTTTAGGATTCTGAGGGCAGGGAGGACGGTGGAAAGCAATGACTCTCCTCCCTAGTCTTTGGGAGAGCAGACGTTGGCTGGATACAGCCAAAGCAGGTCCCATGCATACAGTCCAGGAGGTAAGAGAGGCTCACAAAAGCTGGTTTATATTCAAGGTTCATCTCCACAAAGCTCAAGAGAGGTTCATCCCAAAGAACAGGAAGTCATATAAAAATACCAAAATGGTTAGAGGGTTGAAGCTAGGATGGATGGCTCTGGGCAGCCTGGTCTAGCGGTTGGTGACCCTGCCCATGGTAGGGGGGTTGAAACAGATGATCTTTGAGGTCCTTTTCAACCCAGGCCATTTTATGTCTATGGTAGAAGAAATACTGAAACACTGTCTGAGCATCCAGGGATGAACCTGGGAAAGCTAAAGCTCTAATGGAATTGAATATGGCCAGGACATGAAGGCAACAAGAAGGGATTCCACAAGTACATCCATGATAAAAAGACTGGGGAAAATGCAGAAACACTGTTAAATAATGTAGGGGACCTGATTTCACAGGACATGGGGAAGGCTGAAGGGCATTCTTTGCCTCAGTTTTTGCTATCAAGGCTGGCCTTGCATATTGTATAATAATTGATCTTTGGTGTCTGAAAGAACGGCCTGAAGACTGGAGAAAGAAAATATCACTCCTGTCTTAGAACTGCTCAGGTTGGAAAAGACCTTCAAGATCATTGAGTTCAACCACAACCTAACCAAACTACCCTAACTCTAACAACCCTCCGCTAAATCATGTCCCTGAGCAGCACATCCAAACGGTTTTTAAACACATTCAGGGATAGTGACTCAACCACCTCCCTGGGGAGCCTATTCCAGTGCTTAACAACCCTTTCTGTAAAGAAGCTTTTTCCTGATACCCAACCTAAACTTACCCTGGCACAACTTGAGGCCATTTCCCCTCGTCCTGTCACCTATCACCAGTGAGAAGAGACCAACTCCGCTCTCGCTGTAAGCACCTTTCAGATATTGGAAGAGAGCAATAAGGTCTCCCCTCAGCCTCCTTTTCCCCAGACTAAACAGCCCCAGTTCCTTCAGTCTCTCCTCATGGGGCATATTCTCCAAGCCCTTCACAAGCCTTGTTGCCCTTCTTTGGACCTGCTCCAGCACCTCCATGTCCTTTCTGTACTGAGGTGCCCAAAACTGAACACAGTACTCAAGGTGAGGCCTCAGCAATGCCGAGTACAAGGGCAGGATTACTTCCCTAGTCCTGCTCACCGCACCATTCCTGATACAAGCCAGGATGCCATTGGCCTTCTTGGCCACCTGAGCACACTGCTGGCTCATATTCAGCTGACTGTCCATCAGTACACCAAGGTCCCTATTCATCAGGCAGCTTTCCAGCCACTCCTCCCCAAGCCTGTAGGGTTGCCTGGGCTTGTTGTGACCAAAATGCAGGACCCAACACTTGGCTCTATTGAAACTCATGCAGTTAACCTTGGCCCATTGATCCAGTCTATCCAGGTCCCTCTATAGTCTTCAAGAAGTGCAAGAGGGAGGACTCAGGTAACTACAAACTGGTTAGCCTCACCTTGATCCCTGGGAAAGTGGTGGAACATCTAATTCTAGAAATTTCTAGGTCCATAAAGGACAAGAAAATCATCAGGAGAAGTCAGCATGGATTCACCAAGGGGAAGTCGGGAAGTCATGCTTGACTAGTCTGGGAAGAACAGTGATTATCTTCCTAGACTTCAGTAAGACTTTTGACTTATAGATAAGAGGTTGATGTATAGGCTGGATGGGCAGACAGTGAGGTGGATGGAAAACTGGCTGGTTTGCTGGGCATAGAGTGTGTTTATAAGTTTTAGTTGGAGGCTAGTAATTAGCGGTATACACCAGTGGTCAATATCAGATCCAATCTAGTTCAATGCCTTCATTAATGATCTGGAAGATGGAAAAGACTAAAACTCTAGGAAAATGCAGTAGGTAAGAAGAACATAAAAATATGTAATAACTGAGTTTCTAAATAGCTACTTTTTCTTTTCTCTTTAAAAAATGAAGAAATAAGAGAATATTATGCAGGAAGGAGAAAAACTGATTAATGATAATAGGTGGAGAGACAAAGACCAAAAAGTAAACAGAGTATCTGAACACACGCTGTTTGAACAGTGAATAATTCATAGTGAACAATCAGTATCTCACAGCTGTGAAAATTATTGTAGGATCTACATCTTGCAATAGGCTACTGCTCCAGTAGGTAATTTTTAAAGTTATGTTTATGAGTCTTTTGAACAGTGAAACAGTCAGAATCCCTGTAAAAGAAATACAATGTGTGCTAAAATTACAGCACTGAGAGGTATAAATTGTCCTCCCTTATTTCAGAATGAGAACTCAAAACTAAGCCAGGTATGCTAAATGACAGCTCTTAACTATTCACATGCTGAAGTTTTTGAAGTTTCCTTTTGATGCAGTATGCATTTACTGTGATTAAACAGTCTTGAAACATACGTCCATAAAGCATCAGCAGTTGAGAAGTCATGAGAAATTAAACCTTAAATTTTCACATTATAATCTATGAATAAAAAGTTTTGTGTCACAGTTACAAAGAAAGAATGCAGATCTGGAGCCAAATCTATGTAGCAAATTTCTATGGCATAGATTTTTGGAAGGATGATATAAGAATATTTCATTGACATATATCAGAAAGACTTCATGTAGCCTTTTTTATACACAAAGACAAATAGATCTATGTATGTATACATTCATTTGTGTATATACACACTGCTTTTGCTTTCATAGAATCACACAATTACAGAATGTTTGCGGTTGAACAGCACCTCTGGAGATCATCTTGTCCAGTCCTCTTGCTCTAGCAGAGCCACAAGAGCTGCTTGTTGTACTGTCTGCTTTCATAATAGCACATCCCTGTAAAATTTCAATAGCAAATTTGTCCAGATATAGATCTGAGTTGATTAACACCATTAAAGTACAGAAGAGTCTAATATATCTATTAGAACAAGGTGCTGTGGTGCAAGAGTCATGAAAATCTTTAGATAAAACAATCCCACTTTGCCATCCAGGCCAGGTGACTTATAAGGGCTGAGTCTGTTGGTTTCACTAGTGCCGGCATCTCTTATTAGAGAGGCATTCCATTTTATTTTATTCCTATGTGTGTTATCCTTTTTTGTGGTGGATCCATTATTCAAAATCTAAATAAGTAAAAGAAATACATAGACATTTTTGCTGATGCATGCTACTTGATTTACTCCTCTCCAGGAAAAACTATGAAATGTGAATTTACAATAGTCTGTAAACTTACTTATTGTTGAATAAAACCAGCAACTATGCAATGTGTCAACAGCACAGTGGATGCTTAACATTTAATCTGATCTCCTTTAAAGTCATTCATACAGATTAGTTTCTATGAGCTTCAGTCATTGCCCGTATGCTACTCACTTTAAAAATAACTTTCTGCTTGTCACTCTGCTACCCAACAAATTCTCATCAGATCTGCATTCCTTTGAGAGTTATTTTGAAGTGCAATCTGTTACGTGGAATCTGTTACGTTCCTGAATTTAAAAAAAAATATACACACGAGACTATGAATTCTCAAATCATGGTGTCAGTTTTAGAATCAAGCCTTTAGAAACAAGTTTTAGAATTAAAGCAAAACTTTTTCTAACACTCTAAGCACTCAGCTGGCTTTCCCATGCTCCTTGTGTTCCTGCCTGCACAAGACCTCTTGCTAGGTCACTCCTAACAGCTGGCTGAAGTGTATTTCCCCCCTTTGCATCTTGAAGAAGCTCCAAGTGTTACAGACTCATCAGTGAGCTGCTTCAGAAGACAGCTGTCTTGAGTTTGTTAATGTCCTCATTAATCCCACTTTCCTCTGAAAACAGACTCATTAAGATTTTTTATCATTTTTTTTTTTTTTTTTTTTTTTTTTGTGTGTGTGTGGTCTGCAGTACAAAAAACCTGAACAATTTATTTAATAACATGAAAACTCCAGAGTAGAGATGGGCACATTTACTTGGATGCCAGCAACTTCAGCCATGACGTCTGACTGCGAGAGGGTTCTGCCTATTCTTAAGATCTCACCTGTATTGGCTGTTGTAAGTTGGCCAAGCAGCAAAGCTGCCTTCAGAAAGGAATAAGCAACTGAACACCACAAACTCTGGTGAAGCAACAGAAAAACTAAGTCAGAATTTAGTGGTTAAATTTTACCCACTGCCATTGTGTAAAAAATTTAAATTTTACCCATTGCCAAATAGGAAAAAGCTCATAAATCAACCATGTCTATATGATAAATTGTCAGGTCTGTGTTTAATTTAGGAAACAATTAATTTGATTCCTATGTGCTATCTCAGATGTCCAAAGAAAACAGGAAAGAAGTTCATCAATGTCCCATGTCTGCAGAGTTTTAAAACATTCATAAAAAGACCAAATGATTCTTCTAATTACAAGTGTACTAAATTTGGGATGCTGAAGCATCTCAACAGTTGTTCTTCATATAATAATCCAAAATCGAAGATAATTTACCTAGAAAGCAGACCTACTGTAGTGTGGGTACTTGTATTTTTTTTTTTTTTTAAGTAAACCCTCTATTTTAACTATTTAGTTAATCTTCAGTTTGGTTTGGATCTGTCCCACCTTTTTCCTTTCTTTGGTTCACTCCATATTTCAGCCTCCTCAGTCAGACTCTGTGTGCTCATCACATGGAGGAGGGCTGCAGCTGACCTAGAGTAATATGCATTTATCAAAGGCAGCACAGGTATGCTACTTTGCATCAATTACAGGTCAGATCCCGTGTTTAGAAGACAGTGAATATGCACTCATTCATGAAATTACCTTTGATGTATTAACATAAATGCAACTTACTGGGAGGTAAGTGCTGTTCTGAGTGCTCAATGTAGCTGTCCCTATCCAGCCTGATTTCCCAGGCCTGTGCACTCTGTGCTCATGGTGGTTTAAGCTGAGACTATTGTAGTAATCAGTTTCCTTCCTGGTCTTGCAGTTTCATCTCTAACTGTGTGGTCTTGAGTCATTTATTTGACTGCTTTGCGAAACTAGCGAGTCATCTAGGAGATGGTGAGAGCTAGGAGAATACTAATCCACAAGTGTGTGGCTTCGTTCAGGCTCTGTGAGCTGAGCTCACTCATGAAAGGTTTAGATATATGCTGGTGTTGACATAAAGAAGGAAGAAGGGATTTGGAGATGGACCATAGCAGAACCATATTCTGAGCCTATAATGCATCAATTTGTCTTACTTTCATTTCTCGGGATTGCCTGATTCCAAATCCTGTTTTCTTCAAAAGTAAGGGAAGCACTTTCCTGTAATCATATATGTTCCAGTTCAGGTTAGCCTTACTGTTACACTTACTATTAAGAAAGAGATACATGCCCTTGATAGCAACAGATTCTGGACTCTTTTTAATGCAGTTAGCCCCTGTGTTAATCTAAGCTATTTACACTTTTTTTTTCTATGCTGATCTTGAAACCTTCCTTCCCTTTGTTGTATTTCCCTCTTCTCTTTAATCACGTTTCCTTACGTTATTTCTTTTTTTCTGCAGAAAAGACCAGATAAGATACATAAAAAGACCCCTAAAGAAGCTAAAAGAGTCCTGAAGTAGAAACCATGAGGCTGAAGACAGGTTTTGGTCTGAACTGCATGCTTTTTATACCAAATCATGTTAATTGACCTGAGTGAAGTAAGAAAGTCATCTTTTACTCAGCATCAAGAATAGCAACATTAGAAATACAAAGACACAGCATGTTAAGAGAAGCAAAATAATCTCAGAAAAAATTATTTTGTCACAAAAACTTACAATCCTGCTAAGGTTATTATCTGAGTGACCTTTATGTTTGTCAGTCATTCAGTAGTCAAATCTTCTGAGTCTGAAGTATTTGATTTTAAGAAGTAAGGTGTTGTTTAGTGTGGTGAAAGTCTGCTGTTTGGTAAATGTTTTTATATAAATTTCTATATGAGAATTACATGAAAAAAAAAAAAAGGTTGCCTTTAGAATTGAGGCTTTTGATTTTGGTGGGCTTGTTTTTGTTTTTGTTTTTGTTTTGTTTTGTTTAACTGGGTGTTGTTTTTTATTTCCAATTTGTGATAGTGTTTTCTTGTTTTTTTGTTTTGATGAAGACAACATATTTACTGTAAGTTATATTTGTTCTGCCTTCAGCAGTTGAAAAAACAGTGTAGCACAAATGAAGGCAAAAGCCTTTATTTGAGAAATAGGTGTTATAGGGAAAGATAGGAAAGAGGAATTAACTCACCCCTCCCGGCAACAGTCCGGAGAAAAGGACAAGCAAAGGAATATGACCCTCCCTTGTTCGTACCATCCCGCTGCAGGAGGAGAAGGGCGGGGGAAAAGGGGGACCCGCGCAGACTCAGATTGCACGGGAAGTATTGCGGAGTCAGAAGGGGGGTTCTAACCTCCAACCCCCCCGCCCGCTCCAGGCACTCACAATCTCACATAGCTCACCCATTGGTTCAGGCTGTGACCTTGGAATTCCACTACAAACAGTCAAATATTGTGTGTTCACATTCTGATGTGCTAAAGGTTCTGATAGTTTACATGGATGGGCTATACTGCTGCAACCCTATAAAACAAAATCAGCCAAATCCATGCCATAAGCATTTTACTTTTATCAGCTAGGATTTATAGTTTTTGTTTCTTGGCCAAGAGTCCAATATTTTGTTTGAAATAAAAACTTCCTACAAACATATCTCATCAATGCAAAATAAAAATTAGTGAATTTGTTGGACTAATGAAATAGAAAATTTTTTGTTGATAAATTCTTCCATCATTTCTAACCTTTATTTCAGAAAATAAAAATAAGGGTAACTTTGACATAGAAGATAAAAAGCACAAATGGAATGAAATTTTACAGACTTTCAGAGGAATGTTAAACTGACTCTAAGTTATGGATCATCTGCTTTCATGTCAGCTATTGGCCATTGAAACAGCTGAAACCTCTATTTGAATCAGGACAACTATTTTTATATTTTAGAAAAGAAAGTTGTTTCCACTTTTTCAGAATACTTATATGAGTTCAGTTACTTTTACTAAAAACAGAGCTGAATAAGATTTAATTTGCTTTACATGTTCATAGTCATGAGTGCAATTGCATGAGCAAGTACTTGAAAAGCTGATAATGCTCATATGTATTTTATTAGCAGAAGTAACCAGGGGAGGTTCAGGTTAGATATTAGGAAAAATTTCTTCTCAGAAAGAGTGGTGAGGTATTGGAACAGGCTGCCCAGGGAGGTGGTGGAGTCATGATCCCTGGAGGTGTTCAAGAAAAGGGTAGATGTGGCACTGAGCAACACATGGTCTAGAGCGGTCACAGGCATGGGTTGATGGTTGAACTGCATGATCTTATTGGTCTTTCCAGCCTTATCAATTCTACTGCTGATGCACTCATATTGCAAGCCAAGAATGGTTAATACTGGTGAAGATAGTAATGAGCTGGGAGAACAAACATTCTCACAATTAACCACATCTGATAGAGCCTACAGGCCATAGCACTACTGGCAAAGTGACATCTCTCTGATCCTGTAAATAGCTGCTGCTTCTGACAGTACACAGGTGTTGGTGGTGGGTTTTGTTGTTGTTGTTGGTGTTGTTGTTTTTTCCCCCATTTCTATCCCACAGGAACACTGTACTTCAAGAGTCTTGAATTACTCAGCATTTAAATCAGCACGGCCAAACAATGTTTGCTTCTTAAGTCTACTAAGTTAAGAATAATGCAATTTTAAACTCATCAACATATCTGAAAACAAAAATCGTAATTCAGAATCTGCCAGCCAGGCAGCTAATATGTTCAGCAAATGGTTAGTATAAATTAAACCAAGTATAACATAACAATCAACAGACAGGCTTTGTTCGCAGTCCCATCCCATCCCATCCCAGTATCCTCTGTTCTTCACTAGCTAGGAGCCCTTCTACAGTACACTCCATCCTTATATTAAATGAGACTGCTATGCAAAATGATGTAAGAGGGCATGAAGAAAATGAAATAGATATTAAAGAATGCTGTCATCCAAGGATTTAGTTATATTTTCTAATCACAAAACCAGAGCACCCATCCCCCCAGACAAATAAAGTATATATTATTTTGAATTTGAAATGGGAGGTTAGCACTGCAGGTAGAAGGTTTTGCTGATGAAGCCATTAGTTGAGCACATTGGATTTCAATTGCCTAAAAGAGTGAAGTAAAAATGAAAAATATGTATGAATAAACTCATGTTTTGATAGCTTTATGTTGTATGGGGGATAAGTGGGTAGAAACATGATAACGCGAGCACTTAAGAGAAGTAAATTCTTGTTTTCTTCTGTTTCTGAAGCTGGATATCTGAGGAATCTGGCTGATCCAAATTGTCCTAAAACTTTCCAACTACACATAACAAGGGAACAAAAGCTAAAAAATATATTCTTATAAAAGGCCATTATCAAGAATTCCTCAAAAGTACAGTTAAACTGAGAAAAGGAATAAACAGACAACAGAAAGAAATAGGTCTCAAAGGAGAAACAGGGCTCAATTGTCCTATTACCAACTTCCATAATTCATGTTTCTATATCTCCAGCTCCCTCAATAAAACAAATACAAGGAACAAACCTTTGCTCACCTCAGCCAAGACAAAGTGAAACAAATTACTCAAGCACAGCTTATCACATATGGAATTACATACAGAATTACACACAGACATACATACAGCTCTTTATTAACTCCCTCTGACTTGAGAGAGAATTAATAGTACAATGTTGTAAGGGAGATTTAGTGTCTAAATGCAGGAAGTTCCCAGACTGACCCAAATTGCAGTTGTGACTTTGTTCCCCAATCCAAAAGTAGGAACATTTCATAATTCATTTTGGACTACTTCATACTGTATTTGACAATAAGCAAGTGTGTGGAAAGGCAGAAGAGTCCTTGAGAGCCATTCCTGCTACAAGTGAGACATTTGGAAGCTTGGATGATGAGACTGTGTGGGATCAGACAAGGAGCAGTACATCAGCTCCTCTCTACCAGCACTGAGTTGTCCACGTCTCTTGTTACAAGAATAATCTGCAGCAAAGCCAGATCTGTTTTGTTTCCCCATCAGTTTGTTCTCCTAAGTTACTAAAGCATGAGCATTTCATTCCATGACAGTTGAAAGTGATCTGAATTTATATGTCATGTACCCACATTGCCCTCCCTTTACTTCTCTCTCTGTTGCATTTTTCTGTCTTCTCTAGAATGGGTGATACAAGTATGAAGTGAGCCATTCAGGGAACTGGTCTGGAAACTAGTCCTAAAATATCAAAATATGTTCTCTTGAGATTTTTTAAGCTCTTTGGAGCCACTAGCTTATGCAAATATGATTTTCTGCCCACATCAACAATTTAAAGCGTGACATGTCTTGTTCAAGTATTTACTTGTTTTTTTTTTTTTTTTTTTTTTTAAGCAGCTGTTCTGCAAACAAAATATAAATTAATAAAGGTAAAATGCCTACAGCTGTGGATGAGGAGAGAGTAGTACTCCTGATTTGAATCACTGTAGCCTGTATGCTTGGCTTTCCCCTGACGTGGGACAGGACATAGTAAAATGGGACATCCGATTCTTCTCGTAAGGAAATCACAGTAGTGTTTAAGTCAGCTGAGAGCCAAGTTCACTTTAAATATCTCACTGCTATTTTGACATTTATTAATGCTTTCTGCACTCGTGCATTCTGTTAGAAAAGTTTCATTTCTTTCTGCCCATTGACCAGAAATAGTCTTTCTGTAAGGTGGAATGCTCCTTACAAGAGCTGAGAAGAAAGAAAAGGGCATTGTATTTTGGATGAGTTGTTACAATCTGAAAATTAGACAGCTTGTGCTATTGTCTTGTGGTTCTAACTTCCTTTATCAGAACTGGCCTCTCTGTTAGACCTGCCATTCCTCTTTTCCAAGTGGCAGTGTGACCTTTCTGTTGAGGAGTCTGGCTTCCCATACTCTAGTCTGTGACCTTTTCAGGAGCCTAAGTAGAATGACTTAGAGGTATAATCAGCATATTTCACTCTTGTAATCTCAGATATATAGGAATACATTTTTTATAGGTAACTTTTGCATATTTGCAACAGTGAAACAAGTAGAGCAGTATGTAAAACTAAAGATTTTTTCCGAGTGGAAAATCTGAACAAGTTAAAAAAGCAACTTGAATAAAACCATGTACTATTAAGTCACAAAAGTTGCAAAAGTATGCAACTGTTTGATCAATGCGGGGTTCAAACACATTATTCTTTCCTTAGCTGGCATCAAGGCTATTTGAACTATCCCCATGACTATTAATCATGCAATCTCCCATCTTCCTCACCTACTACTACAGTCTGACAAGGACTTTCCTTCATCGTGAGACGCACTGATACAAATTCAATTTAAGCCTTGCTTTTGTAGTAGGTCATACTGAGAAACTGCTAACAGAATCTCTTTTCTGGTTCTCCAGAGACAAGTTGAACATGAGAAATAGATTCCTCCATTTTCCTCATCTAGCTATGAATACTTTTAACTTAATTTATTTATTATTACAAGGGAAATTTAACCTAAAAAAAAAAAATCAACAAACAAATATGAAAAATTGACACAAGCAATAATGTAAATGGATATTTTTTTTTAATATAGAACAACCTTAAAAATGCAAATGGATACAGGAATGAAAACCAGTAAAATTATTAAAAGAAAAATCCTTTGTTAATGTTAGCTACAGAAGCAAAGACAGAACTGAAAAGGCTTTGGAGAAAGTTAGAAAAACTCAGTGGAAACTCATAGAATCATTAAGGTTGGAAAAGGCTTCTAAGATCACCAAGTCCAACTGCCAACCCATCACTACCATATCCACTAAACCATGTCCCTCAGTGCAACATCCACCCTTTTTTTGAAAACCTATAGAGATGGTGACTTCACCACTTCCCTGGGCAGCCTGTTCCAATGCATTATCACTCCTTCTGAGAACAAGAAATTTTTCCTAATATCCAACCTGATCCACCTGTGGCACAACTTGAGGCCATCACCTCTCATCCTATCAGTACTACCTGGGAAAAGAGACCAACCCCACCTCACTACAACCTCCTTTCAGGTCATTTTCGAGAACTATAAGGTCTCCCCTGAGCCTCCTCTTCTCCAGACTGAACAATCCCAGTTCTCTCTGCCACTCTACATGAGACTTGTGTTCCAGACTCTTCACAAGCTTCACTGCCCTTCTCTGGACATGCTCCAGGGCCTCAATATCTTTCCTGTAGTCAGGGGTCCCAAACTGAACACAGTACTCAAGGTGTGACTTCACCAGTGCTGAATACAGGGGGACAATTGTCTTCCTAGTTCTGCTAACTACACTATTTCTAATACAATCCAGGATGCTATTGTCCTTCTTGACCACATGGGCACACTGCTGGGCTCATGTTCAGCCAGCTGTCAACTAACACCCTAGATCCTTTTCTTCTCTGCACCTTTCCAGGCACTCTGCCCCAAGCCTGTAGGGTTGTCTGGGGTTGTTGTGACCAAAGTGTAAGATTTGGCACTTGGTCTTGTTGAACCTCACAATTGGCCTCAGCCCAGCAATCCAGCCTGTCCAGATCACTGTATAGGGCCTTCCCACCCTCAGGCAGATCAACACTACCTCTCAGCTTGATGTCATATGCAGACTTACTGAGAGCACTCTCAATCTCTCCATCCAGATCATCAATAAAGATATTAAACAGGACCAACCCCAATACTGACCCCTAGGGAACACCACTCATGACAAGTCGCCAGCCAGATTTACCTCCATTCACTGCTACTCTCTGGGCCCGGAACTCCAGACAGTTTTCTACACAGCAAAGTGTACACCTGTCCAAGCCTTGGGCTGCCAGCTTTTCTAGGGGAGTACTGTGGGAGATAGTACTAAAGTCTAGGTAGATTACATCCACAGTCTTTCACTCAGCAACCAGGTGGGTCACCTGGTAATAGGAGATGAGTTTGGTCAAGCAGGACCTGCCTTTCATGAATCCATGCTGATTGGGCCTGATCCCTTGTTGTCCCACACGTGCTGTGCAATTGTACTCAAGATGATCTGCTTTGTGACCTTCTCTGATACTGAGATCAGGCTGACAGGCCTGTAGTTCCCCAGATCCTCTTCTTATAGATGGGCATCACATGGGCATGTCTCCTGTCATGTGGGACCTCCTTAGTTAACCAGAACTGCTGATAAATGATGGAAAGACATTCACTCTGATTGTTATGCATTGGGCCAAAATGACAAATTTAGTAATATAGTTAACTATTTGTTTATACTGAAATTACATCTGTAGCTCCTGAAAGTAATAAGAATGCACTAGCTAGAACTCTTCTAAATTAAATGTGCTTTGCATATAGGAATTGTTCAGAACATTACTGGTGTTGGAAGCAACAAATTCAGTCTTAGGCTCTTGCAGGTATATTCAGAAGAGTTCAGTTTCTTTATTCCTCTTAAAGAATTCTGATTGAAAAACTCTCCAG
The DNA here is from genome assembly GCA_016647715.1 of Pavo muticus. Taxonomy (NCBI): domain Eukaryota; kingdom Metazoa; phylum Chordata; class Aves; order Galliformes; family Phasianidae; genus Pavo; species Pavo muticus. The sequence continues at coordinate 56,526 of JACDJE010000820.1, forward strand.
AATTGTTTATAAACCTGAATGAGTACAGTCATAAAATATTTCATAGAGTTTCCCTGGAAAGTTTAACAAGATTGTCCAAAACTTTTCTTAATGCAGTTCAGTGAAGGTATGCATTTCAATTTCTTTTGCTCGTGAATGTCTTTCAAAATATGCCAAATTGAATGAAACAATAGAAATCTAAATAGTAGATAAATTAAATGTGCAACTTAAGTTCGAATGAATGGAACAACTGGATAAAAAAAAATAGAAAAAACTCTTGAACCCACAGTACAGGGAATATGAAAAGACATTAGTGAATCAAAATAGAAAAGAGGCTTGTGAAACAAAATAAGAACAAATAAATAGTATTTGCTACTAGATGGGATTTTCAAAAGCAGGCTGCATGCAGGCTTTATTGTGCTTACATGGAAGCCAACAATAAGACTCCCACTGAATTAAAAGTGAGTAGATTTAAGCCAACACTGAGCACTTTCAAGATCACACCACTAACAATATACTAAGCTTCCAAATGTCAGAAGAAAGCTTTCTTATTCCTTCAGATAGCACACATCAATCCTGCTAAATAAGTATCAGAAAAAAATAGTAAGGTCAGGTATTACTTCAGGTATATTTATTACATAAAGCACCAATGTTCAGTATGTTTAATTTTGTTAATAAAAATGGCTTGTAGAGTAAATCTGAAATTGTCTTTGAGTTTGAAGCCAAATAATATGGCTAGGATGAACTGAAGCTGCAGCTGCCACAATACACAAGGTGGCATGAATTTTATCATTAAGTAGTTACGAAAAGATACCACAAAGACCGCAGACTACAGGAGAGCAAGATTTCAGCCTCCGAGGATTCGTAACATTGGTCAGCTTTTTGAAAGACACTGTCTAGCTGGTGTGTAGAGTACCATTTTCTTATACAGAAACAATTTCAGGGTGTCCATGCCTCCAGACATTTACAGCAAGAGAGAAACCCCGTGTCCTAGAAGCAATGAAGATGATAACAATTCTCATCTGGGTTTTGGTGAGCAAGGATTTGAACATATTTAAAATCACTGCCTTTACAACATGTACCCAACTCTATCTCTGTGTCTCCCTTCTGTAAGTGTTCTGGTTTATATAAATAACTGATTACAAATTATATGAAAATATTTATATTTGAAAATAGCAAATAAACTGGTCTGCACACGAAGTTTCCGCAAAACTTCAGCCAATTAGGAGAAGACATGAAATTGTATGAGATATTAGAGATGAAATTCTGTCTTACGTTAACTGGTTACTTTGGACAGATTCAAGGACGGATCGAACAGATGTTGGTTGATGTGCATCAGCAACACTATTTGTTGACATGATGTACATGTTAGGTTAGGACCTTTACAGACTGGGAGTGCAGGCTTACAGGAACTTCATGAAGTTCAACAAAATTTTGCACTTTGGGAAGTAAAATCTCAGGAACCAGTACATGATGGGTGCTGACTAGCTTGGAAACAGCTTTACATGAAATGGCTTGGGTGTCCAGTTCTGGGATCTCCAGTATAAAGTGATACGAATATATTGGAGTCAGTCCAGTGAGGGGTCATGAAGATCATTAAGGGCTTAGGGCACTTAACGTATGAGAAGTATCTGGGGAATCTGGGAATATTCAGCCTGGAGAAGACAAGGCTCAAGAAGGTATTTTCAACATCTATAAAGACTTGACTGAGTGGGTAAAGAAGATAGGGCTGGACTCTGTTGGTGCCCATTGATAGGGCAAAAGGCAATGGGCAAAAACTAAATAAAGGAAAATCTATTCAAATGTAAGAATTTTCTTTCTCCTGTGAGGGTGGTTGGATGCTGGAACAGGTAGAATCATGGAGATATTTGAAATCCAAACACACGTGTCTTGCTCTAGTTGAACCTCCTTTTAGTGGGAACTGGATTAGAGGCGCCATCCAACCTCAACCCTTCTGTCATTCTGTTATAATTGAATACATGTTAAAAAAATTGATAAGAATATGTTAAAAATGTCTTGATAATCTTAGCATGCATACCTTGAAGTTCTTTTGTATGGTCACTCTTCTGTTAAAAAGCAGCAGAATATCAAACTTCACGTATTATTTCCCATTGTTTCCTTCAGGATCCGAATCAGGTCCTGAATGATTAGGCATATATTAAAGAACTTCACCAGAGGGACATATTCTAAGGATTAGGAACATTCAAGGAATAGATAAATAACAAGTGGGAAAAAATACATCTACAGATAAAGAACACAGGAAATAATTTAAAAGATAGACTTATTATCGTGATTTTAAATGGAAAAGATAGGCCAATCAATTTAATTATGAAGTAATTTTGAACTTGGAGAGCTAATTTACAGAATACATAATTAGCACATGTAGCTAATTGCTATAAGATATTATCTAATCCTGAGATTAATAGGATTAATAAAAATGAAAAACATGAATATGCACAAATATAATAGATACTGCAGAGTATAATGGGAATATATTTCTCTTGTGTTGCCAAAATTAACAAAGAAAATCAATTAAGTTCCAGCAAAAAAAAAAAAAGTTCCATTTAATATGTGTCCTGGTTTCATTTGGAATATAGTTAATTTTCTTCTCCGTGGCTGGTATGGAGCTCTGTTTTGGATTTGGGATTAGAATAATGTTGAAACCCCCCAGTGTTTTAGTTATTGTTGAGCAGTGTTTATACTAAGACAAGGACTTCTCACTCTGCTCTGCCAGTGAGGAGGCTGGGAGGCACAAGATGCCAGGAGGAGACAGACTAGGAGAGCTGACCCAAACTGGCCAAAGGGATATCCCATGTCATATGGAGTCCTGCAGGACAACAAAACTGGGGAAGTTGGCTGGCAGGGAAGCTGCTGCTTGGAGGCTGGCTGGGCATTGATCCACAGTTTGTGAGCAATTGCATTGTGTGTTACTTGTTTTATTTATTTGTTTATTCATTTATTTACTCATAATTTTCCCTCCCTTTTCTGTCCTACTAAACTGTCTTTATCTGAACCTGTGACTGTTACCTTTCACTAATTCTTTTCCATATCACACTGAGGGAGGAGTGAGCAAACAGCTGTGTGGTGCTGAGCTGCCTGTCAAATTAAACAACGCTATTTCAGAAGTGTTGTGTAGTTAATTTTTTTTCTGGTTTTGAAGCACCTGATATTGATCTTTCTTTCACTCACCTAGGATATTTTTTCATAATAATCACAGAGTTGAAAAAAAGATCCTAAGGAAAAGTTATGTCACTCCCATTATGCTCTTGTACCAGGTGACCTCACTTCTCCATGTTTGCTTTTTCAGATTTGTACAAGAATTTAAAGACCAGATCCCCTGGTCTGGAAAGCTGACAACAGTATTAGGACTAGTCTGGGGACTCCTGGCTATATTTTAATGTAATCACTGAAAAATTAATAGATAAAACTTACTCCGGTATGGATAATTGTTAAATTATATATCAGTTCACCACTACTGGGCACCTTGCCATTCAAAATAAGGATGGCATATTAACCTTCTCTGAGTACAGTACTTCTACTGTAACTTCAGTTTAATACTACATCATTTGTAATTTTTCATCTCAAATAGTCTCTGCCCTAAAAATTATAAAATAATAAATTATGAAAAGTTATCACATAGAATCTACTGGAACTTGCATACTTGGATTGACATAACTTGTGAGAAAGAATTTCAAATACCTAGGGGATATTCTGGTACAAATTATCAGTTTGGTAGTGTTGAAGGTAAAATAAATATTCCAGCTACACATTTAGTTTATATTAGGTAAATATTAGTGTATTTTAAATAAATTAAGATAAACATATTTTAATTAATTTTAAAAAGAAACCTGAATCTTTGGGGTAGTAGAAATCTACTCTTATGTATCTCTCAAACTTCACCAACTATCTTTTGAATGTGGCTTAGAATAATAATGTAGTGTAAACAAACAAGCAAAATAAACAAACAAACAAAAAAAGCAAAGGACCTATAAAATTAAAAAGAAATAAAAAGAACAATGAAAAGAAACAAATAAAAATGAACAAGAAATAAAAAAGAACACAAAAGCGCAGCCAACCCAAAACAAACAAACAAACAACCCAAAACAAAACAAAACAAAGCTCAAACTGACCTGAAAAACAAACAAAAAACCTGTTCCTTTCAGCCCTCTTTCATATTCTAGACTGTTGAACAGAGATGAATACCACTGGCAGTAAAATACTTTTCTCTTTATAGAAATGCATTTAAAATTTGGTGCAAGTGCAAACTGAGCTAACATTAGGTGCTGCAATGGTAAGTAAAGTAGTGGGTGTGGTTAGATAAGCATCCTTTTCCAAATCATTCAATCACAGCTTAGAGGAAGTTCATCAATAACTCAAGTCCCTGTTACACAGAAAACTTGCTCGGTCCTCATGGTTTCAACCAAATCAGGATTGAACTAATTTTTCTGATTTATTAATGAAGTATAATTAATCAGTAATCTGTAAACTACTTATTAATGATCAATATTAGCAATATAACAGATAAATCACAATTGCTAATATTAATAAGCAACAACACATCTTCCAAATATTTTTTATGATTCCAATCAATTTTAATCTAGCCCCTTAACCCCAACACAGTGCTATGTGCACAAGCACTCCTCCTGAGGCCATGGGGGATGTAGGCCTCACTTGTTGGGGCACGCCTGAGAGAGAGATGCTTGCCTCAGCCACTCCAACATTGTCCCAGGGACTGCTGAAGATCCCAGGAGTTGGCCATACACCCACAGGGTGCAGGTCCCAGGGTGCCCCTTGTTGGCTTTGGGCAAGCTGGAGTCAGAGTGGCCAAGAGGAGACCATACAACAGGCCTGGGCGGAGCCCCCAGTCTGGTCAGTGCTGCCCTGCTCTCCTCTTCTGCCTACTACAAATACTTGTTACACTGCTATTTACTTGATTAGTTTGACTTGGTTTTGTTTTGTTTTTACCAAAACTCTCATATTAATATCTTAGTTACTGTTTAATTCAATTAATGTTTGCATCCCTCTTTGCCACAATTTGAGGCAAATGCTTACTCATCCACTTTGGGCATCCCACTCCCCATATTCTTACAGGCATGTTTCAGTCTCTCTGGCTGCTGTTATCCTGGCCTTTTTGCCAGCGGAGGTCCCTGAGAGCATCCAGCAAGTGCTGATAATACACGAACTTTTAACCATTGAAACATACTATGAAGGTCAAAAGTGGCAATGAGACAGCACTGTTACACCTCGGTACTTTCTATGCAATTGTTATATTTACTCAGATAAATTACATGTCTGCAGATACAGAAAAGAAATAACAAATCTTGCCATTTTTTTTTTCTATCTTCCTATGATTTAGGGTTCTTGAACAACAAATGTCAGTAGTAATGGCTGACCTTTACATTCTGAAAGCAAGCGAACAGCTAGATTCAGCTATTTTTAATGGATGCTTTGCTCTCATTTTATAAATATTTTAACAGTTCTGAGGGAGAACTGAAATACTAGTTTTTGAACAAAAAAGACTGCACAAATTTAGAAAATATTTACAGCACTACTGAAATCATAAACCTAAAGACAAGACTATATAGTGCAGGTCACAACTTTGAGTTTGCAGAAGAAATGGAGCAGTTTCTCTACAGAGAAATTAATATTATAATAAGTCCAGTTATTATCATAGAAGATTTGACAATCTTTTCCCTTTGTACAAGCTCTCATGGAGAGTCATTGAATACAACAATGCTCTGTGCTTTGTTAAAGGCTGTATATATTCATCGTGCTTCTGCAAAATGCTATAACACCCAAATTAAAAGTAGCTTGATGCATGTGAACATCTATGTAAGGAAAAAAAAAACAGTATAAAAATCATTGTTTTTCAGGATGGTTTTGTTTTAATGACATAATGGAATTTTTGTTTCACTGCTCGATATGCCTAAGTTCTTGCCCTCATGGCTCAGAAACAATTGGACTCTGAGAACAACAATGGAAGAACATGACAAAACTAAAACAAACCTAAGACACTATTGTTACGCTTCTTGTTTGAAAAACCAACATACATATGTGTATGAGAATAGAATATGCCTATACACTTTAATATATGCATGGTTAAGTAAATAGCCTTATAACTTTACACAGTAGTTACATGTGCACGGTACATGGGCAATGTAACAAATCTTACAGTGCAAATAATCAAATGAATAAACAGTAACTACTGGATAATTCCTGCACTTACAACAGTTTATAGCTTGGAACGTTATGTGATATTTTCCTCTTATAGTAAGACTTCTTTCCCAATTTCATTACATTTCATTAGAATAATGCGTATTCCCCACACTACCCCTGCCACAAACAAACAAACAAACAAAAAACCGCAAACGAACAAACAAAAAAACCCTCGAAAAACATATCAACAACAGAAAAAACAACTTCTTATTGCTGCAGTATTACTCTTCAAAATATTAAAAGAACACTTGATTTTTAAATGAAGGCCTTAGACTCTTGATATTATGCTTGCAATTGCATTTCCAGTAATTTTATCTCTGCCAAATTTCCACCTGTTAGAGTTCACTCTAATTTTCTGCCTCACAAAAGTCTTGGTATATTAATGAATTTTAAACCTACTCAGTCCATTCAAACCATTCCCACATGTATTTACTACAACAACAAGAACAGCAAAAATTTCATCTGGAAGGTGTCAAAGCAAATTGCTGGAAAACTTAGTAGATGGATCACATCTATGCCTTGTATATGTTTTCTAGCAGAAGAAATTTCATAGATGATGGATAGTAACAAGTTCCCTCTTATGTATTTTTTGCAAGTTGTCAGAGAAGTGGAAGAATGTATGCACTGTTCAGTTCTGCTGTATTAATTGAGAGATGGTAACTGGCATAGAGGAGTGTGTGGGGAACCTCTTTATCATCAACTAGAAAAGGTTTTAAAAATTTGAGATTAAGGGGGAAGAGATATATGAGAAGTTTGATTAAGAGTTGCCATTGGACAGGATCACAATCATGCCTGACTAATTTGCTGATGTTCCTTGCAAATGATTACCACCAAGGTGGACTGGGTGACACAGTAGGTGCTCTACCTCTCAGCTTTTCAGTGAAATCTCTGCAGGCACCTCAGGGGAGTCCTACCAAACAATGAATTCATTTTAAAATTGAAGCCAGACATATAAACATCATCAGCAGAGAAACTGAACATCAGGAAACAAACCTCAAGAAACATCAGAACCAAATCTCAGTCATGGGTATTTTGTTCATAGCTTTCATCACGTTTAATCCTGAGATTTGCCTGACAGCTTTTGCTGCTCCTGTTGGGATCAGCTATTCCCCAGGAGGCAGACAAGCAGCCTTATGGCGCAGGCTGGATCAGGGGATTGAGCGCCCTGGGGAACTAAATGCCATTGTCCCTTTTACCCTCTAATGGGTGATTTATTGCAGATTAGATAATTCTCACTGTATAAATGGCCATGAATGGCAGCAGAGGGACTGCAGGGTCAGCTTCTGTGAGGAGAGGCCAAGGCTGCCCTGTATCAGATGCAGCTCGTTCCATCCAGCTCCAACAGCCCAAAACCTGGGCACAGATCAGCCTGGCAGCCAAGGTGTTTGGTATGGGAATATGTGTTTGAGAAAGGACAGGAAATACAGAAAGAGAAAGGAACAAGGCAAGAGATGCTCCATGCCCTAGAGGGGCCACAGGAGAACCCCTGCCAGAACAAAGGAAACAAGGATGAGGGGAGGAGTGGCAGCAGTATAATGAGCAAGGAGCATCAGGGGAAACTGCTACTCACCGACACAACCTCCATGAGCTGTCACAGGGACTGAGTGTAACCTGTGGAGTAACAAGATGGAAGAAGAGGCCTGGTGTGAAGCGAGCCCAGGAAAACAAAAGAAGTGTTTTCTCTAAGCTTTTGAACGTATGTCATTTCTTTCCCAATACCCAAGTAAACAATTAAATGTTTTAAATTAAGTTGATTTCCCCAAGTCGAGACTGTTACCACAGTAGTGATTTCTGCATTATTTCCCTGTCTTTTTTTTTTCAACCCATGAGTTTTATTGCTCTGATTCTGCTTATGTTCTACCATTCTGGTTGGTGAGTGGGGAATGAGCATGCAACTGGGTGGGGACTTGGTTGCCATCTAGATTTAACTCAACACCCCTTGGTTCCCTTGGGGAGCTAAAATGAAGTTATCCATTCATAGACTACTTCAATAAAAATAGCTAGTTGCAGAGTAAAATTCATCCTGTGAAAGATAATGATCAGAGATTGATCAGCGTTTCAAGGTTCTAATTTATAGTTGTTACCTTTCCAAGACAGTGACATAGCTGACTCAATACATTGAGTTTTGCAAAACCGTGAACTTCATAACCTGCTGCCTAATAATGAGAACTTTAATTCCGTAGAGGAGACTAGTCTCTCAAAGCTTTGCATATTTTAATATTTAATAAATCAAGCTTCATCCTGAAATATGTCCAAGACTGATACCGTTTGGAATAAGCAGGAAAACAGACCTTGAAATGCATGCTAAAATTAAGTGTATTGATAAAATCTCGGCATCAAACTATGCTTGGATTTCTAGATTATCCTATTCAATAGGCATGAATCCTATTGTGGATACTCGCATACTTTATATGTGAGTACCTGGAATCCCAGCTTGCATTAAAAGTGTGTGTCCTTGTTTATAAAAATTAAGAGGTGGAGTTTCGTCCTATGAAATAAAACACTTAAATTATGTACCACAGTGTCAGTATCTTCATGTGAGCCCTGTGTCTCAATTCTATTATACATGATTCAGACAATGGATTCTATAGAGCAGATGATCAACAAATAAGTATCTATAAACTAATAGTTTTCCACACTCCTTTTACTATATTGACCAGATATTCATAGATTACCAGGGGACATTAAGCATCAAGAGCTTGATTCAGTTGCCCAAACATAGGCAGCACTTGCCTTTTAAGCTATCCTGGGATGCTCATTTCTATACAGAGGTGAAAGATAGTCTTTTTCCGACTCATGCCCATGCTCTTTAGCAGCAGCCACTGAACACCAGCAGGAATAGGAAACTATTCTCATATCCCAAATGGCAGTAGATGCATATCTATGCTTCGGCATTTTAATTGAGCTTTCAATTGACATAGAAATAAACAGAGGCATCTTGATTTATCAAGTACTGGACCCTATGTTATATGTCTGTTAGCATATGTCTAAAACAAATGAATCTGGAGGAAAAGACTGCATAATCATACAGTGGTGTTGCAAAGAAACATGATGTACTGGCCATGTGATTTAAGAGATGAATTTTGTGTGGGTATAGCTTGGTAAATCTGCATCTAGTTAAAATAATATATGCATAAGAGAGTCACTTGCCTTTGAAATTTTGGCCTATATATTTTAGAGGATTGTAAAATTTACATCTTGGGCAGTTATTTTTAATTCAGCTGTTATTTCAATTTTGAATCTATGCAGTAAGAAACGAGTATATATCAGCAAAAGCCAAAAATGTTTATACTGCTTTTGGAGGGAGTGTTAAAGGGGAGATAACATAACAATTTAATGTTCCCTCAATATTTGAAAAGCTATTGTGCTGTGCATACAGTTTCCATGATAGCAATGAGATAAATATGCAAGAAAAGCTGTTTGTGTTTGTGATACGAAGTAGTGTTACTGTAGATCCCAACCTGCGAGCATCTGAAAAGCAGGCCCATGGGATTGCTGCAGGCAGCTAGTTGGTACAAGACTGTCAAAATTCAAGGACTTCCAGAACATTTTCTTAAATGAAAAATAGACTGAAAATTGCAAATTTTCTTCTTTGAAGTACCTCTGTTTCATCTATGGTGATTACTAGGGTGTTTTGCTTTCCCTAAAGATTTCTCTGAACCGAAAATAGAACAGGCTAAATTCTTCCTCTCCTGTTTTAAATTGAAGTATGTAGATATTTCTTACATAAGTAGGCAAAAAAATCTGAGAATATGCAGAAAAAAATTGTTTTCATATTTTGTTTTAAAGTCCATGTTAGTTTAAAATTTAAAATAATTTTTCTGATGGCCATTTGTAAAACAAAAAATATAGCAATATTTTCAACTTTAGATTTTGAGTCACTGTAACTAGCTCTTTTAAATAGCTTAGATTGCTTACTGTGCATCAAGGAAAAGAAAATTCATAGCACAGAACAGTGTGAATCTGGGTCATGTTTGCTCAGCTATGTCTTTCACACATCTGAAGTCAAAACCTTACTTTCAGACTGAATATAAAGAAGTGAGTTGTTAAATCTTGAGATTATTCTTCACTTCTCAGTCATTAATTGAAAATGAATGGACAGATTCATTCTCACTACTAAAATTACATCACATCATTTGTACTAACAGGCTCTAACTGTAAGCTTGTAGCAGGGAGCTGAATAGGATTCAGGACATCAGGAATTCAACTGTGCAGCTCAAGAAATGTTGTGAAATCCCTGTTTGAAAAGTTTTTTACCCTTAGCATAACTTCTTTAGGGTTGTGTAGTATTCCTGGTAACTCTCCACTTCATTATTGTTCAGTTCTTTCTCTCTCTTGATCTTTCTTTGTCAACTGACAAAACATGAGTACCCTCCTAAGGTCCTAGTTAGTTCTTTTACTTTGCCTTAACTAGTAATAAGTCTTATTCTGACTTACCACCTTAGCAGTCGTCCTTAATAAAGAACTGATGTAAAAATATGTTCCATACTGTTGCAGTTGGCCATTTGCATTAGCAGATAAACCAATGAAAACAAGACAGAAAGCAATGGCTTATGTTAGTAAATGTTCTTTTACTGGAATTTTTTTACTCCTCCAATTTTTTTTGCTGCTTTTCATCATTTTACTTTCTCAAAAATTTCTGACTCTTCTTATATCTAGATTGGGCTGACATCTTGAAGATCTTTTTTATAAACATAGTAATATGCATACAGAAACAGAAGAATTTTTCCACTTTAATGACAGAGACGGTTGTCTTCTTTGAGTATGTTTACCAAATAGATTCAAAGTGTTCAGAATTCCTGCAAGAAACATTATCCTGTCCTACTGTGACAAATCTTGTATTAATCCGTATTTTACTGCTTTTAAGCATATGCTCTTACCCAGACATAAAATATTTAATATTCTGACAAGTCAGTATTTCTTTTATAAAATACACTGTGTTTAACATCTTGTCCTAGATTTTAAGAATGGTCTTTTTGTGTATATAACTTTGCATATACAAATAATTGAGCTTGAATTTCAGTGTGCATAATTCATAACAGGTGCAAATATTCTTTAGATGATTAGATAACTGCTAATATTTGTGCTCACTTCAGGCAAATGAATTCAGGTCAGTGATCTGTGAACACAAAATTGCCTCAAACTGTGAAGGCAGGAAGACAGATGTAAATCAAGCCTTGATTTTGCTGACTGATAGAGGTTAGATTTGTTCCTCCAGGGTGCTGAGAACTTTGAGGAAATATTAAGTGTCTGCTATCACAGTTGTGATAGTAGGGATCAGTACCTTGCACAACTGGGAACTAGGATGTCCCAGAATCTTCCTTTGCTTGCTTTCAGGCTACAATTCAGAAAGCATATGTTTAACTTAAAGGGCAAGTGAAGTGTCATTGGAACGAATGGACTCACTTATGTACTTTAAATTAACCACACATTTAAGTACCTTGGTAAATCATTGCAGTTTATTAGGAGATTTGTAATGGGAGAACAAGCCCATTAACATCAAAAAGGCACAGGACATTGAGGAGAACTTAAATTAACCATCTCACACCAGCTAAAGAGCATTAAAGCTTTGTATAGAAGTTCTAATTCAGACGCTGAGTGGTCTTGGGTCACTTTATCTTAATCCTCCTTGAGATACAGTGAGGAGAGGTCACTTTACTTCAGAATGAGGGAAGTCACAGATTACTTTAATATGCTTTAATTTTGTTTCATCTTTAACAAGTAGAAATAATAGGATGTAATTTTGGTGAAATAGATATCTGTAAGAAAATTGCAGTTTACTGACTGCAAAATATTTCATATGTATCCTCTCAGGCTTTGACAAAGCCTTACCAGAATTCTTCAACCCTGAGATTTGGAACAGAGTCATAGTCCCCTCTCTGAGGCAGCCTCCAGCTTTCTGGCAGGGCTGTCCCATGGCCCCTGAGTCTGTGTCTTCCTAGCAGATTCCTCAGCAGTTTCCTGTGGCGTGTACAGAACTGGAGGCTCAGAGGAGCAAATCAGTCTCCATCACTCTGAGAGCCCAGGGCTGAAAGTGCAAGTTGTGGCAGTTCTCACTGAAAATCAGCTCCCCGCCTCTGTAAGAAGGAAAGCAGAGCCAGAAACCCTGTTTGAGGCTGGTGTTGTCAGTTTCATGAACACAAACTGGGCTGAAATCCAAAAGCATTTATTTGGATAATTACCAAACCAATATAAAAATGAAACACCTCTCTCAATCTTATTGTATTCCCTACTGTACTTGCAGACTTATTTTAAAAGACTTTTTTTAGAGAGGGTCTATTTGCTCAGAAAATCAGAAGCTGGAAACTTCTTACATATTATGATGCCGGCAACAATAAGATATTCTTCAGTTTGTTTTTCCAGACTGAGTTCTATATAGCTCAATTATATTTATAATAGGCTATTATATATAATTACAAAATTATATATGCATATAAATATACAATTATTAATTATATCTACGTCTCAATTATGTCTATAATTAAAAGAAGATAGTACAAGGACTGATAACAGAGGAATTTTTGAATTTGTGTCCAGCACAGGAGAGATTCCTTTAGTTGCATATTCACCAACTCACTACAGAAGATCAAAAGAACATTCTGCAATGAATAACAACCTTTAGTATGCCCAATACACCATAAATGCAAATTGGGATAAAATATGTGGATCAGGAACTTAATTTAAAATGTTGTAGCTGATTATTGTGGAAGGATGTTGAATGGATGTTGAATTAGCATAGTGTCATAATGTTCCTCATCCTAATGATGGGTACTCATATGTGAACTCAGTGCCTCCTAAGGAATATAAATGAAGATTCTACTGACATCCACACTCTGATCCTGCACAGGGGTCAGGCAGTATGTGCTGATACCTCTTAGACTTGGACTTTGCAGCCTCATAAAGCTGTGTTCCTTCTTAATTGACACATGGTAAGAGTTCTGCCCAGTGTTACTCTGCAATTGTGCTGCATAACTGAGTTTACTTTCATAGTATTAGGCAGGATTGCTCATGGTTACTTGCATACAATAACTTTAATTTGTTACTGCTGCTGTTTTTTTTTTGGTGTGTTGGTGGGTTGTTTTTTTTGCTGGTGGCATACTCAGGCATACTTATAAAGAAGGAATGTAATACTGCTGTAAATAAAAATTAAAAGTAATTTCACTGAACTGCATAGATCTCCACTCTGAGTTTCAGTAGTTACGAAAGAAAATAGAAGGGCCTCACTGGAGTCAGAGAAAGGAGTTTGTAGATCAGAGCTGCATAGTCTAAGGCTACCTTGGCGCCTCTCTCTCACTGATTAACCTCAGAAAATGTGAGCTTCTGTCCAGAGAAGAAAAGCACTGTGGAAGAAATCTTTATTATTAATACAGTCTACCCAGAAAAACTCTCAGTGTTACAAATATTCTCTGTGTTCAAAATATTAAAATGTTTTTTTTTTTTTTTTTGTTTTTTTTAATGGAGGTCTGTGGAGGTCCCTGATTCTGATGGTTATATTTACATCTAGTTATATATCGAGAGCAGTTGCAGAAAAATAAAAATCCTTTCCCTATATAACCAAAGCCATTTTCTTTCCTTCACAAGGATCTTTTAATTGTCTCTGAAAAGTGGATCTTTGAAGCTGTCTTGTCCCAGGAGCACTGATTCTTTCAGGCTAGATACTCTGCTTGGAAGTCTGAATCACCTGTCCCATTGAAACTTCTACTACTTAAAGATACTTTGACTGAGTGACTGTTAAATTCTAATTTTCATCCTTAGATGCATACACTTAGATTTACTTTCTATCTCACCCCTTTGAAGTTAGTATATTATTTTTATGCTGGAAATAAAGTTGATTACTTTACCAAATTTCAATTTTGATTGGTAAACTGTATACCATAGAGAGAAGCTCTGTGATTTATGTAAATGTAAATGCCAGTAAGTCCTATATGAGTGCACTGAGCTCATCGGGATAGTTAAAACATAATCTTCTCTCAAAAGATCCTTTTAAGGCCTTCTTGTAATTGGATAAATTACCTAATTCAGCTGTTGAGGAGCTACCTACAGCAGAGGCAAGTTCTCAGCTGTTGCACACTGGTATGAACTGCCACACACAAATCATATCTGGTCTCAGTTGCTTAGAGGAAGTTGCAAAGACAGATGGACGTCAAGTGAAGGAAAGCTGAAGTACAGCACACTGTGGTAACCTTGGTATAGGAAATAGTCACTGCTTGCAAACATGAATTAGAGGAGATCGGCAAATTTTGAGTTTAATCCTGAAAGTAAAAGACTATGATATGTGGAACTGTGATATAAATACCCACAGTACCTTTTCTTATCCCTGTGAAATTAATATATGCCTTTCTAAAGAGAGTTGTTTCCTTTAACGTAACATTTTTCATAAAGGATAGTCTCATAAAGATTAATCATGTTGTTCACTAGCAAAATAAACACAGTATGTTGAAGAGTAGGTTTTGGTTTTGCTTTTGTTTTTTTTTTTTGTTTTTTTAATAATAGCCCTAAACTGAGCATCTTTATTTGGTATGCACATAAATTTTGTACTTTGCCTTGTGACTCAGAGATGTAGCTAGCTGAGTTCAAGACACTATATACCCTCTATAATGAAGTGGAGAGATAGTATGTATGTGCAGGAGAAAGATAAAATTTCTGTCAAATCACAAAGCCATACAATGTAATTAATCTTATATATGTTAATAATAAATGTGAATTTGATGGGAATAAACAAACAAACAAAAAAAAATACACAACTAGGAACTGATAACCACCAATTATTTCCAGATCCATTGTCATCCTGATTTTTGTTATAGTTTGTTGTATTTGTTTAACTTATAAGTAATTATCCATGGTTGAGAAATTTACCTACAATGAATATAGTAGAATAAGTGAAAAAAATTCCTCTTCAAACAGACACCAGCAGATAATATGTAGTTACTGAAGAGGAAATAGTATTCAAAGCCAACCATTATCATTAAAGAATGGCGTTACATAAATTCTGTCATTATTTATATAATGATTATATTAAATGTTATGTGTATGTGGAAATCTTCCTGGTGTAGAATTCAGACATGTAAAGGCATGTAGAAGGAAGTTTCTGTTCCTCTAGCAATGTCTTGTTAAGAACCTTCTCCAATAGAATCAGGAATAATAAGAAAGGAGGCAGTGATGGGAACCAAGTCTGGTCAGTCACACTAATCCATGAGGGCACGTGAAAATGTGGAAACATTTATTCCACCAAGATTATCTGATTGAAGACTTCTGAAATGGGAGACAATGACCAGATATAAACCTGGTTAGTTGTAGTAATTAATAAGGAAAGAGACTAAATGTAGGAATGTTGATTCGAGCAAGGTTGTCTGAGTGAAGATCTCTGGATTAGGATGAAAAGAAGAAAAGAAGGGGGAACTGTAGGCAAAATGCTGACATACAGGCTTGACAAAGCAAAATAGAGACAACGATAAGAAACAAACCTCCCAGTCACACTAGTTGATGGGCTATCAAACTACAAGCAGAAGAACAACCTGGACTTTGCAGCTGATAAGACTGTGAACGAGGGTGAGGCTGGGACTGAGAGAGTATATGAAACTGCAGAGTGATGGAGACCCATGGGTATATGCAGGAGGAGCAGGAACAAAGGGGAGGATAGGCAGGAAAGGGTATACAAGGGTTGGTTGTGTGTAATAGTGGTCTGGTCAGTATGCTTGCGTGGCCGAGCCCTGTACCTGATCACTGCAGTCTGTCATATTTTTGTCTATCCTTTCTCATTAAGTCTTTTCTCAACTCCCTCTGTGTGTATTTGCACTCTTCCCAAATGCATATGTGCTGCAGGGACTGCGTGCCAGCTGCAAGTGAGACCTGTAGTGGAATTTGTGCCAGCTACTGGAGTTAGAAAGGGAGTGTAGGCCTCTCTGGACTGTGGTGACAGTTCCTGGAGTGAGTGGAGGTGCTAGTGTCAGCAGTCGGGGTGGGGGATCTAGCTTTCTGATCTGAAACAGTCCTACAGACTTTGTGCCCAGAGTGCCAGCTTCTGGGGAACTGGTGTGAGTGAACTGGCTTCCAGCTACTGGAATAGGTGAAGAGCGTAGATGCTCCCAGACCATGGTGCTAGCTCCTGGAGTAAGCGGGGTTCTTCTACTCCCTGCTGCTGGGGTGAGAGAGGTGCATGCTCCTAAATCAGCTACTGAGAAGAGAGATACCAGTGAGGTGAGTGTGGGCTCTGCAACTGTGCCTGGATGGGAGCTGGAAGTCACAGCACACATGTTTGGTGTCAGCTGCTGGGGGGAAACAAGTGTCTATATCTTCCCCAAAACTGGTGTGCATAGGGCATGCGTGTGTATTTGCTAGCAAACTTTAAGTAGGTCTAGAAGACAAGTAGCGAGAGCCTCAGGACTGTACTGGGCTATCCATGCTGATACGCACAGGGAGATCTGGGGTTGTGGTGTGCAGGAAGGATGAGCGTGTGAGTGCTGTGTGTGCGCCTTAGGCTACAAATACTGGATAACTGAACAAGTCACTTCAAGTCTTTGTTCCATTGTATCCTTGCTTTTTGGAATGAATTTGGTACATCACGTAACATAAGATAGTCTCACAAATAGGGATTATTAATTCTTTCTTCTGGATTTGGATACAGAATGGTCCACTATCCCAAAGCAGTGAAAACATGTATATTTCTTCTTAATTCTGTTGGATCTTGGTGGATAAACTGCAACTGATGAGACCAGTTTAGCTATTATGGAGTGTATCACATGCTGAAATTGTGATGTTCTGTGACAGCATTTTCTCTCTAAACACCATTGTCACACAGCAAACACAGATGCATGAACTGAAGAGGACGTAGTGAGCCTAAGACACCAGGGACAATCTGTTTAGCTTAATCTGGTCAGTTCATAAGTAACACAAATATTTTTAATCATGAGAACATCAGCTGCCTGTTTTAGAGCAGACATTCAATTTTCACTTCTACACTCAGCTTTGATTCCACTGAAGGCAGTAGGAATTTTATCACAGACTTAACTGATATTTAATTGTTAAAATCACATTAGAATCAGTCTCATTTCTACTGCTCTTAATTTTATTAATAACTCATGAAAGTAAACATATTAATACTGGTGTCATCACTGAGTATGTAAGAACTCCAGGTAGCATGATTAAGGTGTCTGCTTTCTGTTAAGGTTAGATATCTCAATAGAAGTTCTTTTTATAGTTCCATTTGCTTGCCTTCATTTTTAAATGTATTTGAAAGCCTCTCTCTGCAACAGTAAAACTTGCAATGATACAATTCTGTATCAGAGTTCTGTCATTTATTTTGAGATACTTGTATTAATATATGATCCTTTTGTTTTCATAGCTGTTTTCAGAAAGGAATATTTTGTTTTCATTATCCATATGAATTAGCCTTGGAATTCAATCCGATGATCCTTTCCAAAAGCCTTAAGAATGCCTCTGCCTGCAGTCTCTTCTCTAAGGTTGTCAAGAATGTAAATTAAGTGTTCTAATTTGTTTTAATAGCTGTAAAAGAATGAATGGAAGTAGGCTTTGTACTGTTTTTATGACTAATGTGGGAAAATAGCCAAAGAGAGTTTTGAAAGGTTAGAACGACTTTGGTAGTTTTGCACCTAATCGTGGCATAGAATGTTAATATGAAAGACAGGTGCTTTGTGAAGCCTTTTCTTTAATGGAGGTAGTGACTTACTAGAAGGAAAAGGTATTTCAAAGTCTGAATTTAAATAATTTCATTGCTTATACTGGTTTCCAAAGGCAATGATTACATTTAATTGTAGTATTTTACAAATGGTAACCTGATGGATATTTTACAAGAGATGTTACCAGTTTGTGTAAACACTAAATTGTGGTTGAACTAATTTTGATTTTGATTTAATTTGACTTGTCAGGAGCCCTGTCTCAACATGTGTTACAGTGTAATCATTTAACTGGTGTCATTTGAATCCAAAAACCAATTTTATACCTGCTCTAAAACTTTGACTGTGCAACAGAACATAAACATTAGTGCAATTATTTCATTTTGGTTTTAGTGACAAATTAAAACTGACAAAGGAGAAAGAAAATTAACAAACTTTGAAATGGAAGCATGTACAATCTAATGGATTAATCTCTAAATTCACCTGCCATCTTTCTGTAAATCTTGGGAGAATAGAATTAATGAAGTAAGACAAACCCAAAAGACTTCCACAGGACCAAAGTACCATGACATATTTAAGGATCTACCAGTTTTCCCAGTGTCATTTGAAAGGTACAACTTAGCCTCAGGTATTTACTTTAGTTAGAATACAGTCTACAAAGATTCATGCCAATTGTAGTTTCTTAAAGGTTAATTACTTGAAGAATTATGGATCTTATTAAATAAAATAGCTGAGCTATATCACAAACTATAGGTTTCATTATCTGATGTGAGAAAGAATCATTTGTTATTATTTATGCTGTTTCTAATTTCTGTAAACTTATAAAACTTATGCATGGTGTGGCTGTAAGTACAATGCTTTTCATGATTACGATAAACATCCTTATCAATAAGGATTTGTTTGTGGGGACACAATGCTACAACAGGTTTCTGCTTTTCTTGGAAGTGCTCTTACCCAGATCAAATTCCTTTTGTGGTCACAGATATATTTATTACACGCATGTATTTTTCTTGCTTGGTCATTTAATGTATGCAAACTGCTCCATATTCTGATAGAACAATAGACTTTTGCTACTTAATCATTTTGATATTTTGGTCCTGCATTTGGCTTTTGTCTCAAGCTTTCAGTTTCATGATATTCTGTGGTTCTGTCTTTAGTCAATTACCTTTATTTCAGAATCTTTAACATAAGGAACCGAGTTTTATTGTAGAGAAAATTAACAGTGATTAGCACGGTGAATGCCAAGATTTCTCATTTTCTAATATGCTTCTGGAAGTGAAGTGTGTCATTCCATCGCAGCTGGGATCAAAAAGTCATAGAAAGGAGTTCAGTCAAGTTGGCAGCCTGTTACTAGTGTTGTTTCCCAAGGCTCAATTATTGGGCCAGTTTTGTTTAAAATTTTTATCAATTATCTGGATGAGAGGATAGAGATTAGACTCCAAAGATTTGAATACAACAGCAGGTTGGGCAGGACCATAGATCTGCCTAAAGGTAGGAAGGCTTTGCAGAGGTATCTGGATAGGCTAGATATCTTAGTGAAAGGATTTGGTAGGTCAGGTTGATGGTTGGACTTGATCATCTCCAAGGCCTATTCCAATCTAATTCTATAATTCTAGTTCCAGTCCTCTAGAATTAAAAGAAGTATCATGAGTTACTGTTTTGTTATTCGGTGCTCAGGAATTCAGAAAGAGGGCTTTTTTTTTTTTTTTTTTTTTTTTTTCTGACATGGTCTTAACTCTATTTTTTAAAATTAGTTCAATTATCTTCTGGAAAATGTGTCTTTTTACTAGATAGACATAGTCATGTCAATTACAGTCAAACAATTGCTTTTCTAAATAGAGTCAAGAAAAAAAAATAACTTTATGAGCATTGGAAGGATAAGAAAGAGGTTTGGCTTTAAAACAGAGGAATTCCTAAGGAAAAGTAGTAAGTTCTGAGTTGCCTATCAAATTTCAACTGACTGATAAGTTTTGAGTGATGCTACGTTTCCACAAAAAGAGCAGTGCAGATCTGCATATAGCTCAGCCAAATTTTAATTTTGTATGTAGACATCAGTGTGTATGTCTGCATGAAACTTCACAATTACACTTCAGTGTCTCAGCATTACTGTATAGTGACAACCAGCTTGTTGATTTCCTTGCCATCAGTGCATTATATTTTAAAGTAATTTATTGGCTGTCCCTGAAATAGGATAACTTGAACTTTTCCCTATAACATTTTTTTCTTTAAGAAGTAGGTTCATTGATTAAAAACAAACAAAATACAAAACAAAATAATAACAACTCCACCCCATGCCATTTTATAATTCTAAAGGCATTAACTTTAGTTTTTGTTTGTTTTGTTTGTTTTTATTCTTGATTAATCCAAGTATTTTATACAAAATTCATTGCCGGGTAATGGTAAAAGCTAATAGTTTTTCATCTAGAGTGACAGCATTCTGCTTTACAGCAAGCTGCACATTTTAATTACTTATCAGTCTGGCAGTTTAAGTCGTGAACAGCAAAAGTAAATCTGAACGCTGTTTAGGGAAGTCATTTTCTTGTAGTAAATATACATTTGTTGCCATTGTCCTGAAAATAAGCAAGCAATGGCAATGTGAAGAGTAATAATCAGGAAAGTAACCAGAAGTTGTTGGCATATGGTCTGAGTGCATGCAGCTATATCGAAAATCACCCAAGCACAATAAGTTTTATTATTTCAGCTCTCTACGATGGTCATGGTCCTGTGAGAAGGTCTGCATATATCTCAGATTTGGTGTTTCTCTTAGTAGTCTAGGTGACACATTAAAAATATACCTAGCACACACACTGGTAGATGAAGATTCATTCCATAAGTCTACTCATGTAGGATAAAAAGAAGTTGCCTATTAGCCTAACTATTGAAATGCTTTGGCCAGGAATTGAGACTCCTTCTCTTGTCCTGGAAATCTTAAAATCCATGGCTTTTATACCTCAGGAAGGCATGTATTTGGGATAGAAGCTGAATTTCATTTTGGAGATCAAGATCCTAAAGTGCATTTAAAATACTGTTGGGAAAATTTTGCTCGGATAGGCTTGCTTACCTATCTTTGTCCCAAAAAGAGATGGAGGAGTCTTTAGTTTTCTTTATTTGATTAAAGGAAGAGTCCACTGGGACATACCCTTGTAGGGTCTCTCAAAGTATTGGACTTCACAGATTCCCATTTATCCTAACTTTCCAATCACACTGTCCCTTCCTCCTTTCCTCATTGGCGGAAGTACTCAGAAGTTACCTGCTTCCTGATCCGCCTATTACATGTTCCCCCTTGTATGTGACCTATAAGGCCTGTGCAGTTAGTCCAAAGTTCATAAATTCAAGTTGTCTATAGACTTTTGTAACTAAAACCTTATTCAGTGGGAGTGTACTGGTCAAGTGGAAAGGAATACCCAAGCTTCTACACAACAATTTGTGAGCAAGGGCACCTTGTTCTCAAGTCTCTATATAAATGATTTTATTAGAAAGGGCATCTTGTCTGCGAGCCTCTGCGTAAATGATTTTATTTGCAAGGGCATCTTCAAGCTTCTTTTATCTCACATACAGAGATGTAAGTTCATTTAAGATCATTGTAGACATGCTGTACATGTATTTTGCATAGTTGTTCTCTCTGGAGAGAGATTTTTTGTGTGTCTTATCAACTTCAATGACTATTTTTATTCACTTTATGGTGAAAAAGCTTCTTTCTGGTAAAACTTCACTCAAAAACAAAGAAAAATCTTGCAGTATTTGCAAAATCATTAATTTTGTCTTTGACTCTTTGTATCTAACATTCTTTTTGGGTCTGGAGGGCTTGGATGACTAAACAAGCATTGGAGGCCCTAAAAATCACAGATTGGCTAATCACAATCAGGCTCAATTTATAAGAAAATTAAGACTGATTTCCTTTTGTTTTCTAATTGAGTGTCTTTCTGGTGCAAGGCTAATCTTATCAATGCCACTTATGTTCTTAAATGGAAACACAGTGGCTAAAGCTGTTCCAATTTTTCTTGTGCAAAAACTGACATGGTTTAAATGGCTGGATGCATTTACTGGCTCTTAAATTTCTGGAACCTAAAGGTCTTAATGCAACTGTTTCACAAAAGTATTGTTCCAGATTAAAAAAAAATCACTTTGCTTTAAAAAGCACTCAATGAAAATTTCACCAAAAGATTTGTGCTAGAAAAGTGGGTAGCTTCATGAAAAATTGAAGGCAGTGGGAATTACACTTTCCCTTCTCAAGAGCAGAGTGAAATTGGGACTGTACTGTGAAAGTTCACAGACTGAAATAAGTTTCCAGAGTCCTAGCAGACTGACACTGGAGAGATCAGGGTCGGGAGTTTTTTTTTTATTAATCTTCTGGCTCAGATCCATACCCTCAGTACCACCATTTGAACACACAGGACTTTTTTCAAGAGTACTCTCTGCCTACTCAAAACTTAGGGCAGGCTATGTCTGTAACTCTGAGGTTCATGAGAAGGAAAGGTTAATGACAGAGAACAGTGTGCAGGAAGATAATAAAAGCTTTCTCTCTCTCTCTCTCCTTTTTTTTTTTTCTCCTTGCAGCTTCGATAGAAATTAAATCAGTGTTCACCCCTAATTTAATGAATACTAAGTGCAACAATCTTTTCACTAAACTGATGTGGTGTATTTGTGTTCCTAACAGCTGATAGAAACTGTAAAGATCTACAGATGAGTCAAACAGGGCAGCTGTATGTGAATTTCTCTAAGCTAAAAAAATGGAAATGGAGTTTTTTGCTGGAAGCACCTGAGGGCTTTTTTGTGTGTGTGTGAATGAGTTTCTAGGTAGGATGGTATTTCCGGTTAATAAGCTAGCGCTCCCTGTTCTGACAGCTGCTTGTTGTGAATCCCATGCTGAGGCTGCTCAGCCTCACCTACTCAGGTAGAAAGAGTTTAGATGCACACAGTCCTCTAAATTGACCAGGATCCCATGATTTGGTTGTTATGGAATGTAGCATTTCAGCTTTGAAGTAATTTTGTGAATTTTGCTTACTGCCTTTTTCTGTGAAGCTGTGAAAGATGTTGCAGTTTTTCCAGTGTACCATTGTGATCTCAGATCTAAATCTGCCAGATTCCAATAGTAGAATAGCTGGAATAGCGGAACATAGAATTTACCACTGTGAATACAAGTGGTAAATGAAACAGTGGCACCTGTAATAAAATCCAGAAAAGCCGAACAGATGCTCGTGAAAGGAAATTCTTACAGGAACTCAGTCACTTCTCTGAAGGTATCTGAAGATCAATTATAACTGAAAAAACAGTGGAAAGGGCTACCCAAGTATATATTATCTATGTGTGAAAGCCAATAGCAACTTCTGCCAAACTGGGGAAGATGCATCACTCTATCTTTTCACTTGGTTTGTTAAAAAAAAAAAAAAAAAAAAAGAAAAAGAAAAAAAAAAAGTAAGTTTGTATTTAAGTATTTCAAGAGTCTATTTCTTAGACTCACAGAATGAAGTCTTTTCTGTATAGTTCAAATTTTCAAACTGGTAAAATGGAGATTCCTGAGAAATCCTTTCAGTCTAATTTATTCTCACCGTTATTTTCCAATCTGAATTTCAGACTTGATTCTGTTTTTACTACCTGTGACCATCATTTCTTATTCTGTATACTGTGGACACAGAGAATGAAATTAAGCTCTTAGTCATGTACTTGTAGACTGCAGTAGTTTTCCTCTTGTACTGTCAGCTCTATCCTTTCTGTCTTTTTAGGATTTTTAAAATAATCTGGTCCCCTAAAAAGTGTTTTCTAAAACTCTAATCATTCTAACTGTTCTTGTCTAAATTCTTTCTAAATGGTGTACATTATTTGATAATGTTCCTGTTTGGGAAGTATTTTTGTTCCATTAATCTTTTCAGATCCAAGTTTGATCCTTGATATCTGCATTCAGGTATGGAATCAAACAGAGATTTTTGTAGTTAATTGGTCGTGCTTAGTGAGAGATAGAATTTATGTACCATGTGAACTGTTTCAAAATGCACTTGTGTAGATACACCCTACTACTCACCTCTTAACAGGTGAAAACTATACTAGAACCGTGTATAAACTAACAACAGTGAGGTCTAGCACCAGGTCATTGTGATGATGAGTAGATATGGCCCTGGTGCTACTACTTAGGCAAGCTTAATGGCTGCCATTTAAATAGAATATTTCTAGATTAAAATATTTGCCTTTTTCTTTTCTTATTACTTAACTACCAAATCACAAGTCATCTCCAATTAATGTCATCCTATGCTGCAGTCATCAATTCTAATTTTCTGTATGCAAACTATTTTTAATTCTTTTTTTTCAGTGACATAATATACCTAAAATAATATCATAGAATCATAGAATGGCCTGGGTTGAAAAGGACCACAATGATCATCTAGTTTCAACTCCCCAGCTATATGCAGGGTTGCCAACCACTAGACCAGGATGCCCAGAGCCACGTCCAGCCTGGCCTTGAATGCATCCAGGGATAGGGCATCCACAACCTCCCTGGGCAACCTGTTCCAGTGTGTCACCACCCTCTGTGTGAAATATATATATAAATATAAATATAATATAAATATAATATAAATGTAATAGAGGAAATGGGTTAGTGATTTTCATTCTTAATATTTTAGTCTGAGGAATTCTTAATTTAACCATAAC
>JACDJE010000820.1:92328-108011 GCA_016647715.1 Pavo muticus
AAAAAAAAAAAAAAAAAAAAGAAAAAGAAAAAAAAAAAGTAAGTTTGTATTTAAGTATTTCAAGAGTCTATTTCTTAGACTCACAGAATGAAGTCTTTTCTGTATAGTTCAAATTTTCAAACTGGTAAAATGGAGATTCCTGAGAAATCCTTTCAGTCTAATTTATTCTCACCGTTATTTTCCAATCTGAATTTCAGACTTGATTCTGTTTTTACTACCTGTGACCATCATTTCTTATTCTGTATACTGTGGACACAGAGAATGAAATTAAGCTCTTAGTCATGTACTTGTAGACTGCAGTAGTTTTCCTCTTGTACTGTCAGCTCTATCCTTTCTGTCTTTTTAGGATTTTTAAAATAATCTGGTCCCCTAAAAAGTGTTTTCTAAAACTCTAATCATTCTAACTGTTCTTGTCTAAATTCTTTCTAAATGGTGTACATTATTTGATAATGTTCCTGTTTGGGAAGTATTTTTGTTCCATTAATCTTTTCAGATCCAAGTTTGATCCTTGATATCTGCATTCAGGTATGGAATCAAACAGAGATTTTTGTAGTTAATTGGTCGTGCTTAGTGAGAGATAGAATTTATGTACCATGTGAACTGTTTCAAAATGCACTTGTGTAGATACACCCTACTACTCACCTCTTAACAGGTGAAAACTATACTAGAACCGTGTATAAACTAACAACAGTGAGGTCTAGCACCAGGTCATTGTGATGATGAGTAGATATGGCCCTGGTGCTACTACTTAGGCAAGCTTAATGGCTGCCATTTAAATAGAATATTTCTAGATTAAAATATTTGCCTTTTTCTTTTCTTATTACTTAACTACCAAATCACAAGTCATCTCCAATTAATGTCATCCTATGCTGCAGTCATCAATTCTAATTTTCTGTATGCAAACTATTTTTAATTCTTTTTTTTCAGTGACATAATATACCTAAAATAATATCATAGAATCATAGAATGGCCTGGGTTGAAAAGGACCACAATGATCATCTAGTTTCAACTCCCCAGCTATATGCAGGGTTGCCAACCACTAGACCAGGATGCCCAGAGCCACGTCCAGCCTGGCCTTGAATGCATCCAGGGATAGGGCATCCACAACCTCCCTGGGCAACCTGTTCCAGTGTGTCACCACCCTCTGTGTGAAATATATATATAAATATAAATATAATATAAATATAATATAAATGTAATAGAGGAAATGGGTTAGTGATTTTCATTCTTAATATTTTAGTCTGAGGAATTCTTAATTTAACCATAACACGCAGTGAAGCATTGCCAAAATAATAGACGTCTGCCCACATTTCTTACAACTTCTACAAGTACAAGCTGTGTTATGGAGAGAGAGATACATTGATCCAGGTACGACCAATATAGCCATGTCAGCAGAAGTCTTCAAAATAGTCCTGGAATGAAATAATTAGGGTTATACTTTCATCCCAAGGTCATAACTATTTGTTCAGCTCATTTCTCCATCAACAACTCCATTCATTATCATTCACTGCTACAGCTGATTTTCTGCAAAAGAAAGTGTCTAAGAGCAGCTGTAAACTAATTTAAAGTCTTAAATATTTAATAGAGATTTTTTCTTGCATTCTCAGTTGGAATGTGTTTTGTTGCATTCTGAGGAAACATTAATATTCTGTTTTACTTTTCTTTGTCACATGAATGTGAAGGAAAGGATTTGCTCCTTGTTGTCTGAAAATGAAGCAGAAATTCTATACCCTTCACAAATAATTTAAAACGAGTCATTTATATATGTTCCAAGGAGGCAAAGATGAAGAATTGAACAAATTGTCTATGGTTCATCTTTTCATTCAGTGTGCAGGAAATAAATTAGAAAAGTTTGCCCCTTGCATGTACTCTGATAACAACCTGCTTTTAATAGTAATTCTTGAAAGAAAAAATAAAACAAAACAAAACAAAACAAAAAAAGCAGGGCTAGTTCTCCAAGAAACCCTAATGATTCTATTTGTGAGGCTTTGCAGACAGTTGCACTGCTTTCATTTTCAGAAAATGTTCAGATTTAGTCTCTTTCCAGTATCACTAAGAACTAATGAAAGTTTAGGGAAAACGTTTTCAAGGTATTCAAATGATATGGGAATTCCATTGAATTAGATGCTCAAGTGATCTGGCAGTATGAGACCTATAGTCACACTTAACAAAAGTATTTGTTTAAAGATCTAGGCAGGTACTAATTGATATTATAAATAAAATGCACTAAACATCTGGCATTTCCTTAAACACTTATGAAAATTGTTGTGAGACCTAATGCACCTATCATGATTGAGCACTGTTGTAATTGGAGATCAGGAATTGGTTGTTACTGGTGTTTAAAATTTTACTGCAGACCTTATGCTTTCATAAGGGAAAAAAATTTACATAGGGAATAATTTTTTTTTTCATAAACTTAATTTTCATTTTAGTAATAACAGTTATATGAACACGAAAATATAGTCATTTCTTGGATTAGATTTTCCCACCAGCATTATAATTTCAAACTAGTATTGTAAATCTTTCGTTAACTACTTAATTGACTTAGTCAACGTGAAATATACTGCTGCAAGGGAAAGAATAACCACTGCTATTTCTAAAGATAAGAAAAGATATTTTTTGACAGATTGTGATAAACATTGCCAAAAACTGATTCATAAAATTATAATATCCTATATAAATGTATAATTTTCACAGAGAAGCATGTCACACTAAGTGCTTTGTAGCTATTTTCCTTCCTTAACTCTGCTATTCTTACTTTTTCTAAATACTGGAATGTGCTTTAGCCACATCACTGAGCTGGCCTTGTCTCCTTTGACATACTTATCTTTTCATGGCTAACTGTTTCAATTGTTTCTTTACCCATTTTAACAATATCAGCAAGAAATGTGAGAACTAACAAGACACTGTTCTTTCATGAACAGAGAGGTCATCAAAAGTCTAGATAGTGGCTAACAATCACTGTGTCTCTGTCAAAGAACAGGTAGGAAGGAAATATTTGAGACAGAGCTTCTGTCACAGATTGAGTTCATATATTTTCAAAGCAGAAGTCCCTAAATGAATAATGGACAATCTTAATGGGGTTAGGGGCCTCATTGCTTTTAGAAGTACCCTGCAGGTTTCCAGTCACCTTAGTTCCATTTTTCATTTGTGATGTCCTACATTCTCATAGTAAGGTGGAAGTTAACATTAAGAACTCAAGAAAGACATTTAATTTCCCTCTATGTCAAGATATTTCTGTCCTGAAACATTCCATTTTGTTTCCTTTTTATTTTAAATAGACATTTATCTCCTTTTCAGAAGTATCACCTGTCTCAGATGGCTTCTTTATAAGAGTATTATCTGAGTACTGTAGGAAATAGTTAATTGAGTTCTTTATACATTATACTATTTCCAAATAGTACTTTTGCTCTTACTAATAATTCTTATGATTATTTAAAAACACAAATAAAAGCCGTATTTGTAAAGGCTTATTTTATGTATTTCAGTGGATTCTATTCATAAAGTGAAGTAATTTGAAATTTGTCCCAGAAATTAGATATAAAGTAATAAGAAATCAATTTTTAAAGCATAGCTTCAAATTTATATTCTCATTCATCAGTACTCATATTTTACTTTAAATACTGAAAATGCTAAATGAAACCTAAGTTCTTTTGGCTATCAAGTTGCTGCTTATTGCAATGCTTATTGAACACTTTGGAGAGCAACAGAGTTCAGACATTATTTATATGCATAGAAAATAGCTACTATGCTTTGCTAACACACAGCTTAAATATTTTCCACGGATTTTAGAATTTTATAGTAAAAAATAAATAAATAACAAGAACAATTAAAAACAAACAAACAAAAAACCCAAAACCCTACACACAAAAAAAACAAAACAAAAAACACAAAATAAAATCAGTTCTCTCTAGCAGATCACACCTCAGCCCTCATCAAGTACTTAGTTTCCAAAATAAGCCCAACCCAAAGGTGTGCCTGATTTAGAAATAGCTCACTAGTNAAAAAAGAAAAAAAAAAAGGAAAGAAAGTAAAAAGAAGACTTTAAGGCTTCAAAGCCTTAAAGGCTTTCAAAGGTATGGTAGAAGCAGGGTCAAGAGTACTCATCTTTAATCATCTGGGGATCTGATCAATGCCTATAAATATCTAAGGTGCAGGAGGCAAAGGGACAAGGCCAGGCTCTTTTCAGTGGTGTGTGGCAACAGGACAAGGGGAAATGGACACAAACTGAAGCATAGGAAGTTCCACACAATTGTGTTTAAGAACTTTTTCACACTAAGGATGACAGAGCACTGGCAAGGCTGCCCAGAGAGGTTGTGGAGTCTCCTTCTCTGGAGACACTGAAGACTCACCTGGATACCTACCTGTGCTCCTGGTCTACGGAGCCTACTTTGGCGGGGTTGGGCTAGATGATCTCTAGAGGTCTCTTCCAGCCCCTACAATTCTGTGACTCTCTAATAGAATCATAGAATCATGGAATCACTCAGGTTGGAAAAGACCATAAAGATCATCAGGTCCAACCACAACCTAACCATACTACCCTAACTCTAACAACCCACTGCTAAATCATGTCCCTGAGCGCTACATCCAAAAGGATTTTAATCACATCCAGGAATGGTGACTCAACCACCTCCCTGGGGAGCCTATTCCAGTGCTTAACAACCCTTTCTGTAAAGAAGCTTTTCCTGATACCCAACCTAAACTTACCCTGGTGCAACTTGAGGCCATTTCCCCTCATCCTGTCACCTGTCACCAGTGAGAAGAGACCAAGCCTGCTCTCGCTGTAAGCACCTTTCAGATATTGGAAGAGAGCAATAAGGTCTCCCCTCAGCCTCCTTTTCCCCAGACTAAACAGCCCCAGTTCCTTCAGTCTCTCCTCATGGGGCATATTCTCCAAGCCCTTCACAAGCCTTGTTGCCCTTATTGGACCTGCTCCAGCACCTCCATGTCCTTTCTGTACTGAGGTGCCCAAAACTGAACACAGTACTCAAGGTGAGGCCTCAGCAATGCCGAGTACAAGGGCAGGATTACTTCCTAGTCCTGCTCACCCCACCATTCCTGATACAAGCCAGGATGCCATTGGCCTTCTTGGCCACCTGAGCACACTGCTGGCTCATATTCAGCTGACTGTCCATCAGTACACCAAGGTCCCTATTCATCAGGCAGCTTTCCAGCCACTCCTCCCCAAGCCTGTAGGGTTGCCTGGGGTTGTTGTGAACAAAATGCAGGACCCAACACTTGCCCCTATTGAAACTCATGCAGTTAACCTTGGCCCATCGATCCAGTCTATCCAGGTCCCTCTGTAGCACCCTTCTCCCCTCAGGCAGATCAACACTCCCTCCCAACTTGGTGTCGTCTGCAAACTTACTGAGGGTGCACTCAATCCCCTCGTCAAGATCATCAATAAAGATGTTAAATAGAAGCGGCCCCAGTACTGAGCCCTGGGGGACACTGCTCGTGACCAGCAGCCAACTGGATTTAACTCCATTGACCACAACTCTTTGGGCCTGGCCATCCAGCCGGTGTTTCACCCAGTGGAGCGTACGCCCATCCAAACCATGGGCAGCCAGCTTCTCCACGAGAATGTTGTGGGGGGCAGTGTCAAAGGCCTTACTGAAGTCCAGGTAGGCCACATCGACAGCCTTACCCTCATCCGCTAAGCGGGTCACCTTGTCATAGAATGAGATCAGGTTTGTCAGACAGGATCTACCATTTGTAAATCCATGCTGACTGGGCCTGATCCCCTGATTGACCTTCAATTGGTCCATGATGGCTCCCGAGATTTTCCATTCCATAACCTTCCCGGGCACCAAGGTGAGACTGATAGGTCTGTAGCTAGATAGAGATAGGTAGTAGGAAAATGATAGAGATGAAATGATAGAGATAAAATGATAGATATAGATGGTAGTAGGAAAATGGGCAGAGTTCTGATATAGATGAGTGAAGTTATACAACATTATTGTTATCTCCTAGGATCCCAAATGGAAAGTAGTTCTGATGATCAGAAAAGTATGATGTAGGTGTTTTTCTTATTTTGATAGGTTTGAGTACATGAAATTTATATTTTGAAATTACTAAATTTCTGTATGGGTGGATTTTATAGTCATGACTGATTGTTTCCTTGCAGAGCTAGGATTTACTAGACTATTTAAGGACAAAGGATTTTTTTACGTGTACACACTTTTTGTACTTATCTAGACAGATAGATTTAAAAAAACTAGTAGAAAAGTGGGTCACCAGATAACCAAAGAAACACTGTTCTATTCAGGAATTAAGAAATTATATATACTAATAACAAGGTGTCCATTTACCAATTCAAAAGCTCTAAAGAGTTTTAATTAGAAAAAAGTGCATGCATATACAGGTATCACATCTATTTCAGTATAACTTGGTCTGACTGATGAATTGTATTTCTTTGCCAGAAGTTACAGTCCTACAGCGTATCAGGGATATTAAGGTACCCCAAGTCAATATCAAACATAAATTGTGAAATGCAGAGATTATACCACTAGAGGCTTATAGGCTCTTTTAGTTTCTTTTCTACAACTGAAGTAGTGTTTTGCTAAATCCATAGACTTAGATACCTTTAAATCCATATATTTTAGCCATGAATATTGCAAGATTTTGCAAAGAGGAAAGAAATATCTATTCATATGGCTTTCCGCAGAAATGCAAATGCACAGGTGTTGAGTCACTTGAGAAGCATCTGCTGGACCAGCTGTTGCCACCATTTTAGAGGAAGCTGGTGCCAAGGAGTATCTTCTCCTGCAGTTTTGTTTGTTCATTTGGGGAGAATGATAGGTGATTGACTGCCAAGCTGAGATGCAATTATTTATACTAAGGGGTGATTTAGTTGACCTCAGGTGTACCATCTTGTTAGTGACTCACAGGATTGCACTGCTGCCAAGGCACATTTGCTGGGGAGTGAACAGATTTATTGAGAGGGACAAGAAGGAAAATAATGTCTATTTTTTATAACAGTGGATCCTTATGAGCTGTTAACTAAGATATTATAGTAGAGATGAGGAAATATTTATGATAGCCAAAATGCAATAATCATGACTATCCTTTGGGATAACTTTAATTTACTAAAATGTAAAGAGCACCCAAGCTGTCTTTTATTTACTAAGAACTTTTTCTTCTTCTACCTTAACTTTCTTTAATAAGTACTTTCTTTCTAAGAAGGCTACACTGAAATGGAATCTAATTTTTCTGAAATGTGAAGCAACTGCAGCTGCCTTTGACTGCAGTTACACAGGTATATGGCTAACATTTCAGAAAAACAGGCAATTGCTGTTTTGTTTCTGTTCCTAGTAAGATGTGAGAGAAAGGCATGACAGAAACGTGGGATACATGAAAGATGTTGAAGAGTGTCATGTTCCTTTCAGAGTGATGTGAGGAGCTATTATTGCATTAAGTGATCGCGAAGGAAATAAGCCACAGATGGATAACTAGCCAGCACTTTTTGTAAACTTTTAGTAAAAGTTTATGAACTAAGGAGAAAAAGAGCCTTGGATGTTGTAATATTTATGGTGACAGTGTCTTATTCTTAGGTATTTTCTATTGCTATGGGAAATCTAGTATATTCCAGACTATATACCTTAAAGCAATGTATTTTCACAGTCACAGAATTGCAGAGGTTGGAAGGGACCTCAAGAGATCACTGAGTCCAAACCCCCTGCAAAAGAAAGCACTCTACAGTAGGTCGAACAGGTAGGTGTCCAGACAGGTCTTGAATATCTCCTTAAATAAAGATGCCATAACCTTTCTGGGCAACCCGTTCCAGTGCTCTGCATGTTTGTATGGAACTTTCTATGTGCAAGTTTTAGGCCACTCTTCACCACTGGGAAAAGCCTGGCCTCATCCATTTGCCTCCCTCCTCCATTAAGATATTTGTAAACATTTATCAGATCTCCCCTCAGTCTTCTTGTTCCTAGGCTGAGCACTCCCAGGTTATTCAGCCTTTCCTCATATGGGAGATGCCCCAGACCCTTCATATCTTTGTGGCCCTCTGCTGGAGTCCTTCTAGGAGATCCCTGTCTTTTTTGAACTGGGGAGTCTAGAACAGGACAGAGTATTCTAAATGTGGATTGACCAGGGGGGAGTAGAAGGGGAGGATCACCTCTCTCTACCTGCTAGGTACACTCTTTTAAATGCACCTCAGGATACCATTGGACTTCTCATCACAAGGGCACACAGCTGGCTCATGGCCGACCTGTTTTCTGCCAGGATCCCGAAGTCTTTCTCTGCAGAGCTCATCTCCAGCAGATCATCCTCTAACCTGTACGATGCATGCAGTTATTCCTCCTCAGGTGCAAGACTCTACACTTGCTCTAGTTATTTTTTCATTGTGCAATCGTAATTCTGCAAATAAATTCTGAAGCAATGTAAAATTTTGCACTCCAGATCATCTAATAGGATCAGAGTTTCAAGTTTAAATTCTATTTACACATCATCTTTTTTTTTTCAGTTTTTACTAAGAAATTAATTTTGCAGGTGTAATGATAACGCCATCTCCATTGGTTAATGTGTTAATTCTCCTAGTCTGTTACCACTGAATCCTGTACTGCTTATACTGAAATTTACATTCAAATCAATAATTTCATTAATAGCATTAGGACTATGGATTATGGTGCTGTAAATAAGTGTTTTGCAAGCAGCTAACCCATAAGATAATGAAATTCATTTTACAAAAGGTTACTCAAGCAACAGATGAGGCCAGTAGTTTAGCTCTTCTTATTAGTGTTGGATATAAACCTTTGCCACCAACAGTGAAAGAGAAATGGTTAGCTTAAACAGATACCCAATTTCCCTTATTAATGGCTTTTAGTATATGCTTGCACTGCTGTCTCACATTATATTATTTTTGTACATGCATTCTCCACACTTAGCTGTTACAAGCTTTAGTATCTTAAATAAAATGTTCTATAAACATTATTAAAATGCAAGTCTCATCGCACACTGCAGGGGAAGTGTGTGCATTATCAAGGTCATAGTCTAAATTTATAAGAGTTGTAAATACTTAATATGGGTGACTATGTAAGAGTATACTCAGAGTCGTTCACAGTTTTTCAGTAGATTTATTTCCTTTAAAAATGTTTCTTCTGGGACAAGGTTTTGCATGGACTATGCCTACTACATCATTGCTTACTCACATTTCTCTTGTGCTCTGTATATATTTGTTCTTAGTAGTTATCACATCAGATCTATTACGATCACACAAAAGCAAAGATTTTTTTTTTACAAATTTGCCAGTGGGCAGTCTCAGTCTGCAACTTGAAAGTCATTGTTCATTATATACCATAGTTTTCAAAAATCATATTGCAACAACACAAGCTTCTTTCTCTTTTGGCAATGCTGTCTGAAATGATGACAGAAGCTGGTACTGTACAGATGTCTATTTGACAACAGCCAGGAAGATAAGACTCTAAATAAATATAGGAAATAAATAAAAACTGAGCCTCCTGGGAAGTAGGAGGAATTGTGTCATTGGCGTCATTGGTGCTAGAGGTTCTCTCAGGGAGAGTATGTCTTGAAGCCAGTAGTATTGCTTTCACATTGTTAATTTTATGCTAATGGTATTTCAAACATAGTTATTCTATTTGGGTACTAATGGTGAAAGTAGGAGCTACTCTTGTTCTGTTTCCCATTTTCTCATACATAATTTTTAAAACACATACACTTGATCTTTCAATCAAATATTGCTCTTGCATATATATCAGACCTCCATTCCTCACATCTAGTTGCCATTGTATATGTGACTCAACCTAATAAATGATTCTTGGTTGTTATTCATACACTGCACATTTGATACCTACTGAAAACATCTTTACACTTTTTTATTACCTTTGTTACCCATTTATTATTAACTTTCAATAACATTCTGCAATTAAAATTTTGTCATGTAAACTTCTTTGCAATGCTTTTCAAACTGGATGTTGAATTACTGTAACGTAGAAGTTGTAATGTGTATTTCCAAGTTATTCTTGGGGATCTGAATTCACAATTAAAAAAAAAAAAAAAAACAAATCTACCCTTATTTCTGTAGCAGTTTTCTTCTATAGATACTTCTATCGCCTCAGTGAAAAGTTTTTTAACTCAAACTGACGAAGTGTTACTTTGTCTTTCACCAGCAGGGTATCTCCACCATCACTATAGATTTTATTGTTTCAACTACGTCTCCACCATGTGCTTTATAAACTGCGCTCTCATTCAGCTGCATAGAGCAACAGGTGTCTGATTAAGGCTTTGACTTCAGGGAGCTCATTACCTATGAAGTACAGTGGAAGTGGTAATTAGTATTCTTTGTAATCTCATTCTCAGATGCTTCAGGTTTTTTAAACAGTTGCATTTTCATAATATTAACAAAAATAATGATTGTTTATGATAAATTTGTGTTCTGTGGAATTTGCTGGGGTAGATGGATATCAACTGAGCATAGAGAATGCAATCAATATCTTTTTACCATAGGCCATTGGAGAATTTCTCGATGTTGACCTAAGAACATATCTTTCAGGGATGCAAGCGTGATATCTTGCTGAAACAACAAGGACTTCTATAAATAAACTACACTGATATCTACTTCATTTATTATGAATGGCTGAGCAAGTTATTTGCTTTCCAATGCCTCTATTGCATTGTTTTCATATTCAAAACCTAAAATTGGAATTGTAACTGTAATTTTACTTTCACAGCATCTCATACCTTGGGGAATTCACTAGATCAGCCAGCATTTGTTCTGCACTGTATATGTTCTCTGACAGTCATGCTGTTTTCATTTCTTCTCTTCTAAATTACATTTTTAGGCTACCATTTCTTTTAGTCTGCTTGGTTGTAGCACTAGCCACATCACAGAAATTATAAGTATGAAATATATATATATATTTTAACACTTCTATAATAGTCCAATATAATAATCTGTAAAGCATCATACCTATTTACTACTCAATATTCAGGACAGGAGAATTCAAAACCAAAGTTTTACTTGTCAGTACTGATTTTCACACCTTGTATAAAAAAACATGTCTGTCTACCAACAGACTTTGAATGTCTGTAGTGATAGATCATTTCTATTTAACAAAGAACTGCTTTTGTTTCTTCTCTTGTTTTTTCTTGCTAATCTACTTAATAGGAACAATCACTTTCTTAAGGGTGATATACAGAATAATAAAAAAAGGTTTCACTTTCATTCTCCTCTAGAAAGAATCTGAAAACCTTATATTTTGTAGAAAACAAACAGTTACCCTTGGGTCTTCAATAAATAAATAAAGAAATACCAGTAATACCAAGTTGCGACTTGTTGGTATTTGTTGAATGAGTCATCTATTCTTAAAAAGTCTTGGAGCCTTTTCAGTCTTTGAGTAACAGAGCTGGAACCATTACATATTTGAAAGTATTCTTGCAGTTGTAACTGAGATGCTCCTAGGCTTTACTGTTAGACAGATTAATGTAAAAGGAGATGCAAAATGTTATTGCTTTGTCTTTTGGTTTACCATGACTTTTTAGTTAAATACCCTATGTGTGATTTATTAGGAGTTTTATAATCTTTGGAAGAATTTCAGATGAAAGAGTCAAGGTTGAAGGAACTTGAATTTCCCAGCACCATTTCCTTTAGCAAAAGCAATATTTATTTTCACTTTTAGTTCTAAGCCTATTTCAGTCTGTTCCAGCATGTGTACATTGCCTCCCATTCTACTCTCATGCCTCTTCATGAAGAGTCTGGCTCCATTTTCTCTCTATTTTCTATTCAGTTGTGAAGAGCAGTAAGGTCTATCCTGAGCCTCTGAACAAACACATTCCCCCAGTTTCATAAGTCTTGCATTCCATCCTTGATCACCTTGGTTGCCGTCCATTTGACTTCCCTTGAGATGCTGGCTCCACACTGACAAATGCAGCCAATAGTACTGCTGGCTTTCTTTGATGCAATTGCACATTGATAGCTCATGTTCAGCTTAGTGTCCACCAGGAACTCAGGTTATTTTCAGCAGAGCTGTTTTCCAGATTGTCAGCCTCCAGACTGTACTGGTGCATGTGTTTTTTGTAGTACAAGTGCAAGACTTTCTGTCTGCTTTTGTTGAACTCCACAAGGTTCTTGTCAGCCTATTACTTCAGTCCACTCTAGTCCTTGTGAACAGCTGCCTTGCTCTTCTGAACTGATTGCTCCCCATCCTCTAGTTTGGTGTCATATGCAAACTTGCTGAAACCACCCTTCTTCATCTGGCATTGTTAACAAGGACATTAAACAGCATTGGCCCTAGTACTGATCTCAGAGGGATTCTTCTACCTGCTGACTGCAGGCTGGATGTTGTACCACTGATCACAGGACTTTGAGCCCTGAAGTCAAGCCTGTTTTTCAGCCCATCTTTGTCATTTAGTCAGAATCTCACCAATTCATTGATAAGGAACCTATAAAAAACTGCATAAAATATCTTGCTAGAGTCAAGATACACAAAACCCATTGCCCTTTTCTTGTCCACAGATCCAGTCATCTCATCATATAAATAAATCAAGTTTGTTCCTGCTAGAATTAAATTGACTATTCCTAATCATCTTGTTCTTCATGTGTATAGAAATAACTTAGAATTTGCACATCCCAGAAACTGAAGTCTGGCTGGCTGTAGTTATTTGGATTGTACTTTTTGCCCTTAAAGATAAGTGTGATATTTGCCTTCTTCCTGTCATGAGGAACCTCTGCTATTGCTCACCTCCTCCTGCAGTTTGTTACTTGGGGCTGTTCCAGACCCTGGAATGTCTCCAGACTTCTTGCTGGTCCCAGACCTGGAAGAAGTGGTCTCTCTGCCAGAGGCATCCTGTTCCACAAACTAGTCAATGATAGAGAATATGCTATGCTTTATCTTGAGATATTCATTCAGTCATCTCCATGCACTCATCAGAAGAGATGCTCTGTGCCCTTGCTGTCCTGTGCTACTGCTGTGTCTCTACTAGCTGGCTTGGTTTTCTGCCTTCAAAGTATATTACAGAGGTCAGAAACTCAAAAGCTTTGCAAAAGAAAACCAACTCTGAGAACAAACAAACCAGTGTGCAAAGTAGCCTGCATCTGAGAACTAAAGAGAGTAGCCTTTTCTCATGACAGAAGTTTTTTTGCTGCATACGCAGATGGAGGATAGTTAATGATCTCTATCTAAGATTATTCCCCTGCTCCCCATATCCTATAATCCCAGCCTAATTGGGTAGGATACCTGACTTTTTATTTTTTCTTTTTTTTTTTTTTTTGCCATTAAGAAATGCAAGGAACTTTGATGAATTTACCAAGTTTGATATTTCCTATAAATGTTATATTTACTGTGTAAACATAAATCAACATGTGGAAAAAAATCAGATGTTTTCAAGAAGTGTCAAAATTTTTGCACTTGTACTCTGCTTTTCAGCACTGTATGCTTTCACAGTTTCCAGAAGTGTGACAGCTTAGTCAGAATTACTTAGACAGCTCTGACATGAGCATCTGGTATCTGTCGTCTTAAACTTTAAATTTTTCTTTGACAATATTTACAATTGGAAAAGTAGATATACTTGTGGAAATCTGATATATACTAGCCCTACATTTGGAGTTTTTATATTGGGCAGTACTTTTTTAGGCAGACTTTCCCTCCTTTGAGAGTCTACAATCTATTCCTTACATTTATTTTTCTAATAGTCATGATATATTATGTACTTATTTTGTTAATAACTGTCCATTCTGGGAAGCCAAAGAAAAATGCTTCATGAGAAAACTCATGGAAAAAAAAACCTAAAGAATTTCCTTGGAACTGTTATAGTATCTAACTGCAAGCATTACATTAAACTTAACATTCTCCTATCTACTTCTCTTCTAAAAACACTGACATTCAAAAGTAAGATCAGTGATTTTGGTCTGTCCCTTACTTTCTAACTGTGAGATCTTTCTATCTTCTACACAGCTCTTGAGAAAGGTAGTTTAGGGAACTCGTTTTAAGTAATATAAGTATGTAGAAAAAGAAAATGAAATACTAGTTCATAAAAGATTTTCCACCTTAGAGGAAATAAGGATGAAGATCAGTTTATCTCATTTTTCATTTATGCTTTCCTTCCTGCTCTTCAGTTGTGAATCTTTGCTTCTCTGGAGGTGCTCAGAAGTAATGTCCTGGAACAGTATGTGACTGCTGGAACAAAGTTATCTACTATCATTTTCAATACCATTTTATTAACACTTTTGCCTGAGTCTGACAGACTGTAGGATAAACCTATGCAACTTTTTAGTGGTAAACTACGTGGGATATCCTTGCAATTCTGAAATTGTACTAAATGCTTATCAGCATCCCACTTGAAATGCTTTTTAATTTTTAATGATTTCTAGTTTTTCTGGAATTTTAGAACAGAACAGAGTAGAGTAGAATAGAATAGTTCACTTGAAGTGAATTACAAAGATCATCTAGTCCAACTGCCTGATCACTTCAAGGCTAACAAAAAAATTAAAGCATATCAATGAGGGTATTGTCCGAATGTCTCTTGAACACTGACAACAATAGAGCATCCATCATCTCACTAGGAAGCCTGTTACAGTGTTTGACCACTGTCATATAATAAATAAATTTTTCCCAGTGTCCTGTATGAAACTCCCATGGTGCAGTTTCATGCTCTTCCCACGTCCTGTCATCAGTTCCCAGGGAGATGAGCCCAGCACCTCCCTCTGTGCTTCCTGGCCTTAGGGAGTATCAGAAAGCAATAACATCATCTCTCAGCCTCCTGTTCTGCAAACTGGGCAAGCCATGTGTCCTCAGCCTCTCCTCACAGGACATGCCCTTCAGCCCTAACTAACTAGTTTTGTTGCCCTTCTCAGAACGCTTTTAAATACCTTAATGTCCTTTTTATATTGTGAAGCTCAGAACTACGTATGATCATAGAGTCATGGAATGGCTTAGGTTGCTGTGGGCAGGGTTGTTAGTCACTAGATCAAGCCATCTTCAGGGATGGGCAGAGGGATAGCAGAACTTCTTTGGGCAACCTATTCCAGTGCCTCACCACTCTCTCAGTAAAGAATTTCTTCCTGACATCTAATCTAATTCTACCTTCTTTTAGTTTAAGGACATTCCCCCTTGTCCTGTCACTATCAGGCTATGTAAATAGTTGGTCTCCCTCCTTCTTATGAGCTCCCTTCAAGTACTGGAAGGCTGGAGACTTCATCCCTAAAGCCTTCTCTTCTGTAGACTGAACAAGGCCAGCTCCTTCAACCTTTCTTCACAAGAGAGGTGTTCCAGACCTCTGATCATCTTTGTTGCCCTCCTCTACCCACTCTAACAGCTCTGCAGCTTTTCTAGAAGCCCCAGGCTTGGATGAAGTACTTCATACACGACCTTAGAAAAGCAGAGTAGGGGAGAACAAGCACTTCCTTTGCCCTGCTGGCCACCCTTCTTTTGATGCAGCCCAGGATACAATTGGCCTTTCAAACCTTTCACTTAGCCTTATTAAACCTCATCTGGCTCACATGGACCCACCTTTGAAGCTTGTCCAGATCCCTTTGGATGGCATCCCTTCCTCCTATTGTGTCAACAGCACCATTCAGCTTGGTGTCGTCCACAAATTTGGTGAGGGTACAATCAGTCCCACTGTCTGTGGAGGAATGGCTGAAGGAGCAAGGCAGCCATGACTCGCTGTACGAGCAAAATCTCTGCGGCAGCACAGAAGGCATCATGCTGGAAAAATACTGT
>JACDJE010000058.1:0-14394 GCA_016647715.1 Pavo muticus
ACCGAAAAAAAACCTAGCTCTGCAATCAAGAAAGATTTCTATTACTGAAAAAATGTCCTGTTGAAAAGGGAAGTAAAGACAGTTGCAACCCCCCTCCGAAAATCAAAAGAAACAAAAACAAAACAACAGTTTGAAGCAAGTGAAAAAAAGGGGAAGCTGATCATAGTGAACATAAAACTGCATTCAAGATATAAAATCAACTAGTAGAAAAAACGAAATACATCAATAAAAGAACATCCATGCCCAAGAGGGCACAAAAAATAGGAAAGCATTCTTTAAAGCCCATGAAACTAGATCTCAGTAACATTATATGTACAATATTGGATAAAGTTGACAACATGACAATATATATATGAAGATGTTATGAATGGTGATTATATTTTTTATTTGGAAAGAATCATAAAATGCCTTGGTTTGGAAGGGACCTCAAAGATCATCTCGTTCCACCCCGCCCTGGTCGGAGTTGCCAGCCACTAGATCAGACTGCCCAGGAACCCATCAAGCCTGGCCTTGAACACCTCCAGGGATGGGGCACCACAGCTTCTCTGGGCAGCCTGTGCCAGTGCCTCGCCACCCTCTAAGTGAAGAATTTCTTTCTAATATCTAACCTAAACCTCCCCTCTTTTAGTTTAAAGTAATTCTCCCTTGTCCTATCACTACTTGCACAAAAGTTCAGTCTCTCTCCTGCTTGTAAGCTTCTTTCAAGTACTGGAAAGCTGCGATGAGGTCTCCCTGGCGCCTTCTGTTTTCCAACCTAAACAATCCAAACTCCCTCAACCTTTCATCACTGGAGAGATCCTGCAGCCTTCTGATCATGATATTTTATACAGAATGATATCTTTTCATGATACTGAAATGCCCTCAATTTCTGTAGCTAATACAAGGAGATTAAACAACAAGGGTTTAAATCAACTGTTTAGAAATCTTCAGAACTAAATAAGTTAATACCAATTCCGTAGAATGAATAGGCCAAGAAGGTGCATCAAGTTTGTGAACACTGAAATAATCTTTTAAGACAGCAAAATTGTTAGTGTACTGGAAAAAAGGTAATGTCACTCCAGTAGTAAAAAATGTATGTATAAAATGGGACTACCTAGGCAGGTCAGTTACAATAGGGATCCTGGAAAAAATGTAGAAAAGTTGAAGTGGGCATTGCCATTAAAGAGTGGGATGATGGGTGTCTTATTCCTGTCAGTCAGAATGATTTTGTGTGACAGTACTCTTTCAGAAATACCAGATGTCGTCTTCAGATAGGATCTCTAATTGTATGCATTAATACATAGCTCTGTTGATATAATTAAAATTACTATAAGTATTTGACATAGTTCTGCAGAAAAAAAATGGTGAAAATGTAAAATTTTTCAATTAAATTGACTGCATCCATATTGAATTAATTAAAATCAAAAGGAATTATGAGGAGGAATCATTGCTTACAGAAGCCATTTTTAAGATCATATCTGGTTAGGCAGTATCTTTTGTCTAGAAAATGTAAAACAACCCTTGGCTGAAACTATTAGTAATACAAGTGTTTGTGAAGTGAAAGGCTGTAATGGAAGCAGGTCACCTGTTACACAGAGGTCTAGATTGCTTGATGTAGTGGGCACATTTAAACAAACATACCTTTTAACACGGTTAAATATATGCTCAGTTGTCCAAAAGTAATATAAACGATGTTTGCATCTTAAGGGTTTGTATGCAAGATACAACAGCAGTGAGAAGTCTTTAAAATTAATAATTGAAAATTAGGTCTTAGTATGAAACTCAAATAAAGAAGACAAGGTGATCTTCAGCTGTGTGTGCAGAAGCTGCGATATTGGAGTAGGAATGTAAAATTTGCGTTGTGTAAGGAACTATTGAAACTATTTAAAGGAAATGGTATGAGGTGAAATGCTGTAAAATGAAAAAAAGAAATCAAAAAGTGGTTTGGAAAGCAGTCCTTTTGGTGAGAACTTTCAGAAATAAACTTTTAGGGTGTTTGAGACAAGGCTGAGGATGCCTGCTGGCTTTTAAGCATCTGTATTAGGAAAGGACTTCTAGGAGATATCTGTTTAATCTAGTAAAACAAAAGAAAATAACAAAACGTACTGTAAAATCCAGTAGTTTTGAAATTCAGACCATATAATAAGGACATTTATAAAGTAGAGGGTCAGCTGTTGGAGCGTTGTACGCAAGGATGTGATAGTCCTTTGTCACTGGAAGCTTTTCAGTCATGGATATTTCTATATTTATAACTGATAATTAAAAGTTTACTGAACAAGTTTCTGAGATCTGCATGATTCCAGAGGCATGATGATATCTTCTCTCTTTAGAAAAAAAATAAGGAAATTGCATCTCAAAGCATTTGACTTTGTTTCAAAGTCTTATGGAAGACTAATCCCAACAATAATCTTGCGGTGATTTAGTTTCAATGATAAAGCCTTTTCAAAACTCAGCCCCTTTCATCCAAATCTTGATCAACCTAAGTCTGCCTGTAGTTGAAGTCATACTAGGACTGTATTTTCTTCTCCCTCTGTTATAATTGCTTAGAAAGAGGTATTCTGGAAACCCAGAAAATATATGGATCATAAAAATCTCAGGGAAGCAATGCATATTCTCTTATGAAATTAAATGCTGTTCTTTCTTTTATTTATCTAGTATCTCTCTCTCTTATCTTTAAAATTCCAGTAATATCACAGCTTTCGGCTTAGAACTTCAACTCACTGAAGTGAGGAAGCTATCAGACAAAATTTCTTTTGAAGTTTTTCTTGGTTAGAAGAGGGAAACAAAAGCAAGACAATGATTTGTTTGCCTTCTCTCCTGCTAATTAGGAGTTGCTCCAGTTTTGTGATTGCATTAAAAGCTATCTAAGTGGAAAGTCACAAATGGGTTGCTCTAATTGTATGAACCTATGGAGTATGTCTTTGTGTTCCAGCATAGAGGCAGTTAAGGTAACACTGTAACAACCCATGAGGTATGGGGAGTGT
Organism: Pavo muticus; assembly: GCA_016647715.1. NCBI lineage: Eukaryota > Metazoa > Chordata > Aves > Galliformes > Phasianidae > Pavo > Pavo muticus. The sequence goes on from JACDJE010000058.1 coordinate 2,964, forward strand.
GGACAAAGAGCCACTGGCCCATTATCCTATGTGGAAATTGAACATGTGCACCTTGGTAGAGCTTCACAATAATGGCTAATCTGCTTGCTGCCCAAAGGAGCTCACTAAAAGTTTGTTCTGGTGACCCTGCATAGCACATAACTGTGTATGGCTGAAACATCCCAGAATGGCAAAGTTTTTTTTGCAATAGACTGTTCTATAAAACACACCTTGCTCTAGATTGAGAGTGAAACCCGAGTCAAGTGAAAGAAATCTAATGGTTTAGAGATGAGAATAGAACTCAGTTTAATATTTTCTCACTCACCATTTTTTTTTCCTGCAGCAGTATACTTTGAATTTACTTTCCTTACACAAGTTATGATTTTATTTTTATTTGTCCTTGTGGTGCATGTCCTTTATTATCCTTCTCCACTTCAGTCTTCTGGATTTCAGTTATTGCCGTATTCATTTGAACCTTACTCTTGCAAGTTAGGCAAGTATTTCATGCTGAATTTGGAGAAAATTTGCAAGAAGATTTGGCCTCCTGCATACTTATTAACATCACTGAGAATTTAAATGACAAACCTGTTAAAGCTACACCCACCTTCTCTCAGGTGATAAAAGCATCAAAGCCACCTTACCACGAGGTTTACAGGCAAGGACCACAATTCATCACTTTGGTAGTCCCTTCTAGTTTCTATGAAGTGAAAGGATCAAAGATGCTTGCATAAAATTAACCACATGTTCAAATGCCTGGTTGAAGTGAACACTTAAATTATGATCAATTACAAGTATTAATTTATCATTTAGTGAAGAGAAAGACTGAACTTTACTAAGAAAAGTCAAGAAATAAGCAACTAAAAAACTTTTTGCACTTAATTATTATAGATGTTGTAAAACCAAAGACTTGGTAACTAAAACTCTGTTTCAGGAATTCCTTCTTTAATTTGTATGTCAAATAGATCTTTTGATAATGTTCAGAGAGCTTTTAAACTATTTTATTTTCCTTTCAGGTCAATGTAAGTTTTGCCTAGTGGTCAGCTTTCTAAGCTATTACACTTCCCATTTAAATGTGAACATAAAGATCATTACATTGCAATTGGCGAACATCAGGGTTCCCTGGTATTCTACCACCAGTTGAGATTTTAGAGATTTTGAGCCATTCAAGAGTTGAAAAGAAACCCAAAGAAGTCATTTTATCTAGCTGAAGATAACTGATTTTTTCCACAGGAAAGGTAAATGAAACGTATGTATTTTGCATAATGAAACAGATGACAAACTGGGCAAACTGATCTATTAATGAGCTTCCTGTAAAGCGAGAATGCAGGAGAATGAGTGAGGAGCAGAAGGAATCACTCTGATCTTAAAATTTAACAACCACTTCTAATCAAACCATCTTCTACAGTATGTGAATTCTTCAATTCCCTCCAGTGGTCAGCACTATTTGAAGTAAAAAAGACATTGTAAGGTTAAAATGTAAACCTCTTTACAAGCCACTTATAAAGGTAGGAAATATTATTTGAGGGAAAACTTATTAGTCAGATGATAAAATGCTGTAATTTAGAGATTACAGTTTGCAATGCTGAGGGAGAGATGCAGTCGTGAATAAGTGAATTGGGTTGATCTAGCAGCAGGGAGTACTTCAATTTCTTCCTTTTCTGAGTGTTTGTCTTCATGACAGTTCCTTGCCATACGCTTTCCCGTAGCTTACCTCCTGAAATGGGGCCAAAATGTGCTGAAATAAAAGGGTGTCAAATGGGGTTTGAATCAGATCTGTATCAGTTTAACTCGTAATCCCATATTGCGGTGAGTGCTCCTGCAGAAAGTTTCCAATGATTTCTCCGGTCTGGAATGATGGAGCATTGTGCCTTTCCTCCTGTGAGGGAACTGCAAGATTGTCTTCAGTAGGGTATGTGTTCACATTGCATGGTGAGCATATGGATGTATTTTTGCAAAGGCCTCTTTCTGACTGAGCATCTGTACCCAGCTCTGCTGTTTGCAGTGAGGCCAGATGGAGCTGCATGCCAACTTTGATCCCTTTGGATTTCAGGGAGAGCTGGCACTTCAAGAGGAGGGATTTCCTGACAAACATATAGTGGTTTCCAGTTATGGACTTCTCTGGTAAGGCCTGGGTGGTCTCAGGCTGGGAGCCCACTGCACTCTGTGCTGTACAAATACAAGGTAAATGACAGATACTGCCACAAAGAACTTAAAGGCATGTAAATGTCCATGTTGCTCCCATTCCTATGGTATCCAAGCAGCATCTAGAAATTAAGGCTATCTACCTGATCCTATCAATCTGATACTCAGCTTCCCTTGGAAGAGTGGGAAGATTTGATATCTGGGAACTGCTGATACAGAAGTGAAGTTCAAATACAGATTGTGCTGTTGTTACTCTGGAAATACAGACAATAGAGAACTTCCTTTTTTTTTTTTTCTTCTTTTCTTTTCTTTTCTTTCTTTTTTTTTTTTTTAATTATACAACCCAGGTAAGTATTGAATAATGAAGCAGCTACAAAAATTAACACCTTCAAAATACTTCCCAGTATGTTGCTACCCAAATCAGCTACTATTCTGTTCAAAGAAGCAGTAGGAAAAGTAAATACACTGCAAGAAGCAAGGAAGGAAAAAAGAAGTCAGATAATACTGCTTTTTCATTTCAGATACATGCTGCGTTGGCTGCTGTTTTCACCCCAGATGTGGCTGTATGAATCCTTCATGAATACAGTCTGAGTTTACTTGGCTGATATCTGGTCTGTATGCTAATGCTTTCATCTCAGTTTTTTTTTTACACTGATGAAGTCTTCCACACATACTTTGCAATATTTATAGCCCAGAGTCCTCGATGGCACCCAAGGCTGTGCTCTGCTCAGCATGCTCAGGCAGTCGAGAAAAAGTGGCTTACTCAGGGTGGCTGAGCAACCACAAACTCTTTTTTCCCATTTTCCTGCTACTGATGCTACTGGAATGAGCAAGAGATGAGCCAGGACTCCAGTAGGGAGCAGAGAGCTCCCACTGACTGGGGCAGGAGCCTGAGGAGGTAGGGAGGGGGAATACTTGTGGAGGTCAATGACAGCAAGGACCAGGTGCCCAGTTGTGTTCTTTGGTGTATCTGTGAAGCAATGTCAGTAAGATTTTGCCACTGGAAGAACAGCTATATAGATTATTCCTTGCGTTTAGAAACAAAACATCTGTGGAGGTGGCAGGATGTCTTTCTTCGTGAAACCACCTGCTCTATTGCAGCTTATGCATAGGGTGAGAAAAGAGAAAGGCTTTGATCATGCATCTTCCCGGAAAAAAATCTTTGGGGCAAGAAAAACCCCATACTGTTAAAAAGCTGTGTTCTGTCCTTAGAGCATCTTGAAAGCCAATTAATGCACTTCTTATATAGAGGATAAAGCAAATCTCTCTCTACCTCTTGTGCTAACTCATACATACATATCCTTTAACTCTATCAAGTTAAATATTTAACTTAAAAATTCAGTGTTGAACTGGGAATACTGCTCTGGGGAGTGGCCACATGTAAAATCTGGATATGTTCCTAGGTTTCGTTAAAATAGCACACCTTGCATTTTCTTCTTTTAGCATAGATATCATGTTTTCTCAGCACGTGCGTATAAAGTCTGAACTAAAACAGAAGTCATTATTAGACAAAGAAGATACAATATAAATAATTTGTAGTATTGTCTGAGACTTTACCCAATAGTATTTTGAGGGCCAAATCCTAGAAAAGCAGCTAAAGTATACCAGCCCTTGTTAGTACTCTAATAATTCAGAAGTAATTACTCTGTGGTTGTTTTTTTTTTTACAAAGTGCTGATAGGTTGTGGTAAGGAAAAAAATGGAAGTACAGATGGACAAAGTACTTCATGTCATTTTTGGTAACTGTTTACATCCAGAAGATGAAGTAACTTTTGCTTTTTGGTCTGTTTTCCATCCAGAAAAAAAAAAAAAGAAGCAGACTATGAATAGATTATAGTATTTGGATTAATTATTTTTTCCACATTTTTCCTTACCGAAGGGAAAACAACGGCAACAACAATAACAATTTTAGCATTAGAAAACTAAAAACCATTATCTTGCAAGAGCTAATAACCAAATATTGAGTCTGTTAATAGTTATCCCTTAGTACATGCAGTACTAACTTAGACAATAGGCAGTCCTGTACACCACAGACAAATTGTAACATCTTTAAAAATTGTAAGAGATAAGAGGTTAGCTGATTCAGTCCAGGATTCATACTGGTTTTAGGGTGGATTTGGAGAAATACTGTTCATAATTAACACAGACATGGTAACATGGATCATAATTAGCAGAAGTTAGATTGTGTTTAGCCAGCAACATGCTGAGCATCTCTTTTCCATACATATAATAGCAAAGTCATGCTCATGCCATGTATATTGTCCTTCTACAAAAGGGAAGACATTCCCTTCTCAGATGTCTTTCAGTGTTTACTTCAGAAAACATGCAGTCATCTAAGCAAATTTCAGAAAAGGACAGCTTATGATTTCCTTTAGATTTTTCTTTATTTTGAGATTCCTTTAAGCTCCTAAATTCCTACTTCCCACAGAAAACAAACTGTGTTTGGCCATTTTTGTTTGTTTGTTTGTTTTCTAGAGTGAATTTTATGTCTGTACACTTACACTCAAATATTCTCATTAGAGAATTATTATTTTTAGAATTATAATACAAATGGGATCTCAGATTGGTCTAAGCCTCCAGCATAGCTGCATATTAAATGAAATGCCTCTACTTGCAGCACTGCATTTGAATATATCTTATGTTTTGTATGTGTTTTATTCGGCACAGAGAAGACCTTTTTGCTTGAGGGTGAAAGGAAATAAATTTTTACAGTGATTCTTCTATTAAAGACAAATGTATCAGAGGTCATTCTTGATCTGTATGCTGTCATTGTTTATTCATGGGGGGTAAGGTAGTTCTTAAGTTGGGGGAGAAATTTTCCATTTGGACTTAATGCAGCAGCTCAAGACATAAAAGCCTGATGTCTTAGTGCGCTCTGGGAAAGTGGGGAATTTCTGTCATTACAGAATCACAGCAAGGTCTTGGGGGCCTCTGTCACAACAACTTCTTGGTGTCATCTGAGGTAAAATGGAAAGCAATTGTCCAGAAGAAGAACAAAAGAAATGAAACTCTAGTTACCAATCTATACTATTTACAGAAAGACCCAACATTAATGGAAAGTGCAGATGAGGAACTCTGGCTCTGCTCAACCTTTGAACTGCAGTGGAAGTAATTCTATTTTTAAAGTTCAGATTTTTCTTTTTTCTCTCCCATTCTTCTTTAGATCTTCCTGTTTCGTTTTATGCTTGCAGAAAAATGAAAAATAAAAAAGCTACAATGACTCTTTCCCATCTATGGGGAACAGCATGCAGGTCATAGACCAAGGATCTGTATTACTACATTATTGCTGAATCTCAGCAAAATTAATTAAATAAGTACTTGAAATGAAGTAAATAGTGTAGAACTTGCTACAAGGTTTCTAAAGAGGAAACCTTGCAACTAGCAGTGACTTTGAAGTTTTTCTTCTTGTTTTATTATTATTATTATTATTATTCTGTGCTGATACACTGGTGTTCTGAGTCAGTGACCTATGTGCAGTCCCTTGAGAATGTCAGAGATCTGAGAATCATTGTTGTGCATGTATTCATTAGGTATGAAAAAAAAAAGGTACTCATCTAGTGCAGCAGAATGTCCAACTGCTCCAGATTTTGTTGTTGCTGCTGTTAAGGACAGAGCAGAATAACAATCCAGAACTGGTAAACTTTTGCATTTAATTTTCTGCAGAGGAAAATTAAATGTCTTTTCTGAACAATTAAGAAACCAGAATTATTTTGGCTGTGATGGCAGTAGAAGCACATAAGCATTAGAAAAAAAAAATCATACCAGAAGATAATGGATCCAATCCTGCTCTTAGGAAAGTCCATTTCAAAACTAGAACCATTTCAGGAAAATACAGGCTGGACCTAATTATTCCAGATGTTTGTAATAGTATTTGTCAAACTGCTTTGCAAATATTCCATGTTGTACTTATCTGGAAAAGGTTACTAAATACAAGCATACACTATTGTTATTGATATTTCTACTAATTTCCTTGTGGTGCAGCTGACCTCAGAACTCGCATTTCATTAGGCATAGTGTGCGCGTATGTTTATAGACAACATGTGCCCCGCAGGACTTAAAATCTAAGTGGATATAGCAAACAGAGGGAGTGTGATTATCCCTAGAATATAGCTATAAACATGAGGTACAAAGAAAGCGAGACTTTCCCATGCAAAACAGTATGTGAGATCATCACCCACAGTCCTTGAAGGTATTTAGGTATGTGTTCAGCTCATGCTGAGATAAATGGAAATTTCCTGTTGTTCAAGTATTTTGGACACTTAAGTAATGGATCCAAGAGCACACAGGGACAGGAAGAGATCTGCNGCCAGCAAGGTTCTGTGGCAGACAGGCAATCTTTTTGCCTTTCTGTTTGGTTCTCCTGCATGAGCTATTGTTATGTTCTGAGGCTTTACCTTTTGTAAGCAGTGCAATAGAATCTATGCAAACAAACTGGGCACCGGCACACAGTCAATTGTCATCATACTCGTGCAGAATTAATGTTGATATTCTCTTCAGTGCATTCAGGCTGCCTGGAAGAACTTGGGAGCAAATGACACCCTGGATTACTGTTAGACAGATGATGGAGCAGACAGTCTCTCCCGATACCTTTTTTCCCTCATTTACTGCATGGGATTTGATTGCAAAGGCTTGCACCTGTATGTCAGCGGAGTGGATGGCTGTGACCCAGCTGCTGTTGTGAGCAGATTACACCCTGTGTGGGACTCATTCCTAGAGCTCTGTCTAGTCCCTGGAAGGGAAGCCACCATTTCATGTGATGCTGGTAGCAGTAGATTTGTATTTGCAGTTTGCAGGCTATGACAAGTGAAACATTAAACAGACGTGATTTAATTTTGAGAATAATTGATACACCACTGGGAAATGTCTCTGTTGTGAACACGCGTTGTCAAATACTCTAACCATTCATACACCTATAGAAATAGCTAATGTGAACTCTCTGTGCAGGAGGGCATTTCTGTGCATACATAAAAGGGAATAAACGGAAAACAGCAGAGAGGATATGTTGGCAGGTGATAACCTCTTTATTTTAATAACACTGGTTGGCTTATATCAGATGTATAATCTGTAACACACTCATACAACATACACAGCTTTAATCACAGTATATGACTTGGAGGCATGTGTTAGCAATTATGTTATCTCATTAGACAGCAATATAACTTTAGCCACAGTCTGAGTTTGTGAAGGGAAATTTTTTTAAGGGAAGGGAAGAAATTCTGACTCCTAGATGATTCACCGAAGAGAACAGTTGGGTCTCTTTGTCATAACTAGCACTATTCCTCCATTTCCTGCTTCATGTACAAAAAAGTCTTTCTTTTAAGCACCTCCAGTAGAAGCTTAAGTTTTTTCTTATCTTATAAGGACTGCTGAAAAAAGGATGATGTGGAATTCAGGACAACATACGCAATAATAGTTCTTAAACTTCTCCAGCAAGACCTTCCGTAAGTCTCCCACATGAATGTCAAAAACCTGTTGAAAATGTTCAAAAACTCTTCGAAACTTTTATTCTTTCACAGTAGCATCATAAAGATGTTCAGTGATTGCTATTGTGATGCTAGATCTCTCATTTTTCAGCCTCTTCATGCCATTAAGGAAGGAGAACGTGGTGCTGGTGGTTGTACTCTTCAGTGCAGTGCTGCCTGCTAAAAAGATCCTTTCGTTGATGATAGGGTTGTGTTGCATTATAATCCAATTATTGCAGCACAGATGGGAGTTTCTTCATTGGTTGTAAAATGGAATTGGCAGACAAAAAGAAGCTGCTTCAGGAGGACTTTGCACTCCTTCAGGGCCACATGAGCCCCAGGTTCATACCTGGGAGTCACTCCCATCAGGCACCATATTGTTAGGACTAAGATGTATGTGTTAGCTGGAGACAGCGCGCACCACAAGAACGATGACAGAGGCGGCAAGCACCAGAGTTACCCTGCAAGAAGCGGCGCCGGTGACGGCGTGCACCAAAGTTACCCTACCAGACGTGGCGCCAAAGATAGCGCGCTCAAGAGTTACCCTAACAGAGGTGGCGCCGGAGACGGTGCGCACCACAAGGAATAAGCCAGAGACGGCGCCGGAGACAGCGCGAACCAGAATTACCATGCCAGAGGCGGCGCCGGAGACAGCGCGCACCAAAAGGACGAACCTACAGGCGGCGCTAGAGACGGCGCGCACCACAAGGACGATGCCAGTGGCGGCGACGGAGACGGCGCGCACCAGAGCATCCCTGCTTTAGGCGGCGCTAGAGACGGCGCACAGCAGAGTTACCTGCTAGAGGCGGCTCCGGAGACGGCGCGCACCACAGCTTCCCTGCTTAAGGCGGTACTGGAGACGTCGTGCACCAGAGCAACCCTACTAGAGGCAGCGCTGGAGACGGCGTGCACCAGAAGGACGATGCTCGAGGCGGCACTAGAGATGACGCAAACCAGAAGGACGATGCTAGAGGTGGCAAGAGACGGCGCACACCAGAATTACCCTGCTTTAGTCGGCACCGGAAACGGCGCACAGCAGTTACCTGCAAGAGGCGGCACCGGAGACGGAACGCACCACAGCTTCCCTGCTTGAGGCGGCGCCGGAGATGGCGCGAACCAAAAGGACGAAGGTACAGGCGGCACCGGACACGGCGCAACCCATAAGGACGAAGCTACAGGCGGCACCGGAGACGGCGCAAAGGAGAGTTACCTGCTAGAGGCTGCACCGGAGACGGCGCGCACCAAAATGACGAGGCTACAGGCGGCACCAGAGACGGCATGCACCACAAGGACGATGCCAATGGCAGCGCCGGAGATGGCATGAAGCCATCTGAAAGAGCAACCTACTAACTGCTTATAGTAATACACTGCTTTATGTGTTATTTTACAGCAGAAGGGGACTTCTGCAGTGGTGCTTTAAAGTATAACCATTAGGATGATTTTGAATCTTTTACTGTGACCATAGAGAGGATCCTCATCTGCATTAAACTGATGTAACTGCTATGCTATTTTATGTCAGCCTTGCCAGATCCCATCCTTCCTACTTACTGGGCATGGAATATTCTCAGAAATGCTTACCGTATTTTGGGTGTGTGGATCACCCAAAGAGCAAACAAAAGACCTTCAGAATTGCCAGCAGAGGGGCAGGCAGGGGAGCTGCTAGAGCTGCTGAATGCTTCCCTTCCTGATTCATTTCTTAAAAAATGGGTGTGATTAAGAGAATGCATAATTTCATGAAGACTTTCAGTAGCCAGCTGGGGCCAGGGAGGTTGCATTCCGGAACACACACATGGATTTTTTGTCATGTCCCTGCACTCCGTAATTAAATTTTCATTGAATGGCGGAGTTTGACTATTATAATGCAATCACTTACAGCTCTTGTGTGTAATTCATTAGAACAATAATGAGTTTCAATGAACAGGCTCCCCAGCAGTGATGAACTCCAAGTGATTTCTATGATAAAAATAATTTGAGAGGATGGCAGATGTCAGAAAGACCATAGTATTGCTCAATCTCTGTGCACACCTGTGAATATGTAATAAACACATTTCGGGCAAATATAAAACATTATATTTTGCTAGGTCACTGGTAGAAGATTTTCTCTGCTTACCAGTACCTTAAAACAAGAGTTGTCTCAACAGTCAATCTTTACAATGTCTGACATAACCCATATATGTCGGCTGGCAAGCCTATATTCCTGCTGCAGTTTTTGATAGACTGGAAGATTTCCACCAACCTTATAGCCCAGTTAATGTGTTGTATCCAGATTTTCAGATAATAAAATCTGTCATGGACCCTACAGCATATGAGATAGACTACCTTGCTTGCAACTTCCCCTAGCCCCAGTATAACTAGCCTCCCACTGGCTTATGCCTGCATTCTGGGTTGGGGAGCTTCCTGTTTTCCTTCTTTTGATCCACTAGTTTCTCCAGTAGCTTTGGTACATGGGTTCTGTGTTTCCCCAGATTTTGGGAGCTAGCGTCCTGCCAGCTGGGTGAGCAGGAGCCAAAAAATCTGAGAAGCATATTTCTTTTTAGATTGTTCCTGCCTTGGGAACACTTTGGATTTTCCAAACTGTGAATCTGTATTTGAAAGAAAAAAGAATAAGAAAAAAAAGTAACTTCTGGCTTTTCAGCAATTTTCTTGAGTTGGGAGTTCCATTTTCCTGCAATCTCTGTGGTTTAATTATTTGTGTCTTGGCAACACAAACATAGGAGAAAATCAAGAACTAAAACTAGAAGAACAGTCAAAATTTCTTCATCTAGTGTCCTTTGATTTTGCCCATAAAAGTACATATGTACTATTTTGTAAAATAGGTGATGCTGCAGAGGGTAATCTCTCTAACGTGTTATTAAAGTTTCTCTGAAAAACCCCAAGCTGACAGTTAGGAATGTATCAATTCTTAGATTTTCTATGGAAAATGGGAGTTTTGTATTCTGCCTTGACTTGATTCCATTAAAATATAATGAATATTAACCACACAATGACAGTCTTGGAATGCATAAATCAGTCTCTGAGGGATTAAGAAGTCCTGCAAAACCCTGGGAGCAGACAAATGTCTAAGAACATACTTCATTTCAGTTTTCAGTCTATGCTTCAAGATGACAAAGGAAACTTGCTGCATTTGTTCTCATATTTGGAGGCAAAATAAATGATGGATAAAAGCCAGAATGTTGAACCCTATATTTAGAGGGGCTGGATCAGTTCCCTGTGCAAGGATATGTACCCAAGAGATTTAGCTCATGTCCTGAATCAAAACCAAAATGGGCATATTTTCTGATGACAGTTCCAGTTTTGATATTACTTCATTGTGTCCTGTTAATGATTGCTAGCTTTTGGCACAAGATGGATAAACTACTAATAATGAGGGCCTTACTGATGATCATGCAGAAAAAGGGAATTAAGTTACAGACCATAAGATGAAAGAAAGGAAGTGTTCAAAACAACTTTTTAAACACTACTTTGTCCTTTGAAAAACTGTGCAGTTAGATTTTGACATGTTTGGCAGAAGTTTAATTCTGCTACTTCAAAAAGGTAACTTTCTAAAACTAGTATTTTTGGCACTGCAGCCAACCTGGGACACTCCTAATTACATATCCTGACAGATAAAGATGAATTGATCACTGAACTAGATGGTTGCTTAGGTGCAAGCAATCATGATCTAATTTTATTTGTTTTGTGCAAACAGTATTATATTCTCTATGCTTTTAAAAGGCCAATTTCCCAAAGCGGAAAACAATCATGAGCAAAATTGAGTGGGAGGAAAAATTTAAACACAAGAATGTGCATGATAATTAGGAATTGTTTAAGAATGCTTTATTAGATGCCAAAAAAAAAAAAAAAAAAAAA
>JACDJE010000058.1:20341-163411 GCA_016647715.1 Pavo muticus
TTTTTTTTTTTTTTAATTATACAACCCAGGTAAGTATTGAATAATGAAGCAGCTACAAAAATTAACACCTTCAAAATACTTCCCAGTATGTTGCTACCCAAATCAGCTACTATTCTGTTCAAAGAAGCAGTAGGAAAAGTAAATACACTGCAAGAAGCAAGGAAGGAAAAAAGAAGTCAGATAATACTGCTTTTTCATTTCAGATACATGCTGCGTTGGCTGCTGTTTTCACCCCAGATGTGGCTGTATGAATCCTTCATGAATACAGTCTGAGTTTACTTGGCTGATATCTGGTCTGTATGCTAATGCTTTCATCTCAGTTTTTTTTTTACACTGATGAAGTCTTCCACACATACTTTGCAATATTTATAGCCCAGAGTCCTCGATGGCACCCAAGGCTGTGCTCTGCTCAGCATGCTCAGGCAGTCGAGAAAAAGTGGCTTACTCAGGGTGGCTGAGCAACCACAAACTCTTTTTTCCCATTTTCCTGCTACTGATGCTACTGGAATGAGCAAGAGATGAGCCAGGACTCCAGTAGGGAGCAGAGAGCTCCCACTGACTGGGGCAGGAGCCTGAGGAGGTAGGGAGGGGGAATACTTGTGGAGGTCAATGACAGCAAGGACCAGGTGCCCAGTTGTGTTCTTTGGTGTATCTGTGAAGCAATGTCAGTAAGATTTTGCCACTGGAAGAACAGCTATATAGATTATTCCTTGCGTTTAGAAACAAAACATCTGTGGAGGTGGCAGGATGTCTTTCTTCGTGAAACCACCTGCTCTATTGCAGCTTATGCATAGGGTGAGAAAAGAGAAAGGCTTTGATCATGCATCTTCCCGGAAAAAAATCTTTGGGGCAAGAAAAACCCCATACTGTTAAAAAGCTGTGTTCTGTCCTTAGAGCATCTTGAAAGCCAATTAATGCACTTCTTATATAGAGGATAAAGCAAATCTCTCTCTACCTCTTGTGCTAACTCATACATACATATCCTTTAACTCTATCAAGTTAAATATTTAACTTAAAAATTCAGTGTTGAACTGGGAATACTGCTCTGGGGAGTGGCCACATGTAAAATCTGGATATGTTCCTAGGTTTCGTTAAAATAGCACACCTTGCATTTTCTTCTTTTAGCATAGATATCATGTTTTCTCAGCACGTGCGTATAAAGTCTGAACTAAAACAGAAGTCATTATTAGACAAAGAAGATACAATATAAATAATTTGTAGTATTGTCTGAGACTTTACCCAATAGTATTTTGAGGGCCAAATCCTAGAAAAGCAGCTAAAGTATACCAGCCCTTGTTAGTACTCTAATAATTCAGAAGTAATTACTCTGTGGTTGTTTTTTTTTTTACAAAGTGCTGATAGGTTGTGGTAAGGAAAAAAATGGAAGTACAGATGGACAAAGTACTTCATGTCATTTTTGGTAACTGTTTACATCCAGAAGATGAAGTAACTTTTGCTTTTTGGTCTGTTTTCCATCCAGAAAAAAAAAAAAAGAAGCAGACTATGAATAGATTATAGTATTTGGATTAATTATTTTTTCCACATTTTTCCTTACCGAAGGGAAAACAACGGCAACAACAATAACAATTTTAGCATTAGAAAACTAAAAACCATTATCTTGCAAGAGCTAATAACCAAATATTGAGTCTGTTAATAGTTATCCCTTAGTACATGCAGTACTAACTTAGACAATAGGCAGTCCTGTACACCACAGACAAATTGTAACATCTTTAAAAATTGTAAGAGATAAGAGGTTAGCTGATTCAGTCCAGGATTCATACTGGTTTTAGGGTGGATTTGGAGAAATACTGTTCATAATTAACACAGACATGGTAACATGGATCATAATTAGCAGAAGTTAGATTGTGTTTAGCCAGCAACATGCTGAGCATCTCTTTTCCATACATATAATAGCAAAGTCATGCTCATGCCATGTATATTGTCCTTCTACAAAAGGGAAGACATTCCCTTCTCAGATGTCTTTCAGTGTTTACTTCAGAAAACATGCAGTCATCTAAGCAAATTTCAGAAAAGGACAGCTTATGATTTCCTTTAGATTTTTCTTTATTTTGAGATTCCTTTAAGCTCCTAAATTCCTACTTCCCACAGAAAACAAACTGTGTTTGGCCATTTTTGTTTGTTTGTTTGTTTTCTAGAGTGAATTTTATGTCTGTACACTTACACTCAAATATTCTCATTAGAGAATTATTATTTTTAGAATTATAATACAAATGGGATCTCAGATTGGTCTAAGCCTCCAGCATAGCTGCATATTAAATGAAATGCCTCTACTTGCAGCACTGCATTTGAATATATCTTATGTTTTGTATGTGTTTAATTCGGCACAGAGAAGACCTTTTTGCTTGAGGGTGAAAGGAAATAAATTTTTACAGTGATTCTTCTATTAAAGACAAATGTATCAGAGGTCATTCTTGATCTGTATGCTGTCATTGTTTATTCATGGGGGGTAAGGTAGTTCTTAAGTTGGGGGAGAAATTTTCCATTTGGACTTAATGCAGCAGCTCAAGACATAAAAGCCTGATGTCTTAGTGCGCTCTGGGAAAGTGGGGAATTTCTGTCATTACAGAATCACAGCAAGGTCTTGGGGGCCTCTGTCACAACAACTTCTTGGTGTCATCTGAGGTAAAATGGAAAGCAATTGTCCAGAAGAAGAACAAAAGAAATGAAACTCTAGTTACCAATCTATACTATTTACAGAAAGACCCAACATTAATGGAAAGTGCAGATGAGGAACTCTGGCTCTGCTCAACCTTTGAACTGCAGTGGAAGTAATTCTATTTTTAAAGTTCAGATTTTTCTTTTTTCTCTCCCATTCTTCTTTAGATCTTCCTGTTTCGTTTTATGCTTGCAGAAAAATGAAAAATAAAAAAGCTACAATGACTCTTTCCCATCTATGGGGAACAGCATGCAGGTCATAGACCAAGGATCTGTATTACTACATTATTGCTGAATCTCAGCAAAATTAATTAAATAAGTACTTGAAATGAAGTAAATAGTGTAGAACTTGCTACAAGGTTTCTAAAGAGGAAACCTTGCAACTAGCAGTGACTTTGAAGTTTTTCTTCTTGTTTTATTATTATTATTATTATTATTCTGTGCTGATACACTGGTGTTCTGAGTCAGTGACCTATGTGCAGTCCCTTGAGAATGTCAGAGATCTGAGAATCATTGTTGTGCATGTATTCATTAGGTATGAAAAAAAAAAGGTACTCATCTAGTGCAGCAGAATGTCCAACTGCTCCAGATTTTGTTGTTGCTGCTGTTAAGGACAGAGCAGAATAACAATCCAGAACTGGTAAACTTTTGCATTTAATTTTCTGCAGAGGAAAATTAAATGTCTTTTCTGAACAATTAAGAAACCAGAATTATTTTGGCTGTGATGGCAGTAGAAGCACATAAGCATTAGAAAAAAAAAATCATACCAGAAGATAATGGATCCAATCCTGCTCTTAGGAAAGTCCATTTCAAAACTAGAACCATTTCAGGAAAATACAGGCTGGACCTAATTATTCCAGATGTTTGTAATAGTATTTGTCAAACTGCTTTGCAAATATTCCATGTTGTACTTATCTGGAAAAGGTTACTAAATACAAGCATACACTATTGTTATTGATATTTCTACTAATTTCCTTGTGGTGCAGCTGACCTCAGAACTCGCATTTCATTAGGCATAGTGTGCGCGTATGTTTATAGACAACATGTGCCCCGCAGGACTTAAAATCTAAGTGGATATAGCAAACAGAGGGAGTGTGATTATCCCTAGAATATAGCTATAAACATGAGGTACAAAGAAAGCGAGACTTTCCCATGCAAAACAGTATGTGAGATCATCACCCACAGTCCTTAAAGGTATTTAGGTATGTGTTCAGCTCATGCTGAGATAAATGGAAATTTCCTGTTGTTCAAGTATTTTGGACACTTAAGTAATGGATCCAAGAGCACACAGGGACAGGAAGAGATCTGCGTGCCCTCTATCTTCTATTAACCGTGAAGACTTAACCATAGCTCTATTTGAGCACCCCAGTTTCTGAGCAAGCCCTGGTTCTTTGGTTTGAAGCACTTTCAGCCAATTACGAAAATATCCTTAAATTTTTCAACTACATGATATGCATCATAAGCACTGATATTTGTATATCTGTCTAGCTTGCTGTCTCCTAACTTCTTTGAATGTGTTTATTTCATATGTTGCTCATTAAAAAAAATATATCCCAATTATTCAATGTAAACAAATGAAGAGGAAGTATGGGGTTTCAGTACGATTTACTTGAACAGAAGGTAGGAAACATTAGTATCGATGCATTCCAGGACTTGCTAGAAAAGCACAACTAAATTTAGCAGCCAGAGATATTGATTTGATTAAAAATGGTTTAAGACTTGTAAATGTCACTGGAACTTAGCAAAATGAACATTATTAAATCCTTCTGGTGATGGGGAAAACTAACAAAGGGATTTGCAGTGGTTTCTGTAATTAATTGCTCTGTCATGATTTATATTAACTTACAGTACAACTCCATTAGCTCAGACCTGTCATCTCTGCTCAAGGAACCACCAAGTAATCACTACCGCATTAAAGAATAAATTAGTTTTTGGCTTGCAGCCTAGTTGTAGAATGTTTCATTTGTGTCTGCTGTAGACATATGTACCTAATAAAGTTGGGAAGAATGAGTTAAAGTATGTATATATCAATGTCGGCTGACTATTTTAGAGATGATATGACCAGCATTGTTCATTAGGCCTAATGAATCAGTTAATTTCTGTTGCTTGCCTCCTGTTTTGCTGAACACCTTTTGTGAACTATGAAGCAGGAGATGACTGAAAATAGGTAGGTCTCCTGAGATCCTCCTTCCTTCACATTCTGCGGCCTGTGGTTGTAGTAATAACTTCATATGGTTTTTGTTAACACTTCATTACCCCAGACTTGGATAAATTATCCTCCTGCTTCTTCCCCAGTTGCAGACTCATGGGTGAAGCCAAAGTCTTAGCTACTACTTACAGTAGATTATGGGATTTGTGAGGTTCTATCAAATCATCTCTGACTTTGATAGTTTGAAGATGTTTTAAGCGGCGTTTTACAGCTTGCACAAGAAACTTTTACATCTCCCTATATGCTGTAATGGTCTTTGGAATCTGCATGCTAAGTCTTCAACCAATATACCAATCTCTTTCTTTCTCTCTTTCTTTTCCTTGGGTTGTGGATAATTCTCCTCTGTACCCTTGAGGCATTTTGGTGTGTGGCCAGGAAGGCAGCAGTGGCACTCTGACCATGTGGCTGGCTGCTTTACTGAAGTGTCATGTGGTTACACAAGCGTGATGGGCAGACTTCATGACTTGTGAATGTGCATCACGCGTACACCCTCAAAGGGTTTGTCATATCCTTGAAGCTTTTGGTCTTTCAACTAGATACTAAAATTCAAAATGTGTCATTTATTAGCTTCTGTTTTTTGAACTCGCACATTATCCACTCCCTTCAACCAGCAATGGAAGTCACACTGACAGCCTTGCTGTTTTTTACTAAATTTCTTAGAATTTATGGCATGCTGTGTGAGTCTCCATTCTCCTCTTACTGACCTTGGTGAAAATGTTGCCCTTAGAGCCAAAATAAGGACCCATGTGTCAAAACAGTAAGAAGGACATGCTTCCTCTAGCCATTGACAAATGTGACCAGGTCCTAGATGTTCTTGAAGCTAAGAGAAGGCTGGACCTAGGTTGGTCAAGAAGTTTGAACAAGACTTCAAGCAAGGTGAACCCAAGAGAACTGTATGAATTAATGTGCAAGCCTGTAGTGGAAACACTAAGTCACGGCTTGAAACAGTGATTGAGTACCTGGTAGGAGGGTAGAGCCAATCCAGGAGGGCTCAAGTGTATGCAGTGCACCTGAGTGACTGGAAGGGGTAGATCCCAGATCTCATTTAAAGGTTGGCACTGGAGGTGAGGGCATCTATCTAGAGATCCCTGTGTACCTGAGGCCTTCCAAAGAGAAGTAGGTTCTTTCCTTTATTTCTGTGCTTTCTGCTTTTATATCTAAGCAGATCCTCACTCTCTGTGGCTTAAGACCTTGTTGCCCTGCCATTTTGTTATTCTTTCCATCATGTTACACAACCTTAGTATGCACAAAATTAGGAGTGGGAGATGAGTCAGCATGACAGCCCAAGCAGAGGGAATAAACTGGCCAAACAGCAGAGATGTGGGCTGTTAAGTGGGTATTTTGATGAAGTGTCAAGGACACAATTTCCAGCTTGGAGTGATGTTACATTCCTCTCATCAGCTGCAACTTAAGGTAGTTACAGCTGTGTTAGGTCAGCTGCAGGGCACACATACACTGAGAGCGCTTCTAAAATATGCACTGTTTTCACAGGTTCAACTGGACAGTGATTATAGGTAATTTTAAACAATTATATATTTTATATTTTATATTAATGGTAGTTCCCTAGTGTCCCAGAGAAAAATCTGAAGCCATGCCTGGCACGTTCACAGAAGTGGTCAGAGCACAGATTGTCATGAGCCCTCCATCTGTTGATCCCAGCAAAAGGACAGGAAGGAGTGTGAGTTTCATACCTTCTTAATACAAAAGAGTCTATGCCACCCCCCACCATATCCATACATAGCTACAGCAAAACTTTTTTTTTAAATAGCGAGTTTATCCAGTCTCTTGGCATGATGACTGCTATGGCTTTATTTGAATGCCGTAGCACAAGCATTAGGTTCAGTGGCAAGAGACACTGTCATTTTTTAGTGTCCCAGACTGCTAATCTTTAAATATTGTCATATCCGCCAGCTCTTTTCTACACATGCCATCATGACTGGCAGTGCCAATCTACTATTTATGTGGATTATGTTCAAACCATCTGTTTTAAAATAATAGTAATGATCTCTTGAATAGAAATATGTATGTTGACGTAAAAGTACAGGGCAGAGCTAGAAGAGCATTACAAAATGGATGGACATCAATTTGCAGATGTCTAGGGATGGGATAGATATGTATCTACTAAGTAGTCTGAAGAGGAAAACAGGCCAAGTTCACCTTCCCTCTCCTTCTCCCCAGTATTTTGTTGGATGTAGCTTGGATCAGAGTTTGTTTCAGTGTTTGCAGACATGCTTTATTTTATTTTTCAGTTCACACCTAGTGGGAGTTGTTCAAAGTAGAGCAGTTGGGATCCTAATACCCCCTACAAACTCGCAAAAAGTGCACATCAGTATCCAAACTTTGTGGTTTGAGCTCACATTTCTTATGCAAGTTTTCAAAACTAGCCACAAAATGAAGTAGTGTTTTTGTACAAAGTCAATGGAAAGTGGGAGGTGGAAAATCTCAAGAGACTATCAGTTGTCAGAAGTATGTCCTGACTTCAGTGGGGATAAGAAATCTGTGACAATAGTTTTTCTTTTAAAAATCTATCTAAACCTTTAGCTTTAAATCTAGTCTTCTAGACTTCTGGCTCAGACCCATCAGAAAATATTTTAGCGCTTCCCTTCCTTGTGCCAGGCAAAATCAGGCACTGTTGTCTAATTTGCATTTCCAGAGAACCTATAACTGCAGTCTCTACAGTGAGTGTTAAAGTGCAGAGACATACAAAACAATTTTTATTATTCATTTTTTTTACAAATCTCAAAAAATATCATGATTGAGTTTAGGTCAGCTCTTATTTTATGTGAACATACTTATTTCTTAAGCCAACATGGATCTTGGCCGTACTTTTCTATTGCGAAAACTGGCTGAACATATTTGCCAAGTTAGTGTCTGATGTGATCATAACAAGCCAAGGGTGAATATGCTCTTAGATACCTTCCATTCACCACAGAACACTTCCTCCTTCAAGTCAAGGACAGCTTTACTTGAAGAGGGTCTAAATAAAGGCCACAGGCTTTGTGTGTGGTAATTTATAGGCATTTAGGCCATTTGAAGTAGCGGATGTAGTTAGGCATTCCAAGCTGCGTAGCCCATCCTGTCCTGTTGTGGCCATTTCTTTTACCTGAAAAGGCTTTCTGCAAGATCAAGTTCCCAGCAGCCTTGGATCATTTTCTACCTTCTTTGAGACCTAGATTTTTATTCTTGTGACATCACTGAAGGAAGAGAAGAGTGGTAAGAGGGAGACAGGACCAACAGATACTATGGATTTATAGTACACAGGGGTGAGACATTTTACTTCTCTGTGTTCCTGAGACATTTCTTTTTTGGATAGACAGTAGCTAGCCAGGTCTTCTCCACTGTCATCAGGGAGGACCCTGCCAAGGGCTTCTGCTGTGAGAATGTTGGTGGAGATCGTGTGAGACTTCCAACTAAGATCCATGTGATACAAGGCCTTTTGTGCAATTGTTTAGGGCTCTTTATAGATGGGAATATAGCAAATCTCATATGAGTGGCTCTTGTTTTCAACCTTTCATTCAAAATTGTCAGGATTGAAATTGCGAAAAATAACACTCATGTGAGACGCTGAAATGACTAAGGCCATGAGTGTCCAATATTTTGGCTTGCCTGGCCACACAGAGCGAAGAGGAATTGTCTTGGGGTGCATATATGTTGGTCGCTCCAAAAGTAATGCCTCCTATTTATTTCCATAGAAACTACAACAGCTATAATGAGCATAGTAATACTTTGATAGAGCAAATTCTCAGATACAAAAATCTATTCTTCAGCGTAGTCACCATCATTAGCTCTGCATTTTTGTCTGCAATTAACAAAAGCCTCCATGCCACAGACATCAAACCCAACAGAGGTACCTGCTGTTGCCAGTGCTGAAATGCACCACCCACCACCTCACCGTGGTCACATCCACTGTCTGGTCTCCATAAATGTTCTTCAGGTATCGATGAATGTCAATGGGTACCATTTTTTCCGCATGGAGAAATTCAATGACACGCCTTTGCTTCATCCACACTTCCATGTCAGACGCCATTTTGTCAGACTGCCCTTCTGCTGCCTTCTGTCACTCAACAACAAAATGTAGTGGAATATTGGTGGGAAGATTCAACCTCTACTGCCATACCACCGATGTCTGATGTTGTGGGTCAACATAATAAAATAGGGAGCATTACTTTTGGAGCAGTCCTCACAGAATTAATAATTTAGTTAATGTATGTAAGTAACAAAACATTTTAATTGTTTTTTTTTTTTTTTAAATTAAAACGTAAACAAGGAGAGCAACAAAGCCATAAAACTAGTAGGATATTTGATCTTGTTTTTGTGAAACTAGCACATCAGTCTGGTCTGATGGCAGTGGTTGCAATTCTTAATGAGTTTTCAGGGTGATTGTCAGAGATTTTTGATGAAATTTTACTCTTCCTGTACTTCATCCTTGAAAACAGTTGTTCACAAATGTACATACTGCCAAAAAGTAATGACACGAATAAGGTGTGACTGTGAAGGGTGGGTAAAATAGGGCTTGTAAAAGTCCATTAAAGAGACATGATCAGATTTCTGAGTTCAATAATTGCAACTCTGTACATTCCATTTGAAAATTTGCAGGTAATGTATTTACTGTTGACTGAAAGTGGAGTTGCAAATATACCAGAAATTAATTTAATTTTTTTTGCAATCTTGAAACCTGTTGTCAAATTCTTTTATCATAATGGAAAGTATGGCTGCATATTTTTTGATGTTCACAGGACTGTGTTTAGCCAATGCATTAAAATGCATAACATTATTTGCCATAACTTGAGTTAGCACAGCATTGTTCCCTCTCTTTGGTCTGGTTTCAGACTAGATATGGTTAATAGCACACCAATGTTTGGTTGTTGCTGAGCGATGAGCGCATGCTGGCTGCCACTGTGATGGCACAGAGCAGGAGGTGGGCTGCATTGCAAGCCATGCTGGGCTACATGCAGCCTGGAGGCCATGAGTTGGACATGACTGACTAAACCTACTGAGATGACAGTGCCTTTGAACTCAACCCCTCAGAAGGAGCCTTGGTTTATGTCTTAGGTCTCTTGTGTCCTTGGAGAAAACCCCACTGCTTCCTCAGTGATCAGAAAACTCTGTGATAATAGTCTGGTTGACCCAAAGTATTTTGTCAGTCTTAACAGCAAGAATGAAGAAGTCCTAGTGAAATGTCTATATACACACCTTTTACCTGTTGCTCCAAAAACAAAGGATTTAGTTCATTCTCTGAGACTTTCTGTTGCATTTTTCCTGTCCAGAGTCCTTTGCTGGAGTCTCTCTGTGGTCTTGCTCCAGTTCCAGAAGGGTTACTGGAAGGGAACCAACAATATGTTGAATTTAGTGTAGCTGGTGATAACATTTCAAAGTGAGTAACCTATGCCTTGTTGGAAGTGTTGCTAGACAGGACTATAGAAAGATTTTGCCCCTTTCATGTATGCTAATACTTGAATCTTTGCAAAAAATACAGTAACAACAGAATGTATAATCTTTGTAAGTTATTACCTCTTTTACATTCAGATTTTAATGTATGTGGGAACTGTTCTTAAAGGCAGAATAATTGATATTAATGTTGCTATTATAAATTATTATTCTGCAATCATTACCTTTTAAGAATGGGTTGATGATTTATGCTTTCCATATAAGCAAAGGTTTCTTTAAATGAAAAACACTCAGTGAAAGTCAATCAGGTTTTGAACATATAAATTTAATCACTCATCACACAGTAATTGATAATCTCACACATAAATATGTCATATTACCTATTCATAGGTGCAAACTACATATGGAAAAAGAAATAGAATCCACACTTGGAGTTTAAAAAAATAATCAAGATTTTAAAAATGCTCCTCAATGTTCCTACATTCCAATAAAATCCTTGGCCATGACCTTATACTGAATCTTTTTCACTCTAGAGATTGCTTATTAATGGAGTTTAATAGTTTTTGTTACTTGATACTGAAATATATTATAGGACTTTTGTGCTTCCTGTCTTTGAAGACCAGAACTCTAATATCTTTTAAATGAAAATGTTGCCATTTGCCCAGAGCTCTGTCCTACAAAATGGCACATATCTCCACCTTCCTCATTTTGTTTCATTAAAAAACCTTTATTCTTGAGAAAATCAAAATAATATAATCTCAGTTCATTCCTTCTTCCACCCATACTGCCCCAGCTTTCTCCATCTGTGCTTCATGAGCAGGAACAATCTACAGTCATTAACTAAATATATGGATCTCATTAAATCATCTCATCTAAATGTGATCTGAGGAGCTGAGCACCCAGAGAGTTTGGGAGATGCATTGTACAATTCTAGCCTAGCAAAGCTAGAAGTGATGCACTTACATTGCTTGGTGCAGAGCATTTTGGAAAGCAACGTTACCACCAACAGTGTTAATCATCTTGACACCACACCACTCCAAGGCATCATCGCTTCTATTGCTAGATTTAGCTCAAGGTCTTGTAAAACTTTCTGTTGAACAGTCCAAGTGACCTTACTACTTCTTAACTCCAACCATTATTCCATCCTCATGCTAGCGTATTTTTCTTTAGGGGCTTGAAAGAGATGTTGCCCAGACCCAAGCCATTGCTACCACATTCTATTCCTGAAATATTTTTAAGTGCTGAGTAATGTGATTTCTGTGGATGCTTGTAACTTTTAATTGTTTAAAGAACCAGTCTTTAGCTCTTTTGCACTGAAAAGACGGCAGGTCTCTGCCAAAAAAGCCTGTCAACTGAATTAGAAAAAACAGACAGGTCAAATGCTTAGATCCCAGCATTTCTAAACTTTGAACTAAACAGGGCACGAAAGCTGTAAATCATGCAGACACTCCTGAGCTTTGTGGACATATTTTTGCAATGTTCTACCAGAGCCTGTCAGATCAGATATTTTTGGACTTGATCTTGGAAAAAACGAACTTAAAGAAATATTACAGTAACCCAGGACAGAAGCCTAAAGCTAAAATAACCGGGAACACTATGGCTAGGAAGCCTTCTAATGGTGTATTTTACATTGCTTTATATGGATAATCTTTGGCTGGTAGAGTACAAGAGGAAAAAACTTGACACTGAGAGGCATGTACAGAACCAAAGCATAGAATCTCTGCAGAGCTGCTCAGAGGAAAGGAAAAAAAAAAAGCTACAAGTATTTTGGCAAGTGATTGGTCAGTAAAGTCATGGTAAAATTATGTGAGATGATGTCTGGAAGACTGGAGGGAAATCAGCAAGCTGGGAGAAGCTATGCCCGTCCAAAGCAGCAGCATACAAAGAGACAATGGTACTGGGAAAAATTAAAGTATGTTTGAGAGACTGTGTCTGCTTCTGCTGCATGGAAAATAGTAGCTGTCAGGGAAAGAGATCTGTGCAAGCAGAGTAAAAGACAGGAGACTGAGAGAGTTGTAGCCAGCAAAGATAAACTGACACTTATGGTAATGTGGGAACTACTGAACCAAGCAGTCTGCAGCAGAACAGGAAAAAGCTCTGCGTTGATTAAACTGCTCTGCAATACAGAAAGAGATGTAAACATTTTTGGAAATATGTAACAAACTGTATGCACTATCTCCTGGGTACTTCTCAACTACATTTGTTTAGTACAGGTTATCTTTACAGTATCAGGACTGCATTCTTTTCCCACTAAATGCTGATACAGTGGACCCCTGTAGTCCTGGCTTGGACATGGAAGGGACAAACTGAGTACACATAGACCAGAGCACCTGTGCCAAGAACAGAGAAAGATGGTAGTGTCTTAAGAAAAGGTATGTGTAGTGGTGCAAATCTGCTGCTTTCATCATGATGTGCTTCTCTTCCTCAATGCTTTTATTAAAAATGAACACACTGTCTACTAGCAAAGGAATGGAGTATATCCTGCAGTTTTTTCTGAAGTGTTTCTTTGGTATGCAGTGTCACTAACTCAAGCAATCACAGTGCTGCAAGTCAGAACTGGAAGCTGACCCACCTAAAAATTTCAAGGCTAATTTAAAAACGTCATGAGTGTTTCACAGTGTTATCTCAGGATTTTTGTGTATTTGTCTTTTCTGTGTATAATTTTTAGCATACTTTTAGATTACACTTGTAGTCTTTTGGTCTATTTAGGGCTACAAATCTAGCATTAAAAAAAAAAAAAAAAAAAAAAAAAGGAAAGAAAGCAAGCGTAGATTCTTGTATCATCTTCCAGGATGCAGAGCTTGAAGTTTTACATCAAAAGCATTGTCATTGTGCCCTTCCTGGGGATGTCCTGCCTGCTGTGACCACATTGTGCTCGACACTGCTGCAGGGCAATGCAGAGGTGGCTGGCACGTAGCTCTCTGTCTCCTTTGGTTCCCACATCTACCCCTGGCTGCTTTCCTCCACCAATAGCCAGTCATATCCCTGCTTTGCCTAGTCTTGCTAAGAAAATAACAACACAGCTTCTGAAAACAGATGTGGGGTTATTATTATTTTTTTTTTTTCGTTTTACAGTAAGAATGAGTGGACTGAAGTGACTCATATCACTTGTCCCTTGTGTCTGCAGCCATACAGTCCTTGCAGGACATCCTTCTGAGCACCACAAGACCAATGCAATATCAGGCCTGTCTGTCTCTCAGATGCACTCTTCCTTCTCTCTGTGTCCTGGTCAGCACAGGCCCCATTTCTGTTGTCTC
Organism: Pavo muticus; assembly: GCA_016647715.1. NCBI lineage: Eukaryota > Metazoa > Chordata > Aves > Galliformes > Phasianidae > Pavo > Pavo muticus. Next base: position 33,872 of record JACDJE010000058.1, read on the forward strand.
CTTGCTCCTGTCAGGTCAGTTTTTAACCAGGAGATCCTTGGCTAGGGCACCTCTGAGCTCCCCATGTGGCTTCACCAAGGGCAGGGATATGTCCTGTAGTCTGGATGTGCAAGATGAGGGAATTGGGGATGCAGACACTATGGGGATGAGCATCCAGACAGCACAGGAGCTGCAGCCAGCCACCCTCCATGCCTGGGGAAGGACAGAGAGCCAGAGGTGTGCTTCTGAGTCACCATGTTCCCTGGTCTCCTCTGGCCTGGCACAGCTTAGTCACCACTGCTTGCCTGGAGCCATGCCCAGCTGCCTTCCCAGCTGCTGGTGGCACCATGCCTGTTTTCCCTGGGAAACCCAGGAGGAAACCTCCTGCCCTTGTGCTGGAGGAGCAATGGCTGTGGGCCCAAGCAGGCCGCACTTTGATTCTGGAGATGCTGGCATCTGCCTATCTGAATCTCGGGCTTCACTCAGGATTACACCCCTGTATGTGAGACTGAGCCCCACCTCGCTGCATGGGCCTTCCCTCAGGGGCACACACAACAGGTGTTGGCAGGGCAGCAGAGGCCTGGCCAGAGCGGCCTGTGTGAGTCGCCCGCATGGACTGTGAAAAACCCATCTCATCGGGAAACTTGTAGTGAGCTGTGGGAGAATTTGGCACTGGAGACTGGCGTGGAAAATATTAACAGCCTGTAAGAAAGTCTGGCTTGTGCTGCTGTGAGGAGATCAGCAACTGGCAGGGATGCAATTCATGAAGGAAACTCCTGAGCTGCTCTGTGAGAGGGCCGCTCTGGAACTGTGCATCAAGATGGGAGTTATTGCAAAATAGCGTAAGCTTTTGCGATTGCCCAGAGACGCTGGCCACAGCCAAGTTGCAAAAGAGCACTCCAGTAACTACTTCTGCAGGCCAAAAAAGTCACATTTAAAAAAAACAAAATAAACCAGAAAAAAAAAAGGGGGGGAAAGCAAGCTCAGCTCCATAAAGATGGCTTAGAGAGAAAAACCCTGTTAGAAAACTGGCACTTACACAGCCATGCTAAATGAAAAACACTGTTCCTCTCCCTCCCCTGCCCTGTTCAGCGTGTGAGAAAGACATGGTTTCAAAGGCGTTTGGCTTTGGCCTGGTTCTGAAGTCATGTGAAATCTTACTACGATTTTTGAAGGGAAAGGACAGAACATTTTTAAAAAAACATCACTCCAAATCATTTGAGCCGTAAACCATCCATTAAAGCTTTCATGGCGGCTCTATTCCTTCAACAGTGACTTTGGTACGAGAGATGTCTCATTTGGCTACATTTGCTTCCGGACTCCAATTGGGCAGCTCAGCTGAAGTTGGCCATGGCGGCGAAACACCTTCCTTCCCCAGCTCCATGAGGGTCACTCTAGTGGAAAGGGCCTTGCAGTCACCCTTACAACATCGTAGCTTGCATCAAAATGCGCTGAGGCAAGAGGAAGATGATAGCATTTTCCATTAGCACACCAGGCTGTGAGCTGACATGGATGAGGAGCACGTATCCTGCAGGCTCCTTGGTGGCTGGTGACCTTTGGCAAGGGGTATGTCTGGCAGTGGTGGCAACTGCTTTGGCAGCATCCAGTCCAAAAATAATTGTGATCTGTTTTTTCCTATGATGTGTTGAAGAAGGATATGCTGCTGTAGCTGCTTGAGTCTGACCACCATCATCATGTTGCTTCTAACCGAGGGAGCAATGCAGAGTCAGATATTTGAGCTTTTTGAAGAATTTAGTATTGCTTTTACTTTTAGAATCTGACTTAGAACCTTCTGGTTTGGCTTATTATTTTCTCTCTCTAAGGCCAAATATTATCAATGTATATAAAATGTATTTAAATGTTTGAGTTATTTTCCTCCTTCTGTTCTGTTATACATCTGTTGCAGTTACTATGGCTTTTGCTGGTTGGAGATGACTTTGTCAATACGAAAGTTTTAATTTATGTATAGTTTGAGATGAGAGGAGTTTTTAAAGTCCTCGTGTGATCCGATGGTTTACGAGTGCTTCATGCACATTAAGTATATTTGAAAATTAGAAGATGTGAGTGGTAAAGTTAAACGTAAAGACCAACAAGCCAAAACTGTTAACAGGAACACTGGGACACTGATGAAAAAAACCTGTCTGGCTATAGTAACTTGATGTGCTAATATGAACTTTAACAGTATTTTCAATACTAGACCAATTAAGATTTTGTTAGGTAATGCTAATAGGCATTGAGCCAGAACTTTATTTATCTTAGAAGAACACTGCAGTTATCCAATGCATGGTATGCTCTCCTAACTTCAAATCTGAGACTGAGAGAAAAAGCCAAGCCTGGATTGCTGCTGTACCTAATGAACACTGTGTGCTAAACCAGCTCCTTGTAGTTGTTTTACACTTACCTGGAGCATATATATTCTGTAGTCCAGTGATGAGATGATGTACAGGTACTCGTGTCCTCTTTTGTTTTGGGTGCAACATCTCCTATATTTAAGGGTCTAATTTGCAGAGAAGGAACATGGTGATAGTCACCCTGGAGTATGTGCATCCTGCAATTGATTCCTCAGGAAAATAAAGCCATAGATAGATACTTATTTTGCTAACACCTGTGTGGTGAACACATTACAGGCTTCCCGGCTATAAGCTCTCATGTTTGCAGTGCTGCGTGGAAGAGCCAGTGTGTGAATGCACCCTAGTCAGCCTCAGTGCAGACTCAGCAAGGTCAGCCCAAACTGTCTTCATCAGCAGATTAAACTAATCTGTGTAATTTAGTGCTGAACCAAATGATAACTGCTCATATATTTCCTACCACTGGATCTGCTGTGGGATTGGTCATCACCAGAAGATTAATAGCAACAAGAAGGTAGGGAGTATTAACATCTTAAGTGTCACTGACATTGATAAATTGTGTCAAGACATAGCCTAAGGAATTTCTGTACAACTGCCATGTGTACTGGTGATCCTCTCTGAGTATACAGAGTTCAATGTGGATTATGCCACTTGTCTCCTCTACCTGCTACTTTGCGCCCTCCTTATATCTGGAAAGCTGTCAGGGATCGGGAACAGATTGGTCAGCTTCTTCTGTGCTCTCCTGTGGGCAAGTATATAGATTAGGTAATGCAAACACCTGTTCTTTGCCAGCCACTCTTTTTCATCTGCAGAGAAACTACAGATCATGAAAGTGAAGAAGCATTCTCCATTACTATTTATAGTGAAGACAACTTGTAGATAAGGATCGAATACTGTTTTATTAATTTGAATGAACTAAGGACCTGTCTGAATGCACTAGCAAATGCTCATACACTTTTTATCATGCATTTTGTAGATTCAAGGACACTTTAAATAATTGGTTTGGTCCAGTTCACAAGCCTGCCACAATCCAGGAGTAAAACACACATATGACTAACCATATACTTGTAAATAGTCTACTTGAATTTAAAGGGCATATTTAATTGCTGTGCCCAATCCTTTCCAAAGTGGTGCTTGTGTTCATTTTCATTCTGGTAATTAGGGGCTAACAGGTCAACTGTAGTTTGCAGATCAAATCCTAGGATTAATGGTAAAGTCAAGTTATGACTGAATACAATGGGAGAAAGATTGTTTCTTTCAACAAAATTCACTGAACAACTGAGAATCAGTACTAATTTAGACTTGTTTGAGGGAAACATGGGGGTAGAAAATAACCCTTGGAAAGAGTGACCATGAGATGCCCCAGCTTAAATTAAATGGCAGGATAAGTGAAGGTTCAAAGGTTGAGTTCAAAAAGACAAACTCAAATAAATGTAGTTTTTGAAATGGATTGTGATGAAAAGCTATGGACTTGAATACAGAAGAACTTTAGAATTTCTTTAATCCACATTTCAAAACTTGGTGAAGAATTTGTATCTCAATGAAAGGGGAAATATCCAACAAAAAATGTACCCAAAATACTTGTATAGTAGAAATAGGCAAAAAACCTAAAAGGACTGAAAAGGAATGAACAGGCAAGAAAACTATTTCTTTGAAGTTCAGGAGTTGTATTGGTAAAACAAGAATTGCCATCAGTAAAGCTACTGTGTACTTTGCAAAGAATAGTAGAAAAGTAGGGGTTTTTGTTTGTTTGTTTGTTTGTTTTCCTCAGTTGTATAGATAGGAGAAAACTAAAGAAAGAGCAAATATAACTATAATAGCATGGGATAGAGAAGAACAGTGGGGATACTAAGCTTGTCTTTTGCTGTTAACATAGTAATACTGAATATAGAAAGCAAAGACAGGTAGCTAATAGGAATAAATTATGTAAATCAAAGTGGAGATAATTATCACAGGCAAGGGCAACAACAATGCTCAAAGAGTTTAACTCATTCTAGTGATATCAGCTAACTTCCATTCCAGTACTTTGAAGAAACATTGTCTGATTTCTGATGTGATGTGGCAAAAACAGCTACCAAGTGAAGATAGTACTGTGTGAGAATAGAATAACTGTACACAAACATGCACACACATAAACTTATACTTGTAGATTTACATATACATATATGATTACATATAGGTTTGAAATATATACATTTTTAAGAGTCGGAAAAGTATTTGAACAACTGTAAGCATGCTTCTTTGCCATCAGTTTTGAATAAGGCTTTAAAGCAAAGTTTGTAAAATACAATAAATGTATGGGATAAAATAACATAAAATACAACATGGGCTTGCAAAATATTTGCTATATTAAACTGATAGCTTTCTTTCATAAAATAGCTGTTCCAAGAAAAGAGAAAGTGGTATATCCAATCTGTTTGGACTGATACGTGGTACTGCAGTAAGTGATTATGTCTTCATTAAAGTTGTTTTTTTTTTCTTTTTTTCAACTGGAGGTAGGTGTACTAACAGAAGAACAGTAAATTTAAAAAAGAGAAAAGAAAGTAAGGAATTCAATGCACGAGAAACAAAAGGGGTAGAGATTGAAGGAAACAATAAATAATCCCAACATAAAATGTTGCATTGAGACTTACTGATGAAAAAAGACAGAAGCATCTTACAGCCAGAACAAGGTCTTGAAGGCTACGGTAGCTAGAGATGGAATAAAGCTGAACAGTAGAAAAAGTAAGCTCATACAAGGTGTCCCGGCTGTCAGGTGGAAACATCTGTAGATTACAAGCCATGTGTATATGGAGTTTATGCAAAAGGTAAAAATGGTTTTAACACATAATAAGAATAGTATTTGCCATAGGAACAGCAAAGGATTTATTCCACAGCTGAGGCTCTGGGGAATCTCAACCTGGAGTGCTTTGTGCTCTCTTTTGTCTCTACTGAGGAAAGAGTAACTCAAAGTGGAGCAGGTACACATGGAAACTGAGACCCTGTCTTAAAAGAGCAAAAGATGGTTGTCTGTTTTGCTGTTTTGATGGTTGTCAGATGAAGGCCAAGAGTCACAGAGTCACAGAATGGTTTGGGTTGGAAGGGACCTTTAAGATTATCTAGTTCCAACCCCCCTGCTATAGGCAGTGACACCTCCCTATATACCAGGTTGCTCAAAGCCCCATCCAACCTGGCCTTGAATGTTTCCAGGGAGCAGGCATCCACAGCCTCTCTGGGTAACCTGCTCCACAGCCCTCACTGTAAAGGATTTCTTCCTAATATCTAGTGTAAATCTACCCTCTTCCAGTCTAAAGCCATTTCCCCTTGTCCTGTTACTACTTGGTCTTCTGAGAAGTCCTTCCCCAGCTTTCCTGTATGCCCCCTTCAGGTACTGGAAAGCTGCTGTAAGATTCCCCCAGAGGCTTCTCTTCTCTGGACTGAAGAGTCCTAACTCTCTCAGCCTGTCCCTGTAGGGGAGGTGCTCCAGCTCTGATCATCTCTGTGGCCCTCCTCTGGAGCTACTTCAACAGCTCAGTGTCCTTCTTGCGTTAGGGGCCCTGGAGCTGGACACAGTACTGCAGGTGGGGTCTCGTGAGGGCAGAGTAGATGGTCAGAATCACCTCCCTCGACCTGTTGGTCACACTTCTCTTGATGCAACCCAGGATACGGTTGGCCTTCTGGGCTGCAAGTGCACACTCCTGTCTCATGTTGATTTCTTCATCAACCAACATCCCCAAATCCTTCTCCTCAGGTCTACTCTCAAGCCACTCTACACCCAGCCTGTATCTATCTGTGCTTGGGATTGCCCTAACCCAGATGCAGGACCTTGCATTTGGCCTTGCTGAACTTCATGAGGTTGGCATGCACCCATGTATCAAGCTTGTCCAGATCCCTCTGGATGGTATCCCTTCCCTCTAGCATGTCAACTGCACCACTCAGCTTGGTGTTATCTGCAGACTTCCTGAGGGTGCACTTGATCCCACTGTCCATATTGCCTACAGATAAGTAAAATAGCACTGGTCCCTGAGGAACACCACTCATCACTGGTCTCCACTTGGACGTTGTGCTGCTGACCGCAACTCTCTGAGTGCGACCATCCAGCCAACTCCTTATACAGTGAGTGGTTTATCCACCAAATCCATTTTTCTCCAATTTAGCAACTAGGATGTTGTGCAGGTCAGTGTCAAATGCTCTGTATAAGTCCAAGTAGATGAAATCAGTTGCTCTTCCTTTATCCACTAATGATCTAACTCCATCATAAAAGGCCATCAAGTTTAGGCACTATTTGTCCTTGGTGAAGCCATGTTGGTTACCACAAGGAAAAAGAAGAACTACTTTTAAAATCAAGCCTTCAGGAAGTCTAATGGCAGGGAGAAAAAGGAATTGCTCAAACCATCACATGGTGTTAGCTTGCAGGCTGGTGACACAAACTGACTGTGACTAAGTACTTCATAGAAATGCAAGGAAAACAAAGAAAGCAAGCACAAAAAGACTTGTATTAATAAAGGCAGGCACCCCCAGTTGCTGTGCTGTTGAACAGTTGAATCTGGTGGGACTGACGGAGGAGTGAAGGGTAGAGAAATGTCTAGCAGCTTTTCACAGATGTCCTGCAGACCCAGTATCTTTAGAAAAAAGGTTGAATATCTCTCCTGTCTAACAGGCTTTGCTTTGAAGAAGCTCTTTTTTGTCCTTTCTCCAAAGTCCTCAGCTATTCTGGTTATATGAAATAAATAATGTAAAATTCACCATTTCATTAGGAAAAAAAAAGTAGCCCTAGATGTGATTTGGTAGATAAAACATGGATGGAGAAATTCCTACATTTTTTGTTGTTTTCATTTAAGATGTAAATATTTTAAGTAGGCGGTTTTGATTTATTTACATTTTTTAATTAAAAGAAAATTACAGATAAAAGATGCTATACCAATCATCTTCCTACAAAAGCAAAATATTGCAATGTAATTAAAAGGACTCCTCAAATTATAATTAGATTTGAAATTTAATTATGACTAGAATACTACATCCCTATGCACAACTGACACCTTATTGATACATAACCTTTATTGTAATTTTATTACATTTCTACTCAGATCTTAATCTATGGACTAAATAAGATCATCAGATTTCTGTGAAGGCTTAGATTCAGGTGAAGAAAGCAACACAATATTTTCTTCTATATATTAGAATGTAGTTCTTTATTTGCGTATTTCTGTTGGATCAAATGCTTTAGTTTTTACTTGGGCTCGACTCTTTCAGTCAGAGAATTGGCCCCTTGTGTTCAATAACTGCAGTACTTTGCCTTCAGCTATAAACTGTGAAAAAAGGAACAAATGCCAGCTGAGATGAAACTGGTTTAACTCCTTTTCCACCTAACATTACCATTTGATTTGCTGCCTCCTGTTGCTAAATCTCATTGTGGCGATGTATCTGCATCTGCTCCACACACGTTTTTCTTGCTCAAATTATTTCAAATCCATGGAGACCTTCTGTAATCATCTCCATGTATGAGATCTTGTGTTCATTGTCAAATGTATCACTAGGAAGAGCAATGCAAGATGTTGAGTAGGCCACTGTCAGGTGCTTTTTTGATTGTTGTCTAATTTTGCTCAGAACTTTGTCTGCATTCTGCTGTTGGCAGTTAAAGCAGAAAGAAGGGCCCTGGCAATCTATCAGAGGTCTAGTTTGGACAACTGAAAGTACAACATGAAAGAACATCTCTTCTTGCAAGTAAAACAGTCAGATTGAGGATCACTGGATGTGAGTAGCTCCAGAAGGAAAACTTGTTCAGTGGAAGAGATTATAGTTCTAGATCCTGTCTCTTGTTCTTCACTAACAATTTACAATTTAGCATCATTTTCCATCATCATTTGAGTTGACATCTAGTTTAGTTTTATAGAACAGTGCACTCATTTAAATAGAGGGTGTTAGAAGTGTTTATTGAATAACATGCAGCTATGAATTCTGGAGTAAATACCGGTGCATATTTATTAGACAACCACCAAAAATCAAATCAGGTCTATAAAATACGAAGTAAAACAAGGATGTTTGATGGGCTGAAATTTATAAGTCTTTCCCCCACAGTTAACTGTAGTGCCAATTTACAGAACCTAGAGACAGAGACCATGACCAGCCATCTGGTTAGGTTGCAAGTTACAACATGTTCATGGAGTGGTACCTTGGAGATTGCCCTCATATAGGCAAATAGAGCTCTGCCAGATCTGTAAGGGCTACTATAGTCATGGAGACATGGAAATGCAGGTCTCTCCTTGGATAAACACATGAACAGGAGCTGACTGCAGCTATAGATAGTCCTTTCTCATTTGCTTACCTCTAAATTAGTCACTATTTAAATTGAATTTAGTAAGAAAAGACTCCAGCATGTCAAGCAGTAACTAATCAATTGTATCATCTCTATCTAAAGTTATGTTTATCCACTAGCTTTCTACTGCTACTCCCAGGTGTTGGTAATTCTTGTGCCTACCACAGACAACATTAACAACTGAATCATCACAGGATTTACAAGACATTAAATGTAATAGAAAATTGTTAATATGATTAGCAAGTTGATGCTGTAATAATGCAGAAATCATTTGTCAGCTACTACATTATTTTGATTTTTCTTTCCTGTGTTTTCAGCATTTTCCTCATCAATTATTTTTCAATAATACCTGGACAAAGTTCAACTACTTAAATTATCACCATAAGGAATTTCTACTACAATACTATTATTCCATGTTTCCTACTTAGACTAAACATTTAGCAATAAATATCAAGTTTATTTTCTTTTTGTGCAATTGTATGGACCCAATAATTATATACACGTAGGAGAAATACAGCTGTTCTCAGGAAAAGGTCTGTAAGTCTGTTATCCATTTACAAACTGGGGAACAGAAGACAAAGACCACCTCCTGGCAAATCCATGGTAGAATAAGAAGTTCTATTGGCTTCTAGGCACAGTCAGAGCACTTAGGATCAGCACTCTCTTGGGTTACTATTGCAATCTTCTGCTTAGGGACTATGGGAACAACTGCATCAGCAGTGATAATAGCTCTGTACCAGGATATTTAGAAGAACTACCATTCTGGAAAGAAAAAGCTTCATATATAGATGCACAAAGAAAGTTGTTAAGGCTGAGTAGAAAGAAACCACAGTACAGTTGGCTAAATAACCATTAGGTCTTGCAGTGAACCCGCTATGGACCACTGCAGAAATGATTCCAAGGAATACACTGTCCGTTACTGTACTTTACCCAGGATCAAGCAACGACTCTGCTACCTTTGAAAAATTATTCAGATAAGTTTGCCTGACTGCAATGGAAAGCCTCTGACATAAAAGGAAATTTGTCCTTCCTTCATCTTTTTTTGCCAGTGATGGGTGGGCATCACTCTGCATGAGACTGGAGGTTCCCACAGCTTCAGCTGTGCCTGTTTGTTTGCTTCGTGTTCAAGACCACCATACCTCTGTGGAAATAACCTGTTTTGAATGTGAGAGGTGGCAGAAGGAGCAGCCGGGGTCTGATTTTAGTGAGAGTCTCATTTAAAGACTGGTAACTTGCCCCTGTGAAGGAATGTCAAAACATTGGATCTGAGGCACTTTCATGTTACACTTAAGAATGACTTAAAAGGAATTCAAAGCATAAAACCTCACATTGTTTAGGTTAAATTGTGGAAAGATGTCACAATTTACTAGTGTTACAAGCTGATGCAAATTAATTCATTTCAATTTTAACATCTTCATTATATCAGTAGTGAATCAGGTTACCAGTTTTCTAAAGAGCTTTAAAATAAGTTCTATACTTTTTTGATTGTCAATATATCATTCAACTTTAGGTACTGATGCAAAAGGCATTGTAAATCTTTTACATGAAGGACTTACACGAAGTTTACCAGTTGATCACAGAATGCAATTCATGGCTATGCGTGCTAATCTCTTCACACTTGGATTAGTTTGTCTGGCCATCTCAAATTTTCATTAATTTCTTTCTCTCTTAAGTAATCCAGAAAGCAGAAGCAATGCAAAGTATTTTGGGTGACCTACTGCTATAAATATCGAATAGCAAACAGTCAAGAGTAATATGCTCACAAAAAAAAAAAAAATGTAGATCAAAGACTGAGGTATTTTTTTTCACAACCTATTTATCAGACAGGATCAAATAACTAACACATTAATGAAAAATCAGTCTGTGGTAATTTGCAAACAGAAGAAAGGGTAACATTTACCAAACAGACTGTTTGCAAGAGGGAGTTCTTCCTGCTACCACCAGGGAACATGTTGCTCTGTCCATTTAGCTTGATTGGGCTCAAGGGCTGCAAACTGTTAAATATAAGAGGCCACAGGGCCAACAGGGAATAGTCCTGCCATTTGTTGTCTCATGAAGTGTACCTACATACTGACCGGGAGATGCTAACAGGCATGGGCCAAAGTCATGGCTAACAGCAGAGCATGTTGGCTGCTGTTGTTTCAAACACACCTTTGCCCTGTTTTGTTTCCTAGCAGAGCTGCAGCCTTGGGGACTGCAGGGCAGTTCATTTCTGATTAGCAAGTTGTTCCCAATTGCGTGTCAGTGCAGGAAGAGGAATTTACTCCTTTTCAACCTGGCCGGTGTCACCCACTTCATGTTGCATTCCTCTCTTTCTATATTAAAAGCATTTTTTTTTTTTTAATAGGTAAAAAGAGTTAATGGTTTAATCTCTTATTTTGCCTTCTGCATTCCTTTGTGTTTGACAGCACCTATGTAGTTAGCTTCACCTTACCTTATAAAATGCTCATAAAAATGTCATTTCAGTCATCCATACTACAGTAGGGAAACTGAGTCCACAAATAAAAGAGGCCTTACTGCTCTGAGATGGTCAATGAAACCTATATGGCCAGCCCACCTTCCAGTCAGTGTGCCAGACATTGGAAACATTACCCTGTGTTTTTCTAAATACTTTCCATAATCTCTTCTCAAACCTGTTGCTGGATCTTTATTAAAATATCTACTTTCTAATTTGAGATAACTGACCATTTGAAATGATTCAATAGTAACTCTGTTGTACTGCCCTAATTATAACCTATTTGTGTTTTCTCTGTTTTCTCCAAATTGCTCAAATATTAATGAGCATTCCATTCAGAGATAATGTATTGACCCTATTTTAGTTGTGTTTTTTGGTCTGCTACTTTGCTCTTTTCAAGGTAACCTTGATATTGTTATAGACATACATTATAATTTTTTTATGCTGAAACTATCTATATTGATTTGACTGTGGCCTTTGATCCAATAAATCACAACATATTGCCATCTAAGTTTCCCTCAATTTGGCTGAGTTTAACTACAGTAGAATGGTTCTCTGGCTACATTAGAGAGCAAACACCAGTCATTTTGTTTAATGGTGTTGAATCTGAGGTGAAAATGTTACATGCAAAGTTACCTCAGGAGCTAATTAGAGGGCTTTTACTTTTGCAGTTTTTATTAATGACCTGTCGACGCTGTATAGTTCATGAAATATTCTGTACATCTACATGCTGATGATGTGACCTTGTACACAGTAAGAACACAGATAAGGTATCAGACCTTGACTGTTCTAACTCAGAATTTATGAAGTGATTTTCACAATTTAAATATACAGTTTTCTGCAGAAATAAATTGGCCCAGAATCTTAGAAAAATATAAAACATGCAATTAGAGGGGTTGTCTCTTATGCTACAAACAGATCTAGGTGAACTGGTGTGGAAAATAATATTTCTCTCACCTCAGAAAAGAAACCAGCCACTGAAAAAGCCAAAACTATCTTACCCCTCCCCTCAAAGGAAATACTGATAAGTTTGGAAGGATCTAGACCTCAATGTTTCTAGTGACTGGGGTCCTTCAGATCTGGGAATGTCTCTCAGCCTACTAATAAATATCAAAATACAAGCATTATTAAAGCTCAGAAATGCAGGGACCAAGCACATTTATTTCTCAGGTTTCAAAATGTTCAAATCATTTAATTTTATGTCCAATTGCCAGCTGGGATGGGAATTGTAATGTGGGAACAGCAAAAGAAAGAAACCAGTTACAGGTTGTACATGAACATGTAAGAACAACTCATGTCCCGCAGATTGCAGGCCGGACTGTGGACTTAGGTAAATTGTGCTGACCAATCTTGTGGCCTTCTATGATGGAGTGACTGCATCAGCTGACAAGGGAAACAGACCAATATAATCTATCTGAAGTTCTGTAACACCTTTGACATGTTCCCACGTGTCATCTATATTTCTAGATTGGAGAAAGATGGATTTGAAGGGTGGGTTATTCAGTAGATAAGGAATTGGTCAGATGGTTGCAAGTGGATGTGTTGTGGTCAATGGCTCTATGTCCAAGTGGAGGCTGGTAATGTGTGCTGTCCCACATGGGTTTGTCTTGGTAGTGATGCTTTTTAATATCTTTATCAATGACATAGACATTGTTGGATTGAATGTACCCTCAGTAAGTTTGCAGATGACACCAAGCTGAGGGGTGATATGACAGAAGGAAGGGATGCCATCCAGAGGGAACTAGACAAGCTGAAGAGGTGCATCTCCTGTGTCATACGCTTCCCTGAAGCATCTTCAACAAGCTAACACAACCCAAACAGCAGAGTTAGCATAACAGCAATCTGTTTATAAGAAATCTTAAGAAGACCAAGTAGCTAAAGTGTATCTTTGATGGGTAAGTAGAAATATGAGTAAAGGGGATTGCTGTACCTTGTAACCTTCATACAGATGTTTTTCATGTTTTAACATCTCTTTTTTTGCTGCAAACATAACATTACCAAAAGTTAGCTACGAATGATCCCTGAATTTGGCCTGGCTCTGTTTACAATTCCACATCTAGAAAAGAGCCAACCACATGCTCACAAAACATTTTATTGTTTGTTAGTTTGAATAGAGGAATCCATAGTGGCAGTATTCAACCATACTTTCTGCAGAGGTGCTGATGGTTTAGTTTGTCTTCTTGCAAAGTTTGCTTTGTTGTCATTTTTAGACTGTACTGTTGGAAAAAGATCCTCAATAACAAAAGACACAGTCTTGTAATCTTGGCCTAAGATGTGTGTACTGTGCAAAAGACTGCTCACCAATTGCACGTGTATGTCAGGATCACATATTCCTTTATTTCTGTGTCTGTAGAATGATGTTTGGAACTTCTAAGCTCATTCTGTGAAACTCACTGGAGACTGGAACATTCTTTAATTCTGCAGGAGATCTTTTTTACACATCACACAAATCACTTAACCATGTCAAGATGACTCCTCTCCTCTTTTGTTCTGCCCTTTTTTCCTCCTCCCCTTCTCCTCTGTTTTTTTTTTCAGAGGGTAAAAGTCTTGCCTCACTGGATTGCAGAGCAAATTAATTATTTTGTCTCTGAGCATGTTTGAAATTGAACATGTACATGCTTTTTTCCTTAGGCATTAGGAAACTCTGGTTGCATTGCTAGCTAAACAATTTAAGAAAGTATGTGTTATAATAATACTTTTCAGCTAGACTTGTATTCTGAAGACACTTGAGCAATTCTGAGAATTATATTTGATAGCTGCTTGTTCAAGCCTGTATTGCTGATGGAAGGAATTCTTTATTTAAAAACCAATATGCCAGTTCATATCTTCTCCAGCTCATCAAGGGATGAATCATTAACTTCCTCATCTCTCCCTGGCCACTTGGATAATATATAAAGATATACCACTTTATACTGCTGCAGTCCAGGATTCCTGCTGCAGGTAGTTGTGAAGCTTCAACAAGCAGAGGAGAGAGAGATACTGGGCAAAGATGCAGTCAGGTAGCACTTGGGGTATGATGAAATAGAAGCCTAACAACAATTATCTCTTTCTCACTGATGAAAGAACTGTCTTCTAGTATTTCCAAATTATTCAGCAGCTCTTGTTGAGACTTGTCCTCAGCTCCTCCCTGCATCCTCTCCAGTATCACAAGTGAAGGAGCGTACATTTATTTATCTGCATAAACTTGGCCACATCATCTTGTGAGACTTTGGGACTGCAGCTCAGCCCCGAATAATAGGAACTCCAACCAAAAAAAAAAAAAAGGTTTTTAAAATTTGTATTTATTTCAGGAACATCATATCTTGTCACATTGGCAGTACCAACTCTAAAGAGCTTTAGTGGGTGAAAAACCCACTTCAGCTTCACTTTCTCAGATCTGCTGGTACAAAGGAGAAGAAAAAACGAAGGTAGGGGGAGAACAGGAGTAAATAAACTGGGAATATGCTACTAACGTTGAAGAAGAAGAGGGAGGGAAAAAATTTCAAAAGAGGGGGCAAGGTCCAAATGTAAGTCAGATACGTGGTCAAAATGACTTGGAGTAGAAAGAAAAACATCAGACCTCTGAACAGTGTGATAATATGTTAGCACCTCTTGAGAAGCGTGCTACAGCAGGGAGCTCTCGTAAGAATGGAGACAGATCAGTCCACTTCAGGAACAGTGTTTCTGGTTCTCATCACATTGCCTTTTTGTAGTGCCATGTCTCATTGTTACTCTGTGGTAGTAAATCCTACCAGCTCTGTTCTGGATGAAAACTAAGTGCTAAAAGGATCTATGAAAAAACAAAACAAAACAAAACAAAAAAAACAAACCACAACAACAGATTTGCTCCAAAACCAATTCAGTGTATAACACTCCAGATGCATGAAGAAGATGTAATGGTCTAAAGTTACCATGATAACTTGCTGGATACATACTCCTAGCTGTCATAATGTAAACTCATTATCTTAAATCCATTTCACTGAAGTTTAAGTTAGTGCATTTCAACTCGCATGTGCTGTGGCTTAGAACTATGCAAATGACTACTTTGGCTCAGCTAACACGTGGTACTCATTAAGCTGCAGCAATTTGATTACGCATCTGAGCCCAAGACTAGAGATGACATATGGCTGCAGACATAACTGAGGGTATTTCAAGGAAACCAATAGACTATAATGGTCAGCGTGGTAGACGGTGGTCTCGGCACACTATGAGTTTAACCATTAATGAGTTTTTTTTAGATTTCACAGAGGAGGAATATTTTAAGAAATTTGAAGAACATTGAAATGGCATTTATTTTTGACCATGAAAAGCTTTTGTTTTGAAGACTGTGAGGAGAACCTGTGGAATAAACCATGAAAGTGTTTGTTTGAAATTTTAATAGGCCAGACAGGAGTAAACAACTCATTAATGAAGAAAAGCTGATGGGAAGTGTGAGTGAGATCAGCTATGAGGTTCCTTTAAAATAACAAGAAGTGGTGTTGTATTTAATGTAAGAAGGAAAAGAAGCCAACAGAAAAATATAAAAGAGGAGTGAAATGGTTAAAAGAAACAGTCTAGAAAATAATTTTTTGCCAGACATATTCTTAATGGACATGAGAATGATCGCTTTTGTCAAGGCCAGAGAAAAGAATGTAGCAGTAATCAAGATATGCCATGATTAGTGGATAGGAAGAGCTATATATTTGAGCTGCTTTGCAGAAAGAATCTACTAGATAGAGACATAGCCTGAAGGGGTGGTTGCAGAGAGAGATTCAGGTCTGAGATGAGACCATCTAATAAAAGTTTAAGTTTACAGGTAAAGTATAGGTTTGTATTTGTGCTTCTTGTCCTACAACTCCTAATAAATCTTAGTTTAATATGCAACAGACATTCTTTCCTGCACAAACCTGAGTTTTGCCCCTGAGGTTTACCAGAAATAGAGCATATGAAAGTTTTTTTCTTCTTTTTTGTTTCCTTTGTCTTTCTATAATCATCTTCTTCTCCTTTTATCATAAATTAGAAGGATCTTTTCTTTGTTCCCTCTCCTTTAATTTCACATCAGTCGTGTTGTATTAATCACATAATGTGCACAGCAGTGTTAATTACCATAAGCATAACCCTCTTAGCTCAGGGTCACCCTTAGGTAGATGCAACTTGTACTTTGATGAACTTTGGATTCATGCTTGAAGGACGTCTCTTCTCCCATTAAGCTGCCATGTCACAGGTCTGGCAGGATGCACCAGGCATATGCTCTGCATATCACATATCAGTTTCTACATGATAAATGCAGTGGGATCATGATAACCACAGGCACAAAGACACTATGTGCTGCAGTTTTTACTTATCGTTGGAACCACCTGAAGAAACATTTAGACATTGTATTGAGAGACATAGTTTAGTGGGAAATATTGGTGATAGGTGGGTGGTTGGACTGGATGATCTTAGAGGTCTTTTCCAGCCTTGGTGATTCTATGATTCTATGATTCTATGAAATATTGTCTGTATCAGCAATTAAAATGGTAGTATGTTGATTCTTCCAGCACAAAGCTGGGGTGCAGAGATTTTGGGAGGAATAGATACAAGAGTAGTTGGAAAGACAATAGATGTCATGGGAAGTGGTGTGGAGGTGGCAGGAAGAGTGAAAAGGCCTGGGGGACATATGGATTTGGCTGGGACATTGGTTGTAGTGAGAGGAGCTGGGGCCAGGTGGATAGCCAGGTTGAAGATGGGCTTTGGTTGACTTCCAGATGAGTGAAAAAGGAATTTTAGAGCATTTTTAAAGAACCACTTCAACACTAAAACTTGCTTAGGATCAAAATATAGCTGGCAAGGAAGGGATGCACAAGCCATGCCAGGACAGTGGCAGCGGAGCATGCTGTTGGGATTTCACAGCTGTCAAGATCCCCAGCCGAAAAGCAGCCATACTGCATTTCTGATACACTTCTCACCACTTTGTGCTCAGTGTGGATATTTGTATAGACACTTCTGTAAATGATTTCATCAATAGTTCTTTGGAATAAATCACCTAGGGTGGCTCACACAGCATACCTTGATCCAAATGCTAGTCCTAGTGACCTGCCTATGAAGCTCACAGGACAAGGATGTGCTGTGCCTCTTGGTTTGTTATGCTTAACACATATGAGGGGGAAGTCATTAAACACTCAAACCTCAGCTTTCCCTGGCTCCAGGAGCTGAGAACACACAGACATCAATCTTGGCAGGGAAGTTTGAACGGGATTAGTTTTAGGTAACACTGCAGACAAGCTCATCTTCCTAGACCTGGGATAAAACCAGCAGAGTGGCCAAAGCAGGAAGTAACTTCAACAAACATGAAAGTGACATGGAATATTCAACAGTACTGAAAATGGGAAATCTAAGGAACATCCTAAAAGTGCACATTTAAACAGAGCAAAAATTTAGTTCTCTGGAATTTCATCACTGAAAACAGACGCCTAGAACTGCTACTCAGTATGGATTACTTTGCATTAGTCAGACAAGCAGGATTCCAGTCCATAGGGGAGAAAAGCACACTGTAATAACCACTAAAAGGTGTAGGACTGCTTATTTATAGAAATGCATATCTGAAATGCAATAAAAGTCCCAGTACAAATTCAGTAGGCAGGTTTCAAACAACAAAAATGTTGTCTGTTGTTTCTGTATTATGTTGAACACCAAAGAAGTCCTAAAACCAATTAACTTTTTTTTTTTTTTGCCCTTTTTATGTTTTAAAAATGACCAAAGAGATCTCTTTGAAAATATATTACCAAAAAGAAAAAAAGAACCTCTTAGAATTAAACCTTTTGTGAGAAGCTTCAGCCTGGAGCAAAATTTAATGGCTGAGCTATAAAGCACTGAAAACTTTCATAAAGGGGTTCATAAAGAAACACCAACTGACCCTGAACCTAAGGAGGTCTAGCAAGCTCCACTGTAATAAACACAGGGTCTAGTTAATTTTCACTTAAGGAATGTATGACATTTGAGTAAGATGTGGTTACTTTATGTTCACTTTCAGCACATATGTGTAATAGATATAAATGACAGTGGGGGCTACTGCAGTCAAGAGGTCTACTGTAAGTTATGGTGAGTCCTAAATGAGGTTGTAAACTCCTTTGTCCAGGGACTTCGCTTTTTCATGTGTTTGTAGGGTGCCTAGCATGACTGGACAGTGAAGCCCTGTTTATCTACATTTCATACTCCAATACCTCCTTTGGAGTAGAAGCAGACAGTGTGGGATTGTGTATGGCTTATTTCCAGGGCAGTTGTACTAAAACATGAGAACTGCTGTTACAGCTGCTTTAACTGCTTTAATGTTCATCCCAGGAGAACTGATGAAATCTATACCCTACATCCTTACCTGATTAACTGATTGAAGTTAAATATTTAAATATAAAAATTTTAAAGAATTTTCCATAATTTGGATGAATTAGAAATAGCTGTATGCTAACACTCTTTCTAGAAAAGCATGTGCTATCTACATGGAAATAATCTATTCATGTGTTTCTCTGCCTCTGTTTAATATAGGCATAAACACATGCAATGTGTGAGGCAACAATAGGACACAGAGAAATCCTTCATTATCTCTATTCACTCAGACATCACCCATGCTTTCCTAACACATTTTCTTACACCTCAAGGTGCTCCTGCTGTTGGTGGCTTCAGGACTAGTTTTTCATCCAGAAGAGATGCAAAATCTGTTCTAGGTCGTTGCCTCCTCTTGGCCAGTGAGGGATGCTCTTGCACTAACAAGACATCTATGCAGGCACTGTAAATCTCATCCTCTCTCTCTTCATCGATACCCTCTCTCCTTCGCTTCCGTCTTCTACCCCTCCAACCTCAGCCACTGTTGTCCTTCAGGCTAGATCTCCCAATACAAGAAAGAGCTTCAAAAAACATCCAGTTTTTCAAGTATCCTACATTTATTTTTAAATTCCTTATTCTTCATTGTTCAGAATTTGTCCCAAAAACAGCCAGGAAAGTGAAGGAAAGGCAGATGTTTGTCAAGGCTATATTTAGAAAGCTGTTGCTTAAATGTGAAAATCAGTTATACTTTAACTATGAGTGAGAAGCACAAAAAGCATATTCTTTCCTCTACATGTGTTTGCAGAACACTTCTCTTTTCTTCACCTGCAGTAATGATATGCTCCTTTACGCTCTGCCTCTATTTGGTTATCAGTAATGTATTGTGGGTCTAACAATGGCATCTGTTTTCACAATACTTGGCGGAATAATGCCATTCATTCCCACAGAATCATTGGTTCATAAATGTATTGATGAAAGGTGGGATAGATTTACTCAACTTTTCAGCATAATATTCCTAT
Source organism: Pavo muticus (assembly GCA_016647715.1). NCBI lineage: Eukaryota > Metazoa > Chordata > Aves > Galliformes > Phasianidae > Pavo > Pavo muticus. The sequence continues at coordinate 53,225 of JACDJE010000058.1, forward strand.
TGTTCACTGCTAGGGCATGCATAACGAATGGCCTTTAGTGTAAACAGCTCAGCCACTGAGCTTAGTGATTACTGTGAGGGGTCTGTTTGAGGTGGGTATTTCTAGTTCTTTGATATATGACTCATTAAACCCACTCTATGTAAGTATTGTTTACAGTGCTTGCTGTGCTGGTGGCTTGCATCTGAGTACTTGTATTTAATTTGAAAGGTATTTTGCCTACGCTTAGAAGAAGTCCTTAAGTGCCTAAACCACTCTTACATTTTTCATTATAGACCACTGCTGAATGGGTGGGAAGGACCTGGGAGCTCCTTATAACAAGTGAAATGAACTTTGTCTCTTCAGACTTCCCTTTGAACTCCTAACCTCATGTCACCAGAAAGCAAACAGTAGGATAATAGTCTCTTCTCAATTTCTCCTGCCTTTTGTCCTCCTCCAGATACAGGGGTTGGCGTTGCTATTCAGTGCTTGCCTTGCTAACAAGAGGCAGAGGTAGGAGAGGTAACTCCACATAACTATCACGGCCTAAGTTTATTACATATCCTGAGTTCATATTCTTTTGTGCTTTCACACCTTCACTGAAATGATCTAAATTATAGATTGGCATTTTATTAGTGGGTTGTGATTACATGGGCCCATTGCTTTTATTCAGAACCAAAATGATTTGGATCATGATGGGTCTGTAACAGAAGAATCCATTTAATTGATGCCTTGCTGAAATACACTCCTTTATCTATGGTGTGATTGCCATGGAGCAGGGCCTGCAGCATTGATTTCATTCTCTCCAATCAATGGGTAAATGGCACACCTAGTCAGTTTAAGTGGCACACTTGTTGTCTATATTTTGTCACAGTGGTTAACAACTATGAATCATTGTCTGCTGCAATAAACTTCTGTTAACTTGGCCTTTACTAGTTTCATGCTTCTATTTTACTTGAGAACAGCTTTAACTTTGCCTTTGCTGACACTGTTTTCTGAATTTAAAATGGGGATCAATATCTGGGATAGTGAGCATAATAACAAAGGAATGGTTGGAGATGAAGAGTAGAAATTATATGCTAACATTTCTAGCTTGGTTTCTCTGTCTTTCACTGTGGCTACCTCACTAGCATGTTTGATCTTGACACATATATCTTCTGTACCACCTCCTCTGACCTTGAGTGTGATCCAAAGGCTGGCAGAATGAAATCCCAGGGGACTCCTCCGGCTGGGGAAATCTTTGCAGGAGACAACGTTTCTGTAGAAATTCCTTTATTATTCCCTGTTTCAAATAGTACAGTTAGGCACATGAGAGGCGACACCATCCTCACGTCCTTGGAGATACAGTTCTTGGAACAATCCCATCTTCATTTACAGCAGAGAGCCAAATTCTTTATATTCGATTGATACCAGGTCTCTGTCCCATTTTCTTCTCCACGCACATACAGGATTTGGAGTCACTGAGATTCAGAGGAAATGAGCCAGAGGAAAGTTTTCTTTTGCACCTTACCTTGTTGTATCATCCTCTAAAACAGGAAGGATTCTTTCTGCAAGTGTCACAGAATGCTTCTAGTCGCTAGATAAAATGAGTATCAAAAAATTGGTTCAAAACATTGTTTAGTGTTTTGTTTTCCTGAATAATGCATATATTTTAGTAAGTTTGACTATTCTTTGATTGTTGTGTTTGTCTCCTAGACTAGTTTCTTATAAGCCCTCCTTTATTTTGCTCATATTAAGTGAAAAACTTGTACCTTTATGACAAGTTCCTCCTTCCACTCCAAACAGTATTTTTCCCCTGAAACTTTTGGACAACCTTAAGGGTTCCATATAGGAGTTAGATATTATTAATGCTATTTTTATATTGCAGTATGAGCACTTTCATTATGATGGTTTAGTGTTACAACTACACACAAAAGCCCCTGTTGAGGTAACTTGGGAATAACCTGTTGAAACCTTAGCTGATAACTCCAATACATCTGACAAATTTGTCAACATGGATTGATTGTTGTTCAGAATTGTTGGCCATGCAGAGCATACCATTGGAGGGAACATCAGATGATAAAGCCTGGAGGGAGGATCTTGTCTCTGAAATAAATTTATGATTTCCTATCAGAAAATCTACAAACTTCTGAAGCCCCTTTGTAAGTTAAAATATACATATCATTGCTAAATTGTGTTACACTTCTGCTGAAGTTAATGTATACTACAGTGTCATTGTTACAAAGGCAGTACTTCTTAATAGGAATGAATGACTTTTTTTGCAAGGCATCTCCTGCATATGAGCCACGAACAGGACATTGTGGTTTGAGTGACAGAGAACCTTTTTGAGGCCATTCTGGTGTGAATGAGCACACCAGAGTTGGCTGGGCCACCATATTTATTTGTTATTAATGCTAGAATTTCTTTTTTTTTTTTTTCCCAGTTTACCTATTCCTAGATTTTCCAGTGTGCTGAGATTAGCATAGTGGTATGAGATAAGTTTTCAGGTAGCTCCATTTCTACAGAATAACTCTTGAGTGCTTGCTATTTTTATAGCCAGAAATAGTTGAAGCGGGTCAGACAAACATTTTTTTTCTTTTTTTTTTTTCATTGGAATATACCTTAACTCATGGAAATTCAAAGGCTTCCCAGGGAAGAACTGTAAATTCTAGTGAGCCCCAGGTAATATCCTGGCTTGGGCGTCTTTCTGGACTTTTTGTTCTTCTTTTAATTTCACCAGTTCTGTGCTGTGTTCTTTACCAACCTGCCTCTGACTCAGGAATCTCTGATTTCCCAGGATCTGCATCTCCTTCACATAGAAAAAATATGAGTTTTCACTGCACTTTTTTTTCAAATCTGTGCAGAGAAGAAATCCTACATGAAATAGATTTACTTTTCTCTAGTTATCTTAGATTATTACTACTCACAGATATAGTACATGTTCCTTAATGCTGTTGAAACAGGAGTTGAGATGCAAAACCACAATTTTATGGATAGTAGCCACAGTACTTAGCTATATAACACCAACACCTAGAGACTCAGCATTTCACTCCTTATGTCACAGCCTTGGGAGGCACAACAGCAGTCTCTCTTCCAAACTTTGCATGAAAAGTTAAAGGCTGGAATAGGGAGACACCTGGGACAGGTGGACACAACAGATTTTGTAGAGTTACTGCAGAGTAAACAATGTATAGAACATATTATTACTAATAAATAATGACATAAGTGTTTTTATTCATTGACTATTTTATAGGCTGTGCTATGCAGTTTTCTCTGGCTTCCAGACTGAAAAATATGTATACGCTAGCCAAAAGTACATCTAGATATTTCTTGTTCATTAGCTATTGTTCCATTTTATTGGAAGTCAAGGCACAGATGTGCAGAATAACTAAGGATCAGAGCACAATATAGCATCTAAGACTTGCAGTTGCTTGCTCTCACACCAAGATGCACCCCCTCTAAGGACATTTTCTTTGTGATTTTATGTTAAATTGTCAAGGAATACTCAAGGACATACACTGTCAGAGCGTAAGCAAGCAACAGAGAAGTTGCTAGTTCTTCCTGTGGTCATCAGTAAGAAAATGATGAGCTACTGAGCTTCATTCTCTAAGAGAAGAACTGCAGTCGCCAGTGCAGGGATCTGTCAGTGCTGTCAGTCCCACCATTCTGCGATTTGTTCTCAGTTCAGGATAGGTCCCATATCTATTCTGTAATGGCCAATGGTGGCAAGAGATTGGTGCTTGATAACCTTTGGTAAGAAACCCTGGTACCTCTTGTAAGTCCTGTATTCCTGATGGGTTTGTGTTTGCAGTTTTCATATACTGCCAGAAAAGAGAAATCACCTTGCTTTCCTACAAACAATAAATCAGAACTTGTATCTGTGCTGGTTTGTGCCATTCTTCTATTTTACTTTTCCATGGCTTTCCCTTTTATTTTTGTTTTGCTACCATCAAATAATATGCAGCCCCATAGCTCTGGCACAGAGAACCTGATGAAAGTGAACATATAAGAAAAATATTAGTGGCTGCACTCTTCATTGCAGAGGTAATGGCCATTGACATTAATGGGAATTATGCATGTGTGGAAGAGGAGTATGGCCCCTTTACTTAATAGAGCCCTTAATATGTTTTAGTGAGCCATGGTGGTGTTCTAAATATCACGAAACCCAAAGGAGACAGAGAAAACAGCTTCTGGCACTGATGAGCTAGATTCATTGCTCTGAGGTGGATGGCTTTTCAGGAATATCCCAGTTTCTTCTCCTCTGGAAATAGTTGTGCATGCATTACACATTGACATGAAAGAGGAAAGGGTAAGGAGAGTGGACAGAAAATTGGAAAAGGAAATCAAGAGCAATTCAAGTTGTCAGATGTCAGATTGTCACATAAAAACAAAATCCAAAATCAAGCACTATACTCACACATGGAGATGCATGTAGTTTTACACGTGCAATATTTTTTGTCTGCCTTTTATTATAATTCCTGTTCTAGCCCTGCTTTACACTATGTTCTTTTTTTATGAAAGTAAAATGTGAAAATCTACTGATAAGCCAAAATAATAAAAACTTTATGGCATGTCAGGGCTATTTTTTTATTATTATTTTTTAACCTTGATTGTGTTATAATAGTGAACATATGTATCCTTGGCCTTAATCACCTTGTCGAGTTAAAGTGTATACTCAACTTCATTTACATGACATATGATCTAATGCTGGAGAACAACAATGCCATTGTAGTGCTAATTGAAAACTGTGAGCTGAGAGCCAGAAGAAACCACTGGTCTGATTGCTGAGGGTCCCAGGGAAAGGGATTTATTCCCACACCTGCAGTTGGTCCATAACACTAACATTGTTACCAACATCTGGGTCTAATCAGCACAGAGGCCTTGATATGCTGCTCCTGTGGCACATAAATTTAGCATTATATTCATTTTAAAGGCCCCCTCTTTCAGTTTTTTAAGGACAAGATAGATTCATGGCTCCACAGAGTCTAACAAAGTAGAAACCACAAACAGAATAAGTTACTGCCAGGTTTCTTAGACCATACCTACCTAGTATATGCCACTTAAATAATGGAATTTTATGCTCAGTTCTGGTTTTCAAAAATGTATCTCAACAGAATGCAAAGTTAGCTGAAAAACTATATTTAAGGTAAAAAGCAAATACCCTTGGCCAATTTGCATATATCAGTTTTTATTATGACATCTGAGATACGTCAACCAGAGGAACGGCTGCAGAGCAGGTCGTTCAAGGGAGAAAATGCAGCTCGGTATGGCTTGGTGCCTGATTCCATGTTGGGGTGAGGCAGTGGTAGCCAGCACCATTCTTTTGGGAGAGGCTGCCACAACTTTTCCCAGTGATGCTCCATTTTGAAGCAGGATGGACAGAATTCCTTGCCCACAGCTGCAACCTCAAGTTTGCTTTTGCAGATAGTGAATTGCAACAGGGGTACCATCTTGCTGTGGATATCTTCCTCATGTGTACAAAATGCAGTGGGAGCACAAAGGCAGGATGCTGCTGCACATCTGTGGGGACTCAGCTGGGTGCTGCATGGTTCCCTCTGCTCCTATGTGAAAACCCCTTTCACTCTTGAGCTTCAAGAGGTGATCTTGTACAAAGAGCACTGCCCCATCACGAGAAAACTCCCTTGCAGCTCAGCTTCCCTACTGATGCTTAAAAAAAGGCAGTGCCTTAGTTTCTCAATCCTGAAGCTAGGTTTGCCTCGCAGGCTGCTGTGAAGATAAAACCCCATTCATAGACATAAGACTGAAAGCCAGGCTGCCCAAGCCAAAGAGCAAAATTAAATTCTTCAGTTGTTGAGGATAACCGGTGATTATTTTTGCTAATGCATCCCTTGGCTGTGTCTGTAACTATCTAGCTAACTGGCTGTTCGCCTTTGAACCTTCATGTATTTTCCTGGAAAGTCTATACAAACAATGAGACAGACACAGACACCATTACAGAAGTTCTTTCTTTCTTTTTTTTTTTCTGATGCTTTTCAGTATCTACATTTCTTCAGTATCTCTAAATGGTGAGTATAATTACACAGAAAAATTTGGTTAACAGATCCAGAAATTCATGGCTTTTGATCATACCTCTGGCACTGATCATCTGCAGCAGCAGGCAGTTCATTTAACTGTTGCCTTACTTACCTTGTGTGCCTTTTAGAGATAAATAATGACAAACAGGACTGTTTACCTTGTGTTTTGAGACAGAAAAATGCCACAGAATATAACAGATGCTTCAAACTTTTCCACTGACTAAAGTATAACTATTGCTTGAGCAAAGCATGGAGCCTTGGTCACCCTACTGTCAGAAGGAAAATCTGCTTAATGGGAAAATCTGTTTATATTATCATAAAGGCACAAAATGAGTAGATTTGTAATGACCACAGCCTTCTCAATACTAGCAAGGTGGGATGGTGATAGAGAGGAATTTCCTTTTTATTACAAATAACTCCTGGTGGAATTTCTAAACGGAGGAGCTATAACTTAAAAGCAGAAGCTGTCAGTGGAGATGTTAACACACTGAACCAGATTCTGAGCTGCCATAAATCAAGGCAGCACTATTAATTTCAGTAGAACTATATTTCAACTCAATGAGAAGAAGCTGCACTCTTCACGATATGACTGCAAAACTGTGGCTTGATTCACCATAGAAGAGTGTTCTGCCAGAAGCCGTTGGTTTGGTTGTGCAATTATGTGCTGGCTTTGAAGGATTTCCAGCAGCCAGGGGGGATTTTTACACCCTGTGCCACTCTACCCACTTTCCTGGGTGAGCAGTGGATTTACTCTTTTCCTTTGCAGTGTCCTGGACCTATTGGCAGCCCCACTGCAAACTGGCCTCACCAAATGTAGTCAGCGGGGCTGGGCTGGGCCTTCAAAACAGAACCACAGGGCAGGGCTGAGAGATGCTCAGTTTGTACTCTTCCTCATGTATTTTCATTCACTACCACAAGAACCAATGCCTGCTGTGCTGTTTTTCTGTATTCCTGACAAACTTTGTGACGAGAAGAAGCAATCTGCATTGTTATACCTGAGGTCTACCCGTAGCATCCAGATACAGGAAAACCTCCCACAGAAGAAGGGAAAGGAGGCCAAGGTCCCTCGTTATTGGTGTGAAAATCTCTCCTGCTGTTTTGGCTTTTTAACTCCTATGCATTGTTCTGTTATTGAAAAAGCTACTTAAATGAATTAAATGCTAATTATAGTAATAAGCAACTAGTCAATTTTGATAGATCTTTTCTCGTAGGTTACTATTATGAATGGAAGGAGTCCAGCAAAGTTAACAAAACAAAAAAGGTCAGAACAATGCAAACTCCTGGTGTGGCTTTATTAACATAACACCTGAGCCATGCAGAGCTATCACATTTGTGCTGAATGTGGTTAAAATGGCATAAGCACACAGCCAGGTCTTAAAAAGGTATGGCTGCTGCTTGGATTTTGAAGAGTGCTGGCCTGTATTTCAGTATTTCACAGACACATCATGAAAAGTGTACTGTATCTGACTTCATTACAGTCTTCAAGATGATGAGGGTGAGACACAGTAGCTGTATAAGAGAGATATAAAAGCATGATGAGACTGCAGAGAAGGCATCTCAGGTCATTCCATGGTTTTGAATCAAATGCAATTGGTGGTGTGTCACAAGCAGAAATAAGAGTTAAGCTTATGCCGTTGGAATGCCCTGATCATTCAGGCATGTTTATTTTAATGTGCGAAATGCAAAAAGATGATCAAATACCAATATGTTATTATTTTAATCATAATATCTTACTTCATTTTATGTAGTTCTCTCTAATGTGATACCAGCAGATCTAATGAGCTGTTTAGGGGTTTTTTTTGCATTTCAAAGCACGACCTCCTAAAAATTGGGATATTTCTTTCATCCAGGATCATTTTGCTGAAAAACATCCAACTTTTCAAATATTAACACATATTTGATATGAAAATGGACATTGGACATATTAGAACAAATGAAATGTCTTGATTGTAAAACACAGCCATAAAATTTAGAAAAAAATCAGAAAGATTATTCTGGTATTTTCTCAAAGCACTTGTGATGGCAATCTACAACTAAGCCCCAGTTCTGCAAGTCATAAAGTGAGAGTCTTCTGTGTGCAGTTATATACCCACATGGTGCTAACTGCAGATCTGAAGACATTTCCCTTAGGTGTTTGCTAGAAACCAACATTTTTTTTTCTTCAATAATTGGCTTATCCAAACATTTTTTCTCCTGTGTATCACTGACAAGCTGGGGTGAGTTTCTGTGACTGTACTTGCTTTTTGCAACTGGTCTAGAAAAGTTAGTGTGAAGGAATATCTGACTGTGTGATGATCCTAAGTTTTCATTTCAGTTATCCAGTATGGCCAGGTCTTCAAAGGCACTGGAAATATTGCAGAAATGTTGGTATTTTGTATGTATCAGCCTTTGAATTAAGAGCTGCTGCCATCACCTATTTGCCCTTGAAGATCAGAGTCTCAGTTGCACAACTCTGATGAGTCACCTAAAACACATGGCTCAGCTTCTTTACTCCCAGTAGACAACTGAAACATTTTAAGCATCAAAGTCAGGAACAGGAAGAAAATTAGGAGTGAAGTTTGAATACCTAAATAAGGCACCCAGCTCTTGATAAATGCTGTGAAGTTCAGGCACCGAATTCCTCTACATTTTTGAAAATCCTAGTTATCTACTGATTATTGCAGAATTTTAATCTCCAAACATTAATGCAAAGAAAAACAACTTACAGAAGTTTTGGATGTGAATTTTAAGAGGTATAAATATAAGCCGTGTTCATATATTCAAATAAATGTTCAGACAGTTTGTGCAGGTATTTTTCCACTTCTGAGCTCTTCATAAAGGAGATATATATTATGTTCCTTATAGTTTAATGCCCATTCTATTTCAAAAAATTATAAAATTCTTGCACTATACATCACTGTTAAACACAGAAATACTTTTTTCCTGCATATCCCAACAGTTTTTTGAATACAGAAAGTGACAAATTGTCTTAATTTGCAGTGTCAGTCTTCTTCAAAATACCATGCTTTCAAACAGAGCAGATGATTAAAGGCTGAAAGACCATAATGAATCAGATCTGCACTATGTGATTTTTGCATTCCTCCCTTAGAATTGTGTATAATGTATAAATGATGGCTGATCTTATATATTGATAGGAACAGAAGAAAGCAAATGTTTCCATGTGATAATAATTCTTAAATGTGCTTTGCACTACCTCAAAGAGCCCATGCATCAGAGCTTTCATTAGGGTGGATTATAGCAAATGTTGCATGCTTTTATTGCCAGCTTATTACGTAGCAGCTTTACTTGCGTCACAGGCTTAATTACCACATTAAATCATGGTTTCTAAACATCAGTTCACAGCTGGATCTGTCTCTGAAATCATATTATTTTTTTCTTTGGTAATGTGACCAATAGCAAAAAGGGTTCCTCCTTTTCCCTTTGTAATATAAATTCCAATTTTGTGTCTGTAATGCTATCCCTGCCTAGCGCAGCGACTCAGTACTTACAAGAGCACAGAAGGAAAAGTCCTTTTTTCCTTGAATGTGCATATTCCTGGTGGAGCTTAAAAACTTCCATAAATCAATAAAGTAATTGCTGCATAATGACCTATTGTTGGTGAGCGTGCCCAGAATGATGTCATTGGGGGGTAATGGAGCTACTGAATCAAAAAAATGGCAGCTGTTTCCAATTTATTTGAGAGTCAGTTGGACAGAAAATTAAATAAACACATAGACAAGCAGGACAAGGGCAAGTCCTTGCATTATTCTTATGATAGTTTTAATTCAATCGCAGAAGTCAGCAGGCAGCTGATATTGTGGCCCAGAGTTTCAGTAATTGCCTGTCTCCTATCTCAGTCAGACTGCACATGCTCATTTCATCATTTTAAGCTTTTGTGACTTGGAGTAAAAAAAAAAAAAAAAAGGAAAGAAAGAAAGAAAAAAAAAGACCAATGAAACAAAGATGAAGCTTCGTTCTTTTTTTTCTTGCCCTCCCCCAGCTTTGCAGCATAGCAGGCTATCTAGGAGATGTATTAATAGAGAGAAATTTTCATTTCTCCTTCCATCTGCCTTTACGGGGCCTCTACCCTCTTTTCCCTAGGATTCGAAGGAGAGTTTTCCTTTTTTTTAATCACTCATATGTCCTTTGGGAAGCCCCCTAAAGTTTCATATTCGCTGGGGAGAAAAAACATGCCACCCGGCTTCACACTCTCTTCTCCGCTGTGAATAACAGCTTTGATGTGCTCCTTTGAAGTTCCTGGCTCCAGGCTGCATTAGCACAGCATCAAATGCAGCCTGAGCAGTGCATGTGGAAGCTGGTAGTATGTCGTGTTTGCACACTGGGCCGGGTGGCCACCTAATGCTCCCGTGGCAGCTGAGTGGAGGGGGACACAACAGCAGGTCTCCATCACAGCCTACTCTTCTCTTTGGCATGTTCCAATTTCCTACTGGCAACGCATTGAGAACACATCAACAACCTTGATGTTTTCCAGTTCTTGCAGCTTCTCAGGACACCCTTGCACACTTCAGGAGACTTGCTATAGGTCAGAGCATTATAACATCACATCTGACTCTAGTCAGGCACAGGAAAAACTTGGGTTTTCTTCTCTATTTAGTACTTCAGAACAATATTGCTTGAAATCCTGCTTCATATATTGCTGCATTAAATTAATCAAAATTCATCCTTTGGACACTGAAGGAAGCCAGGATCCCTGATCAATTATTTGTCTTACAGTGAGAATTGAAGTATACATTCTATATTATTTGAGCTTTTAGTATGATGATCTTCACATTTTTGAACCAAGTGTATGTTTTTAAAATCCCTTTTCTTTACTTACAGATGGATATCTACTCCAGCCTTTTTTTTTCTGCATTTTCTGTGAATGCGTAGCTAGATGTAGAGAAGTTGATTTTTGTCTCCAAGTTGGAGAAGTGCTTTCCTGTATTTGTCATCACAGATCCCTTCAGATCAGACATCTCCTTGATCATCGTAACCGTATTTTATATGCTTCATAATTTCCTTGCTGAGCACCTTATGTTACATGTTATGAGGGCTCCCCCTATTTTATTATGTTGGCCCACAATGTCAGAGGGAGACCTTGGAGGTAGGGCAGTAGAGGTTGAATCTTCCCACCAACATTCCAGTACATTTTGTTGTTTTGCAACAGCTGGCAGCAAAGGGCAGTCTGACAAAATGGTGTCTGACATGGAAGTGCATATGAAGCAAAGGTACGCTATTGAATTCCTCCATGTGGAAAAAATGGCATCCACTGACATTCATCGATGCTTGGTGAATGTTTATGGAGACCAAACAGTGGATGTGAGCACAGTGAGGTGGTGGGTGGTGTATTTCAGCAATGGTGATAGCAACTGTGGGTCATCTCCGCTGGTGCAGAATTTTATGAGTGTGGCATGCAGGCTCTTGTTCATCACTGGCAAAAATGCACAGCTAATGGTGGTGATTATGTTGCAAAATGGTGTTTTGTAGCTGAGAATTTGCTCTGTCAAATCGTGTTATTGTGCTCTTTGTATCTATTGTAGTTTCCACAGAAATAAATAGGAGGCATTACTTTTGGAGCGATCTGAGTACTTAATAAATCAATAAATAATAGTAATAATTAAAAGTGTGTTCTGTAGTAGGGAGCTAGATGAAAAATCAGGTTATTCCATTAACCTTTTACCTCTGGAGACCAGAATTTCAAATTTGTGCTAGGTCACAAGAGCAAATCAGTTGGTCTCTTGTGTATTTTAGTCCACATCACTAATCTCTGCATCATTTCTCACAGTCCCCTGTGATTGACAGCTTTAGTCTGGAAGAATAACAGATCTTTTGCAGCTTGTAAGACTGAGATGCAATGGCAGAGCCAGCACCTCCGCCTACTGTTCCTTGTTCTGCATAGAACCATTTGTGAAAAAAAACCTCCCAATGCCTTTTATCCTCACATACACCATGAATTAATGGCTAATATTTTATTATCAGAATTGTAACTGGTTAAAGTTGTGTAGGTAGGAAGGTGGGTTTTTTTAATCCTTCTCCTCTAAAGTAACTCTCCAAGAAAATTAAAAGTTTATTGAAAGAAAATTAAGGGGGAGTTGATGTTGTGTCATTGTATACCCAAGTATAGGCAACATATGTGTTAGTGAAGAGCTGTCTATTCCATCAAAGATCTGAGTGATTAGATCATCTAACAAAAAAGTTTGGATTATTATCACTCCTGTCTCCTGTGTTTCCACTTCTTCCTTTCTCAACCAGTTATTGATGCAACTTTGCTCACTCTGTGAAAATGTGAATATCCAATAAATTGTACACGAAATAAGTAATGAACATCCACAATGAGAAAGTATCACAGTACAATGGAATTTTTTGTGAATTACTCTGAGACCCTTTTAAACTCCAATAAGACAAATTATTAAGTGGAAGCTCAGTTTTAAGGTAGAAGTCCATCTTAAGGATGGAAAGTAGCACACATTTTGGAAGAATGGTTTTTATGCTAGGGAATCTGGGTTTATGGCATCTACTTGCTTGATTTACAGGAAAAAAAAATTGAAAGTGTGTACTTATTTATTCAACTGAAATCCTAAAGGACTTAGTCTATTATTTCATTAAAAAATGGAATAATCTAAAAATTCTGAATTTTCAGTGCTATCTACTTTGAACAGTAGTTGCTGTCAACACTCATTGTTTCTTGTCTCTTGACTCTTTGTCCACTAAAACGCCTTGGGTTACTATTCTGTATGGTAGGTGTGACTGCTTGGCTGAATCAAGTTCCTTTTATGGTATTTCAGACAGTTATCCATTAAAATAATATTTTAATTTACCTTCACCTTGTCAGCAACAGGCATGAGCCTTTATACATGGTGCTTCCTGAGCTTTAAGAGTTTGTGTGAAGTTTCTTTTTCTTAAATTACTGGAATTATTTGATTTGTTACTGCTTTCATGTAAATTTAGCATCACCATTCCCTGGTAAGAAGCATTCTGAGAAATGTGACAGATAGAAACACTTGTGAAACATTTTGATATTCAAAACAACTGTCATCTTCTTTTTGTCTGAAGGTCTGACATTCATCTTCCAAATAAAAGGAGGAGGGTCAAATCAAATTATAATTATTGCACATATCCAATGATCATAACAAGAGAGATAAAGTACTTTTAGTTGATGCATGCCAAAGATGTTCCAGAGTGGACTGCAAATTTTTGTCTGTTGTTTCATTGCTACCAGGATCTCACAGACAACTTCACAGTCTATTCTTCGTGAATACTGAGATTTTCTCTACAATGGACTGTTCTGTATCTGAATAGGATTATGCTTTGATTTAAAACTGGAAAATTATTTAAATATTATCAGAACAATAACTTCAGTGACTTAACTTCCTATCTTTCATTTCTGTTTCAAAAGCATAACTGTGACCTAGGCAGACCTTTCAAGGATGTTATTCTACATTTTATGTTGTTGAACATTCTGATGATAGTAGACACCAATCTTGGTAGACAAAATCAATAAAAGAAGACTCTGTATGTTTCAATTCTTAGCACTAAACCGCTATCTATCTGGAAGAAAGATACTGAGCTGTTTATGATGGGAAGGAATCTAGTTGTGTTGTGGAAGGCTTGAGTAAAGGCTCATAGGGATGTGGAAGGAGGAAAAAGTGTTAAGATTCAAATACAAGAGCTAGTGAAATAATAATTCTAGAGGTCAAAAAATACTGTGACTGTGAAGCTCATCTGCTGCACTTCCACAGAAAGTTGTTTTCATAAAGAACTTGTCTCTCTCTACAAAGATTCAGTATTTTCAAGATGCTACCTAATAGGCTTTATATGAAAAAAAGCTTCCCTTAGAGGAGGACTTTTTCAGAAGAAAGTTTTCCAGCATTCCTCAAGATGGTCAGATGCTAGATAATACTGAGCTTACCCTGGAGAAAGGCTTCATAAGTGGCTTTATCAGAATATGTTTTGACCACACTTCTTGTACTGTTCTGTGCTTTTGGATCTGCAGTGCTGAAGGGGAATACATGTACCACACTGATTCAGGGGTCAGAATGCATCCATATGCATGAGAGTAATGCTTTTGAAGACTGACACCAAAGCATTAAATAGGCATCAGAAACCAGCTGAAGGTGATGGAAGTCAACTGAAGGTGACAAGAGAACTGCCTTGGCATAGCTTGTGATGTGGAGAAGGTAGGCAGCATTTTTTGCTTCCTGGAAAAAGTAGTGTATTGTTTTCATTTTCAACTTCGGTTACTACAGTGAAGTTACTGATGGCAACCCGGCTTAGAGTGAAGTAAGGCAATAGTCTCCCAGGGCTTGGTTTCAAGCGTTCATGCTCCTCAACCTGACTGAAGGTATTCCTGGATACCTGATCTCCAGGCTTAATAAAGATTCAAAAGTTCCATGTGGCTTCCAATTCCCTAGTGGGTGGAGGAAGAAGCCTTTTCAGTGAAGGCATTATTTTGTAGCTCTTCAGTGCACCTTCAATTCTGAGCAACGCCTGCAGTCTTCTGTAGATCCACCTCTGGTTTGTGCCAGTATCCAGACTTGGCTATCAGGCCCTAAGGATCCTAGAAACTTGGTCATGACCTTTTTCATAATAATTTTTTCTAGAAAGTGGAAACTGAAATGGAGCAGTAACAAGAAATAGTCTTGAGGTTGTGATCCCCTTTTGAGAAATGTTTTGTTTCCTGTAGTAACAAAGGCAGTTGTTCTTTGCTGGCTACTGCCACACATATGGATGTATAGATGGTAGCCGTAATGTTTTTCAGCATTTTTCAATATTTTTCAATGACTCTAAAGCTTTGTCACGGAGCTTATATTCAACCATACATTATGGGGCAGACAATACATTTTGTTTGCAGCTGGAATTTTCTTTCCCAATTAGTTCCATATGTATTCAGCTGACCAAATCAGTGAAGCACATAGACAGCTTTTCACAACACTTGATACTTGGATCTACCATTTTGCAGTCTAGGTGGATTAACTGGTTCTTTGTGTGCAGCAGGTCTTCTGCCTTGATGTAGAGCAGTGCCTGGTTCATTTTGCCTCCTTTCTGCTACTGTGAGTGCAGTGAGTGTTGGTCCTGCAACTAGCAGTGAAATTTGGAGTGATTTTTATCCTGGCAGACTTCTCTGTAGATAATGTTTATTTACTGCAGTTTATCTCAAAATTCTGCTTTTTACCATCAATGCTTATTTTCTTTCCAGGTTAAAAATATGTGCATTTAAACCGAAGTTTCTCTTTAGTTTAAAATTATAAATCCTGCATGTGAGATTTCCCATTTGTTTGTCAGCCTTGCCAACATTTTGCTAAAGAACTTGTGAAAAGTAAGTGAGTGCTATTTTGCATAAAGACAGGCCTGTTTGCAGAGGGTGGCTCAACAGCCAAAGCTGCTCCTGAAGCCTTTTAACAGCAGCTTTGTTTTCAACCAAACCTAAAACTGGAAGGAAAGGTACTCCTTCAGGAAAAAACCCTATGATATAGCTATGAACTCTTTCACTGTCTTGATATAGAGTAGGCAGCTCAACATCACCAATTTCTATATGATACTAAGCACTGGAGACAAAGGCAAGGACATATTTTGGCAGAGCAGTGCTGATGCTGAGAATCTTGCTCTTTCTTTCTCTTTGATCCTCCTTGCAGTTTCTCATGTGGCTTCTGCCTGGCAGTCCTTATCCTGACCCTACCTGAGACCTCAGCTTCTCTGAGCAACATTTTCCAGTGTGCAGCCACTCTCACAGTAAACAAGCTAGAAAGGAGTCTGGGACCATCTCTCCTTTCCCATGGCCCAAAGGAATGAAAATGCCACAGCTGTGGCATTATTGTGTGGTACTGGGAGAGACCGCTTGGAAAAAATGTACTGAGCCAAAATCTACTGATGATGCCAAGGAGACAAGGGTCTTCTAAACAATATAAAAAGATCTCAGAGGAAACTCAGGAAGCCAGAGGCAAGCTTCTGGGACCCCTATCCTGACAGAAAGACTCAGAAGTATCTGAATTTCTGACTCAGCTCTGAGGCAGGAGGTGGTAAGGAGTATCTGGATAGCTTTCTGCATCTCAGTACTATTTTCATCCAGGTACATATGTATCTGGGGAAAGAGTTTCCCAATAATTTATACATATATTATAGGAAAGCCTTACAAGCAAGTAGCGCAGTAGCTGCACACAGCTCAAAAGCAATTTGAATGAAAATGGGGTCCATCCACTGTTTTCAGCAGACATTTCCTATTGGTCTTCAGTATGGGATTTTTCAATTCTTTTCTTGTTCTCTAAGTTCTTCAGTTTCTGAGGATTACAGTAGATCTTTCATCACGCTAAGCAGGTTATACCTGTAAAATTTATTGACCAAATAAAGGTCAATGATGAAGATATATCCAAGGCAAGGAACATTTCAAAAACTGATACCAAGTTATTTCTATGGATAATTACGATAAACTCAAGCATACCATTTAAAGCCTTTAGTTATGTGTTAAAAATAGTCAATTTTCCTTGAAAAATATTTAAGAGTAATGCTCTGTGTAATCACCCCCCATATGATACATCATCCTGAAGTTTCAAAAACTCTTTGGTTGAAATTTTAACAGCTCTGCTTAAGAAATGCTAAACAGCAAATACTCTTTCCAGAAATACCATCCACTGTAAACCTGTCAGACTATTACTTAGCTATTAACCTTTCTCGATGAAATTGTAATAGGGTTGTTTAAAAGAATGCTGAATATCAGAAACATTTCACTAATACATAACAGATGGCTACCATATCCAGAAATATTTGTACTGTAAACCAAAGCGCTTAGCAGTTTTACACTGAGAGGTCAAAGATGGGCAGGAAACAGTTCTTCCCATCCCACAAGAATTTTAGTTTTCATATTTTCCTACTCTGATGAATATACAGAATATTAAAGAACCTGGAGTTTCTCATAATAGAGTAAACAAAGAATAATTCTTCTAAGTTTTTATTTGTTTGCTTTTAAAACCAAGTCCATTACACCCTTATCTAATATATCCTCCATGCACATTACATAGCTGTTATTTAACACATCTTTCTTGGGTACAAAATACTGCCCTGATACGGCTTCATGTTCAACAGTTAATAGGTTTTCTTTTTCATTTCTGTCTCCTTAACTGAAAACCATTTTCCTACCGGGTTAAAAAAGCAAAATAACGTGTTATACCAAAATTGCGACCTAACTGAAATACAGATTCCATATGTCACATACCTTTTATAACTCTCCATGTGTAAGAATAACTGATTTTTCCATCCTGTTTACATGGCTGATTTCACTGTTGGACTTGGTCCTGGGTGTAACCTTTATTTTTAAAGAAATGAAGTTTGGGAAAACTTAGAGCTGCTGATTTCCAACCAGTTATAGGTATGGGGAGGGGGACACACGCGTTTGGAAATCTTTGTGAAGATGTGCTTTTTTTTCATCTTCTTTAATATTTATATCCATGCCATTAGCTGGCAATCATGTTTCTATAAAAGGATGGGATATGTTTCCAAACAATGTCTTAGTTTAAAATAGTTGGGCACTTCTCGTGGAATGTAACTTCAGCTGAAAAAAAGAACACTGTGTCTTCCATTTAAGAACAAGTAGACACCCTGCTGAAGGATTATATCACTGAGCCTGAAGATTTGGATGAAACACAGCACAAGCCATTATCATGCGTATATCTGTAATATGAGAAAACATTACATTTTATGATTTATTTTTAATAGCTATGAAGCAATATGTTTTCAGAAAATTTTGATTTGGTGCAATGAAGGCAGAAATCTTGTTTTCAAAAAATGTTTCATCCTTCTATTATGGGCATCTGATGTAGCCAAGATGTTTTAGGAATGACTTTCTACTACTGGCAGTTTATGCAGAATATTTCTTCTGATTGACAAATACATGTAGCATTAATTCATTGCCTGCACTGCCTTAAAATTTATGTGGTTACTCTTTATTTATTTTTTAATTGGACTACCATGATAATTTCCCCTACAGATTTTGATCAGGGCTTTCAATTAACTAAAGCAGAATTTCTTATAAATTTTAGTTCTTCTAAAAGAACTATGACTCTTCTCTGCCTCTTCTTCATGAGCTGTAAATACTACACGAACAGTAAAATTGTGACTCAAGAGATGTTGTAGTTTTTCTGTTAATTACAGACTTAAAATTCAAATGAATATATTTTTTAAATACATCTACACATTTACATACAAGTATGTTTGAATTCATTTTTGTGACTCAAGAAACACAGGGTAAAATTATACAGCCTATGTTATACAGTCAGTTTAGTTTTCAACAATAATCCTAAAATGTTCAAATCATATTAAGCCATTTTACATTTCTATGTATTCACTTTGCTTCTATTCAGTATTTACTACTTCTGTTGTTAATTTGTTGAGGGGATATAATGTAAGTTATGTTTTTTTCTGAATATTTTGGTGTTTTACTTTTTTTTTCCGAAAGTTGAAATTTCAGTGACAAGAAACATCGAAAGGGACTATAGAGAACGAGTTTGGAGATTTTAACAAAGAGCATTCCTTCAGATGAAAAATCTAATTTTTACTTTTAAAAAATCTGAAATTTGTCCTGTTCTTTAAATCTTTGAATCACAAAATTCCTTTGAACTAGCAAAACCAAAGAATATTGTAGCTATCGATTTTTTAGAAGTCTAGATTTTTTTTTTTTCCCCAGGATAAAAAGTGCTATTTAGAGACAGTACTTCCTCACCACATCCCTGCAACTGGGAGAACTTTTTCAAAATTCCTTCTGATGCCACTTAAAATTAAATTTCAGTAGGATATTTTTCCTCCAGTTATCTTGCCATAGTAAGGACTGTTCTGCACAAGCCATCTACTGAAGAAAAGCAGCGGTACAATTTTAAAACAGAAAAGCTCTTTTTTCCTGTTTTTATATCAGAAGACACACGCTCATATTTCATAATAAATGTTCCCCTGGCAGAAATTCTTGGTTCACTTTGATGTATTTTAATCAGCTTCGTTCTCAGTGCTGCACAGTAGCCTCATCCACACAGACAGGCTGAATAGGGCAGCTGGCTTGCAGTAAGAGCCCAGCAATGATTATTGTGCTGCATGTTTGTGCCGACCTCCTCCAGGAATGTGATGATTCAAAGCCCTCTTAGCTTTTGTTAAAATCGTACTAGGTTTATTTTAGGTAAAACAAGTTATGTTGGTTAGGTAAAAATTAGATAGTATCACTGAAGGAAGCTTCCATTTTGTTTTGTTTATGTCTCTCCCTCCATTTTTGGGTGAGATCTTTACATGTGAGTAGGAAGTACAAGCCTTCTTGGCAACCTCTAAGTTTTACTAACATTTGGGTGTTTTCCGCTTCTCCACAAAATTACTGTCCTGCAACATTAGACTTTGACTAACCAAATTCAACTATATTAAATTCTGTAACAATGCCACTGTAATACCTCCCCACCTTACCACTCCCAAGTGTGCTCTCCTCTAGCATTTCCAAATCTCTTCCAATGTAAGCATCCTGCAACCCCCAAGATGTACCTCCCTGGCCTTGACACAGCTGCCGTGTCCCCCTGTCACATTGCCCAGCAGATCTTGGTCACACCATCCCTCCTCAGACAACTTCTTTTCTCTGAGAGCAACTATTGTTCAGAAGATGGCTCCTCTTAGCCATTACCTACCCTTACCTGAGCACTTCTTTTCTTCCACGAAAGACTACTTAACCTCTTCTCTACTAGTTTCAAGCCCTAGGAGAACAGCCCATGGCATGTGGAGTAGACAAGGAGGGCAGTGATTGTGTCCTCAGTGCTTTTAGCAGTTTTCCCATCTATAAAATTGTGTTGCTTCTTTTCTTGCTTTTCTCTCCCAACTTTCTGTTAAGATGCAAGTACACTTTTATATAGGGAAGTCCTACAATTATTTTCCCTACTTCCCTAGCAAAAATTAATGTTAACACAGCATGCTACATAAAATTGCCAGTAGTCACAGGCTTTTAATCTGATGTTGTAACAGATACTGGTCCTGCTAATTCCAGCTAATTTGCTCTTTGTATGTTTCCAGTATTTATGAGCACAAGGAATGCCATGCTGTGCCTTTCTATCCCAATAGATAAGGCCCTATACTAAATCCATGCTGGAATACATGTCCCTGAGCTGTATCCTAATTGAATTATTGAGAGAGGTTTCAGCTGTTCCTGGGCAGCCTTGTTACCTATGTTAATCTGGATGGTAACCTAAGAAGGTTTTGAATTCTTGAACATGGATCACTTTTAAGGCAAGTTTTCTTTGTAAATCGGAATGAAGTGCAGTCTCTCTGAAGCAGCCTGGATTGCTAATTCCTTTTTCTTTTTTCATGTATATGTATAATTTCTCTCTCATGCTTGCAAGTGCATACACACAGAGACACTATAAGCTTTTTGAAGTTAATAGGGCCCTTGGCCCTATTTTAAGCCTTTGTCTTGACTAGACTAATTTGTTTTATTCTGCTTTCCTTCTGCTGCAGTTTGGTAAGTGTTTGAGCTTAGTTTAAGTGAAGTTTCTTGTGATCATTCTGCATGAAGGGCACAACAGAAGTAACACAAGACTGACTGAACTGATTGAATGAATAAACTCCTCCCTGCTATGTTCTCCTCTTCATTGATATTTAAAAGGAAGGGAGATGGAGAGCTTTGTAGATCCTATTTGGTCTGCATATTTTTATTGTGTACTCTTTCTACCATTTCTGTACTTACAGCTTCAAAGTACTGAACTAAGGCAGTTATGAAATGCAGCCTATCTGTTGTTCTACAGTTTGTTTTTAAACTAGAGAGAAGCCAGTAAAAATGTACAGGGAGTTAATGCTTTTTCTCAGGACACCTTTGCAGTAGGTTGCTACAACCTGACAGAAGAGCACAAAATTGAACGGAGGTCAGTTAAGTCCTTCAGTTGCTCTCTAAGCAACATGAAGATTGTGGCTTGGAAAAGATGTTTACTTGTGCCTTTAGACTTCAGCAAACCAACCGCAAGAAGCTGAATGGGATGACAGGCAATATGTGCAGTAAGGAGAATAAGAAGTGGGCTCTTGCAAGTACCCTAGAGGTAATAAGGAAGTATTAATGTGATTGTAATACTTGAGACCTCACCTGAAATGCTGTATACATCTCAGGTCATCCACATTCAAGAAGAGTGAACTCAGAGCAGAGGCAGGTTCAGAGAAGGATCTCCATCCAGGAGGGCAATGGAGAACCTATATTCTAAGAGGACACTAAAAACAACTTTGTCTTTTTTTGTGTTTGTTTGTTTTTATTTTTGTTTGTTTTAACATAGCAAAGCAGTACCTGTAAACACATCAGGAGAGCATATGCCAGGGAGAGGGAAGAGCCAGTTGAACTAGATATCAAAATAAAAGATAAAATACATTTAATCAGTAACAAAAAGTGTAGAAAGTCAGAAGGTCCTCAGACATTAAACTACTAAGGTTCTGATCAGCATCTTCAAGAGATGTAGTGGAAATAAAAATGGAATTGCTTGTGAAATACAGTTCAATCAGACTCTGAATAAGATGTGATATGACTGCTTATGATAGTTTGTTGGCTGGTTTTGATGACGCAAGAGATCCCTTCCAATCTTACGTTAATGGAGACATAAAAAATATGTATTTCAAAGACAAATGGTTTCAGTTGGAGTAATAGAACAAATGAGACTTTCATGTCTATTGATAAATTCTTCAATTCTTATCCCTAGAATATGGAACAGTTAGAATTATGGTCAGAATATTATTAACTCCGATTAAATATTATGTCCAAAATGTTTATGACTAAGTGAGCACCTCTGGACTTCTTCTGGCACACATCATGTGTTGTAGGTTGTTATCTTGTCTGAAATCATAAATGGAATGATTCTGAGTGTAGTCTGAAGTTGGATGATGGATGTAGAGGATTGCCAAGTGAATCTTTGGCTTGCCTTCTGAATCAGTAATAAGCAAATGTTTGGCTGAACAAATTATATCAATGGATCTGCAACAGCCAAGAATGTACATTTCCAAATAAAACATAAAATGAACTTCTGTTTTTTATGGTTATTAAAAATCATGGGGTGCTTGGACATCCTATCAATCTGACCAGGAAATATTATTCTGTGTATATTCCTGTAGTTTCAGCTGTAAGGTGAAACTCCTAAGCCAGTGCCTATAAAGTTTTTTTGGACTGGTGAGGCACTTCTCAGACTTAGTAATACCCCAAGCACTTGCCTTTAAGAAAAACACTTTTTTTTTTGTTTGTTTTGTTTCAAAATACCACTGGGGCAACTGTGAGTCTGTATTCTGCTTGTGAATCACTTATTCAAACCTTAAGATTCACTGTTAGAAAACTGTTGCATTGCATTGCTAGCACTATTAAGGAATGATTATTTTCTTTTACGAGATGGCTGTAATTTGTGATTGACTGCAATAGTCAATGATTTCATACATTGAAATATTTTCACTACTTTTGGTGTAATTACATGTATCATTTTTGTTGCTGATCTCTTACTTTCTAAATTGAATCATTTATTATTATTATCATTATCGTCATTATTATTATTGCTGCTGCTGCTCCTGCTGTAGTTATCACACCATGCAACTACAGGGCATCTTTGGGATTGTCCATAAACATGGTCCCCTTCATCTGTGGCCTCTCCTACCTTGGGAGGCAGGGCAGTTTTTATTGCTTGGTGCTTTTTGAGTTCTCTGTCAGACTGAAAATAGCTGTAGAAGGAAGAGTAAGGCTCATTTTTTTTCCTCTTTGTTGAGCTAAAAAAGAAAGAGAAGGGAAAGTTTCTGGTGTTAATGAACCAAGTCTGTGAGAGTGGAGAATGTTTAGTACCTATTTTTAAATCTTCTTTTCCAGGCTAGTTGAATCAAGCTTTGCCAAACATACCACTGTTAGAGATATTAGGCTATTGTAATACTAGAGGCCGTGGTCAGATGTAAAATTAATTTTCTCTCACCACATCCAAAAAAATTTTGTATGATGCATACGTGTATTTTCCCTGCCACAAAGGATGAGGCCAAATCCATGTCTGGCATATTTAATTGCCTCTATTAGATTGCTTTTGTGTGGTCTTCTCTCTGAAGGTGTGGTCACATACCAGTGTTAGTCCTATTTAGACATGTGTGCAGAGCTGCAGCCCATAGTGCTTTAATACAACTAACTATGTTATTAACCAACATTTGCCACTACACAGTCTCTGATATTTCAGACTGCCACACAAACATTTGATAGTTTTCCTCATATTTCTGCCCCTCTTCTTCTTCAGCACAGATTATGTTGCAAAGTGTATGTGCAGGATCCAACTCAGGAGATGCCTGGTCACACCCGGGGATGAGTATGTGCTCTAGGTGATGGGGAGGGGTCCCTCAGGATGACGTACAGGGTACTAATGCAGTACTAAGATTTGAGACAATTTGTGCTTCTAAGACAATAACGATGATATTTTAGAAATGAATGTGCAGTGCTTTATAATAAGTCTAACGTTTCAGCCAGCATTTAGAAGTACATTGATTTGAAGGACACATATTTCTCAATGAGCAATTTTTTATTAAAAAAAAATAAATGATTATGATTGAGAAAAGCCTGGTTCTAGAAAGATAATCATGGACCACCCAGGTATTGTTATTACAATGCCCAATTTACTAAGGTTTGCCAGAATGTTATCTCCTGGGGTTATCAAGGAAGAAATTATGTATAGCACTAGAGGCTATTTGTTAAGTTAAAACTCCAAAAGAAAATGAAAGGGGAAAAAAGATGGTAAATTAATATTATTTTATTTAAACTGTGATTCTCCATTGCCTTTGCCAAAGTCTTTTATGGAAAGTGCAGTGTTACAAATAAAAATGCAGACAGTAGAAAAAGCCACGCTACCATGAGTACACCCATATGGCATGTTGCAGGATAGGCAAATACATAGGTTTTACTGAAAAAAAACACCAACTTCACACAGAAACTGAATAATGTAAATGGCAAAGCTTATACTTCCTGTAAGGTTATACGCTGAGGACCAGCTATCCAAACAACTGTGTTGCCGTAGATGTTTATGAGGTAGTTGACAGTCATGCTGCACAAAAGCTGCTTAAATGGTACTGCAAAGCAGGAATGGAAGTGGCCTTGTAAACTTGCACAACACTGAAACGGGAGCAGACAGTAGAGGAGAACAGACAGGATTTCTTACTGCTGCTTTTTACTTGCGGCCATGGCTTCTTTGCTGAAATTTTACTCACTCTTGTGTTGCAATAACACTGACAAAGAGGCAGAGAGGGTATATATTATTTTTGTTTGGAGCTGATTTGCTTTTTTTTTTGTTTGTTTGTTTATGAGTAGAAATTCCATCATTTATAAATATAACAGAATCCAGAGAAAGAGACTATCACACGCTGAGATCCCACTAAGTCAGCAAGGCTCCTGCCTCTTGGAGGGCTGCTTCCTTCCTGCTCTGTGTGCTAGGAAAAATCACACACAGCCCTCACTTTGCCCCTGACACCAAGGGATAAGCAAACTTGCCTCTGCTGTTCAGAGCAATACTCTCCTGGGGATCAAATGCTTCAAAGGAGGCAGGCAGGAAACCCCATGAGGTTGCAAGGCATGAATGAAGGTCACCTGCCTGAGCTATGGCACAATCCCTCCCCACACGGCCCTTCCACTCCACAGTGACCATGGGCAGTCTCTGAGTACAAACCCTCTTGCACCTTCTTGCTCTTGCACCTTGCTGCCTGTTCTCTTGGCCTTGGTCCGGGCTGTGAAATGCACCCAGACCTGCCAGAGCCTTGTTCAGCTTTGGAGACCTCAAACCTGGGATGAAATCAGACCTAAATGGTGCATTAGGCCTTGTGCTGGCTCTTCTCCTAGGAGCAATTTCCACCTCTATGGGGGGGACTAATTCAGGCCATTAACTTGTCCTTTATTATACCCTAAGGGCTGTGTAAAGCCACATGATATTTACCTCCCTACTGTTCTACCAAGCAAACACCTGCCTGTGCCAGAAGTGCATAAAGGCAGCTTGTCCTGAGCACAGCTTGTTGACTGGCAGACGGTGGAGGGAGGATGGAGGTAGGGAGGAAGAAGGGAGGGCAGAGCTGGCTGGCAGGCACTGGGCTGAGAAGGAGCCGTGCGAGAATCCACCCTGCCCAGTATGTTACACATGGGCTGAGGAACAGCTCAACCTGTACCCAGCTTTGGTGCTAATTCTTGTCTCCTACAGTTTGCAGTAAGTCGGTGCCTTACAACCTCATCGTCTTAGACTTCCATGGAGCTTCCTTCTTCCATGAGGGGTGCTCCCAACTCTCTTTTTGCAGCCTGACAAATGAAGTGTTTGAAAAATTATTTTACTGGCTTCATGATATATGGTAGCTTTATTTTTGTTTTGTTTTATTCTCTTGTGGCCAAACTGCATAGGACAGGAGCCTATGCTCATCAGATGGGATCCGAGTGTGCAAGAGTCATTTTCTCTGGAGTCCTCTGTATTTACAAATGATGGAAATCATACTTCTAAACAGCGGAGCTTATCCAGAAACCTTTTGAGGTATAAATGTTTCCTGGAAAATTTGCACTTTGCAGCTGAAATGCTGTAGAAGTTATGAATAGCAGAAAACAAGTTTCTTAGGAAACTTTTTGGCAGCTTTAACTACAGCTGTCACTAATGTCTCAGCTGTGACATATGGTCCTCTATTACCCCAAGAGCAGGAGTGCTGACACAGTAATAACAGTCTATAAGCACCTGTATCAAACTTCTCATAAACCATGTAGCAATTACCAAACATTATCCAGTAAGTTTGGCAAGAAACATTCATATATAGCCACAACACCAAATAAAAAAAATCACAATGCATGACAAAAAACTCAACCCCCAAACCAGCCTATACCTCTTCAGTCACCATCCAGTTTAAAACATTCATTACAGAGAATAGCCAGCTCTACAAGAGCACGCATAGAACATGCTCCAAGCTGCAATAGCCTGTGCCAAGGTTTTATTACTACCCTGTGCAGAGTTTAAAAAAAAAAAAAAAAAAAAAAAAGAAGAAAGAAAAAGAAAAAAGAAAAGAAAAAAAAATCTGTAGCAACAAACTCACAGAACATAGGGATCAGTCTCATTAAGGAAGAAAGGGGAACTTTATGAAATATATTTACAGAAAAAGGAAAGGAAAGGAAGAAAAGTGTACTGTACCAACTCCACTAGGGAAATAAAAGAGACAACCAGCCTTATACCAGCAGAAAGAGGCATAGAATTACTAGAAAAACAACTATAAAGACATCGTAAATCAAACAGCATAGAGTTTAGAACATCAAAAACGCAGAAATTTTCATCTATTATTAATTATGATAAAAAATTCTATCTCAGAATATTTTACACAGCTGCTGTTGCCAAGAAAATCTACATCTACAACTTTAAAATCAGAAGCAAATCTTTGAGTAGCCAGTGGAGATAGCATAGATATTAGCATAGTATTTCAATGTCTTCTTTCCATTTTCCAGTCAATTAAAAATACAAATATGAAATATAGAAACTATTTTAATTTTATTTTGATCCTTTTACAGTATTTAACTGAGCCACAATATCCTGCTGCCTGTTCTGCATGTGTGTGCATGTGTTATGAAAACCCAGTCATCTCTCCGAAATTGATTTGTGGCTGTTAATCCATGTGGATTAGTAGTTATAAAAAGTAATTTGCTTATTGTTTTATTTTCCTTTTAGTAATTTTTTGATGCAGAGAACCGTTTTTAAATACAGTGTCAGAGTTAGCACACACCAGATTAGCTGCCTCCTAGAGCTGGTAAGCACCAACTCCAGCAGCCAACCTACAGTAACAAAATGCTATAATTAGTTTCCTATTAATGTGTACTTACATTTTTATGTATATTAAGTGCTGGTTCAGCACTTGGGTCCATAAAGGTGGATGCTTGCCTACCTTTCAGATTCTGTCTACCTCAGCAGAATTTTGACCAAGGGCAGGACTACACTTTGTATGGCTTGAGATTTCAGCCTCAGCCATCAACTACATCTCTTCACATGTTTTGGCACTTCAAGTTCTTCAGGACAGGAGCCACACCAGTGGTTGTGTACTATAGGTATTGAGAACACTTATAGTAATGAAATTGCTGCATTCTCTGTTCCTTCTCATCTGCAAATCTGAAATAACGATACAGGCACATAGGCGAAACTTCCCATGTTACCATCTCAACATGTTTCAGGTTAGATCTGTTCCAGAGGTAGGAGATATTCAGGTCTCCATACGCATTCAATGCCTGGCTTCTTCTCAGGGAATAGTTTAAAGCCATTAAAGTGATAAATTATAGTTCCTGAAAATTGATTACTTTTTATTTATCTAAATAATAGATAATGTGTATAAAAAGATTATTACAAACTAACTTGATAAAACAGCATGCTCCATTTGATAAGTGGGAGGAGAATTTTCAGTGAAAATACCAGTTACTGCAAACAGCAATAGCCAAGTCAACTTTCATGGTTAGTATTTGTCAACAGTGTAACACATTTGCATCAGTCAGGAAAGTCATCGAAGCTGTTCACTTGGAAGAACTGCCATCTCTTGTTCTTGAGGCAGCAAATGACAACCTAGAAAATGCTTGCAAAGAGCTGAAAGGAAACATTTCAGGCACTGCCTGGAAAACGTGTGACTAAGGCTGTGAGAATAATTGTTTTTTTTTCAGCTAGAGTGCTGAACCTAAAAAAGAGGGAGAAAAAATAAGTTAGAGTCAAACCAAATGGAACTTCATTTTTTTGTTTTTCTTGCCAAAATGGAAATCTGAAAACATTTATTTAGTGCAAAATGCAAACATACATTCAATTTAATCCAAAACAAAAATGTTCATTTTGAAGCATGAGGAGGAAAAGTAAAAGAAATAAAGTACTGGGATTTGCAATGTTTTCAGAGGAGGCAGCGCTTTTTACCTAGGAACTCTATGTGAAATGTTCTGTATATATATATGACCATTATTTGAATGGACCTTGATTCATTATGTGACCTTAGCATAGGGACAGGAAGCACAGACTAGGCTTTTTTCAGGGCAAAAGACCCTTCTCAATTATCTTGGAGCCCAGAACACAGCAGTTAAAAGATAAATTTCCACCCACACCTGATGCGAATCTCCACATCCTGAGAGGATGCCCACTTCACCTGGCTACTGGTGAAAGTTCTTGTGAAAGTAAGTCTGGCTCCCAGGCATGAGGCTAAGAAGCCTTTTTCCATTGGTTTCTCTTGCTCTTTGCCACAGTGACTACTTAGACTCTTAATAGTATTTCAGTTTCATAATAAAATGGAACCGCTGTACTGAGAAGTATTTAGAGCCACTTCCCTGAATATCCTGTGGAGTGGTGGCAAAGTAGGTGTAAGAGGAAAATCAAATTCTGTATTGACTCTGTCCAGGGTCGTGTTAGTTCTCAGGTATGTCGGACCTATTCATATGTTCAGTGTCTGTGCAAAGAAAGGAGCTGAATGAAATGTAGTTTGCAGGTACGTGACGTCTGCACTGTAAATCCAACAAACCTGAGAAGTGCACCAGAATTTCTCCTCTGCAGTTGCAGTCTGGAATGTGGGAGCTCCAAGGAGGACAAGAGTACACAGTGCTGGTCCTTGACTGAGGATCTGATTCAGCACTCACTGGACCTTCTGCAACCACAGAGTAATCTGGCTTGGAAGTGATCTCTGGGGGTCTCTAGTCCAACCTCCTGGTCTGATCTCAGACCAGGATGCTCAAGACTTTGCCCCGCTAAGTGTTAAAAATAGATATCTCCCTGATAGAGACTGATAGAGTCTCTCAGGCAGTCTTGTCTGACTGGGAAAGTGCCCCAGTGGACAATGCCCTCATGGGGAGGAGGTTTCTCCTCATACACAGACTGAACCTCTCTTGCTTCAGCCTGAGTCTATTGATTCTCATCCTCCCCCCATACACACCATGTATTTCTGAAGAGACTGGCAATGTTTCTCAGTCACCTCTGTGACGGACAGGCTGCTATGAGGACTCCAAAAGCCCCATCCCTTTCCCAGGGTGAACCAGCACAACTCCCTCAGCATCTCCTCACAGGGCCAGTGCTCCAGGCCCCAGCAATCTTGGTGGCCCTATGCTGAATTTGTGCCACTTTATCAACACATTGCTTGTACAGGCGCCCCTAAAACAGTGTAATATTCTAGATGCTGTCTAACAAGTGCTAAGAAAAGGGGGAAGATCCCTTCCTGGGAGCTAGTGGCCTCGCTGATAAGCCTGAGAAGCTCTGAGTGCCCCTACTGCTCATGCTCAGCTCACCACCAACCAGGGCCTAGCAGCTTCTCTGCAGAGCTGATGCCCAGGCAGGCCTGCCCTACCCTATGTGCTGGTGGGGGCTCTTCCTTCTCCAGGGATGGGGATTGTCTCCAGTGTTCATTCCCCGGAGCTGAATTTCATGGAGTTCCTGTTGGCCTCTTCCTCCAATCTGTCTGAGTATCTCTGGATGCCAGCCTCTACCCTCAAGTTTATTGAGTGTTCCCCCAAATCAGTGCCATCTGCAAGCATGCAGCCCATCACCTTCTCCAGGTCAGTTTTAAATATATCAAACAAGACAAGTCCCATTGTAGACACCTGTGGTACTGCACTTGTCACAGGCATCCAGATAAGATATGATCTATTAATCATGACCCTCTGATCCTAAACATCCGATCAGTATTTTACTCATGTAGTTGCTCACCTTTCCAGACTGTGACATTTTAACTTGGATACAAGTGTACCAAGTACAAGTGTACAAGTGTAGGAGATAGTACTTAAAGCCTTGCTATGGCCAAGGTAAATGATATTGACACCTCTCTCCTTTTATACAGATCCAATCTTTTATCATAGAAAGCGATGGGGTTGATCAAAGAGTTATTTACTCTTGGTAAATCTGTGCTGACTGAAGTATCGTTTTTCATCTAGGCAAGATATAGAAAAGTAAAAGAGAAAAGCAAACTAGACAAAGAGAAGGTAAAGAACAAATATCAAGCCTTTTTGATCTCAGTCCAGTACCTGACCAAAATAGTGTATCTCTCTACTGATTTCAAGACAACTTCTTAGTGAAGTATTTCATAGCTGGAAAGAAAAGAGTAAAGCATAGTCTACATGACAGATCATCCAGACAGCTAACAGCCAATGAGATGTATTTTGAGAACTGTTAAGTTCAATCAAATTCAGCTATGAATTGATGGACATTTCTTTTTCGAAATAAATGTGCCTATAATTGTGGACACAGTTTGGCCTTGATATTTCCTAGACCTCAGTTGGCTGAGGAGTTTTGAAAATTGCACTTGGGTGTAAAACAAAGAATGGAGGCATTTCTTTTGATGGTAGTAGGAGGAATGAAGTGTCTGTTATGTGTAACTGCCTACACATATCTGAGACAGATTTGATATGTGTGCAAGCATATTTTAGCTTTAAGTCCTTAAAGTTTGAGACAGTAATCTCTTTGTGGAGCCACATTTTCAGGAGAACTCTTTTGCCCCAACCATTTTCTTGTGAGAGTTGCACACTAATTTGTGAGAAAACTTTGCCCTGTGTTCTTGGCTCAGTTTAAAACTGAACCACTTTTTTCTGTTGTCTAGGTAGAGGCTTTGATTGTTGTCGAGATAAAAGCTTTAACTTGTGGATGGGTGCTCTTGAAAATACATTCTAAGGTGACAGCTGGAAACTTTGACTCCTGACTTATACCAGGAGCTGGCAGCATATTTTATACAGAATTGCAGAATAATGCTCCTTTCCAGAAAAACAAGATAGCCACAGTTCTTCCCTAGTGGATCTAAGCTCCTGTTTGAATGTAGCCTATATGAAGGTATATCAGAGCTGTTGAGTTTCATGCATGGGCAGTAATGGCTTGCTCGTTTAACCTCTGGGCCCATAGCCAAGAGATGGAAGAATTGCAGTTAGACTTTTTTGGTGAGCTACACCACTTGGGTGATGGATGCTTGTCTAGGAAGAATTTCCATTCAGTTTAATATGTTAAGACCTCACCTCTACCATATGTAATTTAAACCTCTTCCTTTTTCATAGCAGTTCATAAGTAGTTCAGACCTTAACTGCATATTGGATGAGTGTGGTCACATATTTGTCCTATTATTCAATGACCGTAGAAGCTCCCATCACATGTAAAAGATGCCTGAAACTCTTGAAAAAACAGCTTATCTGGGCTGGTAGGAACATGCTGCATCAGACTATAATGTGCAAGATTGTTTCCCAAACTTTTGAAAAATAAGACTTGACACACTAAAAGAAAAATAATTTTGCTTCTACCATGTTGCTAAATACACACCCATTTTAATTCATTCATCTTCTGTGACCCATTGTTAGCTCTTCATGCCCCACAAGGGGATATGTCTCAGACTTTAGGAAACAATGATGTGTCTTGACTCATCTGCTTAAATCCTTACTCATTATTTTCCATCATACAGTTATATAGATACTATATATTTTTGCTTGGCATTATTCATAATTGAATAAATAGTAATTTATGATGAGCTAACTCATAAAAATTTCAGCGGTTAGAGTGGCTTTCAGTAGGCATCTGAAACCTACTTAGTGCTATACTAGACAGGAAATCAGGATCTGCAGATTATGTGTATAAAACTAGAACAGTCCTGGTTGCAGCAGGAATGGAAATTTGAAAACTGGTTTGCTAATGCCTCCCACCTACACAGAAATACATGTTTCTACATCTTTCCTTCTTACTTTCTTAGGAGCAAGACAGAGGGAGAAAACATGGAAAGAGAGGATAGGAAAAACTGAAGAATTGGAAAATTGAAAATACAAATACAAAAGTACCCCATGAGAAATATTTTTGGAACTTCAAGTTTGGCCTAACCAAGAAGCCTTAGAAGTGTCAGGCATCAGCCTGTTATTGCAAAAATTCCCGATCAGTCTAAAGAGCATGAAGCTTTATAACTATGGAGAGATCTACAACAGGTTCTGTCCTACCACACTATTTGTGAAATTCTATTGCTGCTGGAGTTGCAAAAGATATAAGTCAATCTAGAACTAGGTCTGCTTTCTTGATGACAAACCAGTTTTCTGTGATCTTATTGTTGCTGTAGAAAGCAAAGATTGGAGCGGGTTTCATACCACCCATGCAAACTTTCAGTAAAAAATGAAACTGGTTAAATCATAAGACTGTTAGCAACAGCATTTTTTACTATGCAAAACAGCACTTTACACCAAATTCTTTATCTTCCTGTAAATGGCTCTAATTTCAATATTCATTAATTCTGTGCTTGGCTTTATTCTTAGTGTTCAACACTGTTTTCTTTAGTGTCTGCAGGGTCAGAGCTCCAATCTACCCGGAGCAATTATATAGTAAGTTATTATGCTTCCCATACATGGATTCACAGCATAGTTTAGACTGGAAGAGACCTCCATAGTCCATCTAATCCCATACCCTGCTCAAATCACTTCCATTTAGAGCAAATTGCTCAGGGGTGTACCTAGCCGAGTTTTGAAGACCTCAAAGGATGGAGATCCCGCAATATCTCTGGCCAGTTTCTCCAGTGCTTATCCACTTCCATCTTGAAAATGTTTTTCCATAAATCTTACAGCAATTTCTCATTGTCCACATTGTGTCCAGTGGCTCCCATGCTGTCGCAGCTGTGAAAAGTCTGGATCATTTTCTGAAATACCTAGGATCAGGAAAATGACTGCAGTAAAAACAGCATAGCTAACTCCTATCTAATTAATCCTGCATGTGAAATCGTGTGATAATCCCTTGAAATCAGCAGCAAAACTTCTGCTGATCTTAGGGAGGCTGAAATTTTGTTCAGCAACATTTGTGGCAAAACCAAATAATTTTGTTTTTCCTTTTTTTTTTTTCTTATTTATTTGTTTGAATCATAATTTATGAAACATCAAAGTAACAGAAATATATGCTGATTCTGTTTATTTATTTATTTATTTATTTTGATTTTGATTCTTTTTCATCATCAGTGCATGTATGAACATGAGTGCAGAAATCAGAAAGAAGCTGATCCAAAATTCAAATCTCCTTCAAGTGTGAGCAACTAATAGCAGATAGGTGTGTAGAAAGAGGAATTTTTGTCAAGGAGTCTCTGGACAGAGAATGAATGTATGTCTTCCCATTTTGTTATCATAAATTCCCTTATCACATTGAAGTGGTCTTGTGCACCAGACAGGCATCTTTAAACAACAATTTGTGCTGTGGAAAATTAATAAGAGAAAATTTTTATATGGTCTGATTGCTATTTTGCTATCAAAGAAATTAACTAAGTCTTAAGTCTTAACTTAAGTCTTGTCCAATCATTGAGCCATTCCCATTGTAAGTGTATGAAATCCCCAGAAGCCTTTCCAGGGGAGAGCACGGTAGGACTCCCTTTCTCCTGGAAAGCCAGAGAGCCTCGCAAATGTGTAGGACAAGAGGGCTAGGGGTGGGAGGAGGGAAGAGGAGGTTGGATGTCCACCAGCAATCCTTCCGGAAGTTCAATGAGGAGTGTGCAAATAATGCTGCATCTTTCTTCCATCACTCCCCTCAACCAAGGCAAGACAGTAATTCTTGTCTTTGCATTGTAGCCCAGATAATTTTCCTCTTCACTTTCTTTACATGCCTGTCCAGATTTTACTGAGACTTTGCTCAGTTTTAATGCTTAAAAAAAAATATAAAAAAAAAAAACGACAAAAAAACCTTCCACTGTGCAACTTGAAGGCTCATTTGTAAATCTCCATGCAGTGCACCCTCTGCCTGGTCCTAGCTATAAAACAGAGGAGGGCTGGGAGAAGCATACTTGTTGCTAAGCCCACTCTTATCACAGAGGTCTGATGTCTGAGGTGTTAATCTTCATGTTCTTTTGATCTGGGTAAAGATAATAGGTTGTTTTTCAATATTGTTTCTGGTTCATTAATATGTATGTTATCTGCTACTTTTTTCCCTCCAGAAAACCCTTTGAAGAAACCTTTGTAGCCTCTCTTCTGCTGCAGGCCTAACTTTGACTTTTCCACTGTTCACTGTTTTCCTCTGTGTTTTATGTTCTCACTCCATTACAGCCATTTGGATGCTGTAGTTAGCACCAAAGCATCATCCTGCTTTCTTTCTGCTGAGCGGTATAAAGCACAGTACCTTCTGCTGCAACCCTAATTTGTAAAATATGGCCAGACTGCACAGTCCTAGGAATTATGTAGATGTCTCAGGAAGTATCACTCTTTATTCACGTTGTCTCACCCCAGAAAAGAATTGAAGGTACAGGGCAGCAGCAAGTACAAAAGGGCCATAAAATTGGCCAAGAAAGCCAGATGCCAGCATGAATTGGGGTTTCTGTAGGGTGCGTCAGGGTCAGGCCTCTGTGCAGCATACCATATCTCTTGGATGCACAGGGGACTCCAAATAGCATGCAAGGCCAGGCCTGTTCCCCCTGCTACGCAGTGCAGATCCTTCAGGCTCACTTAGCCTGTGTGGTGCATAACTCCCTCTGGCTTCTGCATGTGGCCCTGGCAAAGCAGGTGTCACTGTGCAGATTAAAATAGGAGACCATCACTGGTAGGCAGATGCATCTTTGGATATCCACCTTTCTCTCTAAAACAGTACTGAAGAAACCATCTTTCAGTAATTCTGCTGAAGTCTGATTGATGTTGTTTCCAGACACATTTAAATATTTGTCATAGTGTACCCTATGAAAGGGTGAGACAATAACTAGTCTTAAATGCTGCTTGTGATGAAAAAAAAAAAGCATTAGATCATTTGATTTGTATTTTTCTTTGGAATACACCCTCCTCACCACCCTGTGGGCATCTATACTCTCTTTTGTTGAAGCTGTTTCTGTTAATATGATTTCATGTTTTTTGAGGTATTTCAGTGTTATTGCTGATCTTTTTTTTCCTCTGTCTTCTTTTCCCCTGTACCCTCTCCATATTTTTGTGGTATATTTGGCATAGCTGTGGGTTACACCCATGTTTCATCTTGTTGTTTTTGTCATTTATTCACTGAGTTCAGAGGAAGGATTTGTTTTTCAGTAAAATCAGGGGACTTTTTGTTTTTTGTCTTTTAATAATTTTATAGTTTTGTTGACTAAAGCAGAAGAAAATTGAACAACTTGTCCATGGTCACGTAGTGAGTCATTGCTTCTGTCAAAATAAGAATCTGCCTTGAGCTGCCATAGTTTGCATTTCCTCGTTCCAACCATTAGAGAAACACAGATCTTCTGTGAGTATGTCACAAATCAAAGCTTTTTTTTTTTCCTTCACCTGTTTCTGTGGCACCAAATAAATTTCATAGCTATCAACCACACTGTGTGGTAGACAACAGCAATACAAAATCCTGTGATAAAGTAGATGTTACGTCCTGGCGTCCAAAAAGTGAACTAATAAAGACCAGTGAATCTAGACCATCTCGAGCCATCTGTGCTCCAGCTCAGGATTCACTTGAGAGAAAAGTCTGAGACAATGAATGAAGAGGATCTGAGGGTCAGAAACTTTTGCATTTATTCTAAATTTTCACATCTTTTCATGGCCCAAAATAGGAGTTCCCACGTGTGATGTTGGACAGAATTGCTCTCTCCACAGACCAGGCTGTGGAGAGCCCTTTGTGGAGAGATAGCTTACCTGTGATCATTGCTTCAGTAATACTCGTAACAGAAGATAAAAGAGAAACACTGCCCGCAGGAACAGGAGAAACTCTGTAGAAAGAGAACCCATCAGCATATAAATTTGTAAAATAAACTGAGAAGAATGTGCGGGAAACATTCCCAGTATTCCCACTACTCGATCACATTCCTGGCTGGAAAATCAGTCACAGAAAAAAATAAGATTATCTTCAAGCACAGAGGGCTATTCAACAAGAGACATTATTTCTCTGGGTAAGCAGCATCTTTTCACTGACCTGCAGACAATTTGGCCCTATTCAGAGTCCCCCAGCATTTTTCCAGTGATGGTGCTGCTTCTGATAGAAACTGATCATATGTTTGTCCTTCTTTGCTAACTCTCTGGCCCTCAGGGGTCCACAAACTCTAATGAGAATAGCCATCCTCACTACTTGTGGTCCCTTGCTGCTATCTCATAGGGCTGCTGGGGATGTCCACAACAGAGTTGATAGCTAAATCCAGTACTTCTCTCTGCCATTAGAGATAAATATTTAACAGTGAAAACAAACACACACACACACAAACCCAACAAAAACAAATAAAGAAACAACAACAACAACAACTGGAGAAGAATGGTTGTTTTTATACATTTAAAAACAGTAAGTCTCCTCCAATAATCAAATTCATATGTTCTGGTGGAGAAAGGAGGGAAGACAAAGACATTATAATATGGCAGGAGATATAATAGAATTATCACTGGCCAAATGAAAGACTAATTTAAGTCTTATTTATAGACTGTGGGTAACGTTCAAATTTCACTTCATCTTCTTTAAGGCTTTTACTCACTAATTCTTTGAAAGGAAGACTAATTAAGAAAAGGATCCACTTGGCAACTTACTAGTTTTAAAATCTTTCTTCTTTATAGCTTTAGTCACTATTGCTTCCATAGTCTTTTGGAAATTTTTCGTCAGTTTATTGAAGAGACTTCAGTTGCCTCAACTCTTTTTATTTTAGCTCATTTAAATACATCAGCCAGTTTCAAGACTTGATAAAGATGAATGCAATTAAGCTTAGAGGCCTCATAAATGTTAGGCAAAGAGCTTTTATTTTGGCATGACGATGGAGCCGAATTAAAAGAATAACTGGTAACCCTCTGAAAATAGGAATGTGGGAATTTCTGACTGTAATTAATTTCGTATGGGGATTATAATAACTTACATTTACATACAACAAGGAATGCTAAAGAACTGATATAACAGTTTGTGTGATTGTGTATTAGTGTGAAGATGTATATGTAATGTAATATTATAATGTGGCAGTCTATACTTTATCATTAAGATTGGTACAGAGTTTCCATTGTCTCTACCACCCCTCTGATACCATTAAAGAAACAAATTCTAGCAACAAAATCTATGGGCAAGCTATGCCCAGCATCCACTTTTCCAGCCAAATGTGAGGTCCGCTGGAATGGCAGATCCAGTTTGTTATATTACATGAAAAAATAATTGGCTTTTCAGTACCTATCTCAAACTGCTTTGCAAGGCAGATCATTAGTATTATACCACAGGGGAAACTGAAAATACAGAAGTAGAAGCAGAATCTGGGACTTTTCAAGGCTGAGCCACTGCCTCCTAAAACAGGCTTTCCCTGAGCAGAAGTCTGGTGGTTGTTTTTGTACTCTCAGACACCTGAAAATGAGGAAAAGATGCAACGCTGATTTCAGTATGCTCTAAATTTTCAGAGTTGAAAGATTTTTGGAATAGAAATCATGAAATGTCATTCATGAACAGGGGAAGTGCTGTACACAGTAGATGTCACTTGATGGAGACCTAAATTTATTTATTTATTGATTTAAGGAAATGATGTATGTCTACAGCATTTCAATTAAGCCAAAACAGAATGACAGTGCTCTTTTTCTTAATTTCTTTTAGAAATAAAGGATACCATTTCCTCAAGAAATATATGCTCTTTTTTTTTAATGAAATCTGCCTAGAATTCACAATATGAAGCAATAATTAGGAGACCCCTTGCCCTGCTAGAAGCCATAATAAGATCATGAAGTCTCACCAAACTTGTATGTGAACGTCTGTACCTTGACAAGCCCAAACAGTATCATAAAGAGACCTGGAGTCTGACTTACTTAGTGCTTATTTTTTTCTGTTTCATAGGCATTTCAAGTGGCTGATGATCCAGTCTTGGCTTGTTGAGCTTGATAAAGCCTTACAGAAAGAAGGGCTGTCTGGGGCCTGAAGAGCATCCTTAAGCTAAATTGTCTTTGCTAGCATTCACACAATTTGTTAAGCACGTAGTGCAATTATTATGGGAACAGTAGCAACACTGGCCAGCAGCTAGCAAGGAAAGGACTGAAAGCCAGGAGATGTTCTCTTTTCTTCACTGTGCTGCTAACTAGCTCTGTGACTGTTGTCCAAATCTATTATTTTCTCAAAGCCTGATTCTCCTGAAGTGATTGATGAATTTGTCCCATTGTGTCTGCACTAATCTCAGTAAAATTACTTCTTACCTTGTTTTCTTTGAGTGTGCATGTGTTTTAGAGCTGTGTCAGTATGGAAGCTAAAGGCAGTTGCCTACAATGAACAAAGGATGCTGGAGAGTAGACGTTTTCAGAAAAACACAACAGCAGAATGGAGCATTAGAATTTCTTCTGTTTGCCATTTGAGTGCTCATTGGTTTTAGCCTTGCCTTCCCAATTCAGAAGTTCAGCGTGTAATGGAAATATAAAAACTTAGGAGGCAGGTTGCAGGACCAGAGTGTGGAGCAGAGCTGACCTTGAATAAGACATGCCAGCTCTGCAGAGAGCATACAAATGTGCTACACTGTATAATATGCAGAAAGGTCTTGAGGTCTCTCCCTTCTCTTTAAACATCAAAGATGGAATAATGTGTTTTCATCCTTCAACATTAAACATTCTGTTACAGCCCTGGCAAAGGCAAAGAATTGTCTCTGGAATCCGCTGCCACGGGAGGTCACGAGGTCAAATAGAACGGATGGGTTTAAAAAAAGGAGAGGAATAATTTTGTGACCAGTAATAATATGTGTAGCTACACATGCTAAAATAATGATAGGGCCATAACCTGAATACAGTGAGAGTCAGGAAGGAATTCCCCTTTACACTACATGGAACCACTGTTCATGTGAGCTGGTGGATTCGAGGGGTGAAGAGGCAGAGTCACCATGCCTGGGGATAGCAAATAAATCAGCTGTGATAGAGAACACCACTTCAAATTTCTAAGAATATTGGTCTCAAAGTGGGAGAGTACAAAATAAGAGATCGTAATAAAGTTTGGGGGACCTAAAACATTTTAATAAGAGCTGGAGAACATTTCACAAGTGTGGGGTGAACACTGGACTCCTTTTTGCGGCTTTACAATAACCTTGAAATGCTTACTGTCATTTCCAAATGCTGGAAGGTGGAAGTGAAACCTTGGGTTTACCAGTTTTATGAGAGTTTGACTTACCTATGTCATAACCAAGGAAGAGAAGCATGGAAAGTTTATTCTTTCAGGAAAGAACCAAAACAAGATGGAGCTAAGGTGCTGTAGGAGAGAGAGTTGTCAGCAAATGGTGTGGCTGTTCAGTTTTGCAGGGCTGTGTAGCAGTGTACTAAACAAGCAGAGATGGCCCCATTAGGCACGTTGCTGAGTGCCTTCCTGGAGGCAAGGTGGTGGCTGTGGGAGTGGGAGCAGACAATGTTGACCTGGTATTGCAAGCCACACTCCAGGTGAAGCTTTATTATTGTTTTCTTTCCAGACTTGCTGTCACCAACTCTAGCTGCTTCATGCCTTGATGTAACAGTGATCACAGCTTCTCTTTGTGTTCCAGTCAGTACTTCTCCTGTCCAGTGGGATTCAGTACTAGTTATTTTATCAATGTGATAGTGTTACTATACATTTTCAGACCTTACTTTCTTGGAGGGCTGACTACAAGAGCTGTAACATTCTGTAATTGTTCAGCACACCTGTTTCCAAATACCTCAGTGTGAAACTATTTGTTTTTTCCTGTGAGAAGACTATAGTACAAGTTCTGTTAAGTCTTTGACACCTCGCCAAAAAATACACCATTCATTTAAACTTGAGCTTTAAAGGCTCTATTCACACACACAAGAAAGGATTTTTCACACTTTTCCAGTAGAATTTTAAATGGGAATGAGAGTGAATTAAAATATCACCTAGTCCAGCATTGCAATTGGTACTTTTGGGATGATGTGTTGAAACTGAATGCACAGAAGATGGAAATAAATGAATACTATGTGTTTAATATTACAGTATTTCTATATAGCTTTAGAAAAACTGACATGGACTATGAGGATAAGACCGTGGCCTTACGTCTCTACCTACTAAATTACATTTTAGAGATAAATTACTAGAACCACCACAGTGGCTTTCTGTTGGAATGATCACATAATGTAATATCCCCCAGTCACAATGAAGGTCGGGCTGTAGCGATTATGGAGCAGCACTAGTATTTCTACTAAGAGCTAAGCTTGCTGTTCATCTAGCAGTGTCTTCCTTTCACACACCAGGGTTGCCTCAGAAAAATTCAATGATAAGTGAAATTGTCCTTATCTACATATTGTTTTTAGATCCTCCCATGCAAAAGATTTCACTTACACATAAGGTGGCTATTAGTAGTAGCAACACTCATAAAGTTATCCAGCCTTTTCAATATTCAATCATGCTGCTTTGTTTTATCACCTCCTGATATAACAGAAGAAAAACTGTATCTGAAAGGATTGCAATTAGTTTCCTCATGCTGGTGGCCTAAAGACACAAAAGGGGTTAAATACCTGCCTATATTTCTTCCTTTGGCGTGAAGAAAAATGTGAGCTAATTGGCTACCAATATTGCTTAATTGCGGGAGTTATTAGTGCAACAGAAGCTAAGCCAGGTTGCATTCAAAATGTGCTTGTTAAACACATGTATTTCTTCTGGCTGAGAGGGTGACTACATATATGTGATGCATATTTATATGTGCCCTGAAGCTTGTCCTCTCCTACAGGGGAGGTGTCTTGTAAGCCGTTGTAAACCTAGTTACTTCACCCTGGGGGAAGTAGTTTTTCCCCTGTGTTCAGTAAACATATTGATATTTCAGTCACCTCTTGAAGACATCAAAGGTAAAAGGAAGGAGGGACTGCAGATCTTCTGTCTTCTTACAGCATAGGCACTCTGCCGTTAGATGCATAAAGAGCACAATATATATAGCATCATTTGAGGTGACCTTTCTTTTAGGTTTAGAACAGACAGGAAAAAAAAAAAAAGAAAGAGAGGAAGAACAAATATAAAACCTCTTTGGAAAAGTGTTGAGTATGTATCTCCTTTGCAGTCCATGTTGAGCTTTAAGAATAAAATGTCTTCCCAATTGATTAGAAGTACACTGCATTATATACAAATGAGAAGAGGGTCACACTCTGACAGTTACATACATCTTTCTCTGTGCATAAGAAGAATCAGCTCAGGTTACGATAAAGAAATGCAGTTGAATAGCTGCCCTGATTTAGGCTGTATAGCGTACAAATTTTTAGAATGATCGTAATAAATATGTGCTAGCAACTAGATTTCATCCTCAGGTGTTAAAAAATTCAGTACACTCCTACACTCTCAAGCACTGCAGCATAACCTCCCTTAGGATTATGACTGTACCCCAAAATTTCAGCTGATCTTCTTTATAGCTTGAAAGCAGTGTAGTTTGTTTGGGTTAAAAAGAAAGCCGTGCAGAATTTAAATTGAATCTAGCCAATGTGAAGTTGAGCTTTAAGAGAGATTAGAACATATTTTGCATTTCTGTCTGTGAGGTTTTAGCTCAGATGATCAGTACTTTAAAAATATCTTCATTGATAACAAGGTCATATCTTTTATAAGAAATTAGAGGGATGATCACAGACTTGCATAACATATTGCGCCTAGAGTTTTTTATGATACAAGAAGTTGGGGGAAGGGCAGGTTTGAGACATTGTGCAATTATTTTCTTGAGTAACCAAGAAAGAGTCAACCTCATGGAGAACCTAAGCAACCAAATTTAGGGGACCTGGGGCAAGGTTTCCAAGAAAGCCCAGCAGTACTAGCACAGCCTGTTTTGAATGGGCTCATTGAACACAGCTGTGGGATGCAGCATTTTTTCAGAACTAATTCTTCCTTTTCCATTTTTACACTCAGGAGAGACTCAGATACTAATAGAAAGTGCATATTTATTAGGCTCAATGCACGTATTCACTCTGTTCTGCCATATTTTTTAACCCATCTTACAATATCATGAGGTTAGAAAACACAAACCCATTCCAAATCAAATGCATTTAAAATACAAACCCATTCCAAATAGCATGCATTTCACAGCAGTGTTTTCCAGGAGCAGTCCAAACAAATCTCCAGTAGGATGGAAACCATTTAGCGGTGATTAAAGCCAGATTGCATTCTGCAAAAGGGTCCTGTGGCTGCTTCTACAGTGAGAAAGGAAGAGGAAGGCAGAAATCTCTTCTTTATTAGACATATCATGGCACAAAACTAAAAATGTTGCTGCAGATATTTCCTGATCCTCTGTTATGCATTCCTCTGTTTTCTAAATCAGTGCAAAAATTGCACCTGGAAGGAATGCAGTTTCCTAAACAAGGAAACAAAACTTTAGATCTCTTATTTGGAAAAAAAAAAAAAAAAAAAAAAAGAAAAAAGAGGAAAAAAAAGAAATAAGACTCTTGAAAGGTTTTGGCATGAAGGTGATGAAAGCTGAAGTCATTTGTTTAGCCCTACAACAGGTATGGTACTGCTCCAAGAACATACTTCACTTCTGAGCTGGAAGGACCACCTGTAGGGATTAAAGGGCACTTCAGGAGACCCAGGTCCATTCAGTCATTGGCTTCCCTACTGAGAGTTCCTATATAGGTGCCAGTGAGTGCCAGTCAAACTAGCAGTTTCTATGATGTGGACAGACATCCAGCAGGGACTTGACTGAGTTAATATTGCTTTAATAAAATTCTTCTGGTATATAAAATTCTACTAAAAACTCACAGTGCACTTGGAGTCTTGATTTGTCTGTAGAAATGAATGCTAGTACAATAGGAAAAAAGCTGCACTTTGTGGAAAATCTATCCATCTTAGGATCGAATCATTTGCAGTATAGCTATATGAGATAAAACACATATACATGCAGTGTGCATTTACATGGAAATTGATTATTTTTTATATGAGGAAAGTCATCCTGCCATTAGCAAATGATGATGCTTTGTGATGAAGCAGAAGACAGAATAG
Organism: Pavo muticus; assembly: GCA_016647715.1. Lineage (NCBI taxonomy): Eukaryota > Metazoa > Chordata > Aves > Galliformes > Phasianidae > Pavo > Pavo muticus. The sequence goes on from JACDJE010000058.1 coordinate 95,949, forward strand.
AAGGTGAAACAATTAGTAGTGCAAATGGGATGAAGAGAATTCTTCTCAAACTCTAAAACAATCAACATGTGCTCAGCAATATGGACTTTGCTTGTCAAAATGGCATTTCATTCTCAGAAAATGCCCTCCTCTTTGGCAATACATCATCCAAAACTATTTTGGCATTCTTCCAAGTAGAATAGCTTCCAGTAATTGTAAATAATAGTAGTCATCATTTTCAGGTTCACATTGTTTAATAAGCAATCATTCCTGTGTCTTGGTGTAATTAATATGTACATTATTCTATCCAGCAGGGAAACTGAGGCATACCAGTTGTTGTTCCCAGAGGGAAGAAGTCATGGAACAGAATCAGGGTGTAGTGCTAATCCTACTTTCTAATTTTCTCTGAAAAGCATTGATTAAAGTGAGACAATGAGATTTGGGCATTTTGCTGTGACAACACAGAAGTGCTTCAAATTCCATTGTCCTGAGTGGATGCTGTACGACTTCAGTCCCATCACCAAATTTAGCCCTACTGTGAGCTTGTGCAACTCCCACAGAAGTCACTGGGAGTTATGGCTGGGCTACACCAGGCCTAGACTTGGCACAGAGAAAGCATTTCTCATGAAAATGAAGCGAACCGATTTTGAGTGAATGCTAAAAATTCCTGGCAAACTTGCGTTTCTCTCCTCCTGCCAAGCATCATCAACATTATTTTTTTGGGTGGATTCAAATCTCTGAGAGCAGAGTTTTCCATTACACATTCCTAATTGTTAAAAATTGGGCCTGTTATAATACTTGAGAACTGGTGTGTTTGGTTGTACTTGTTACCATAACACCAGGGTGAAATACTGCTTCTCTCTCAGCTGGTTCAGCCACAGCATACAGTAGCAGCCGACCTAGCAATGTCAAGGCATTAGACGAAGGCAAAGCAATCCATAGTCAACAGAATGAATGGAACAATTCACACTGTTGTACATAGATATAGAGGTTAAACCCAAACACATGAAAAAGTGATGCTGGAAGCACTTGGGAACAGCTGGGCCAGATGAATAACTCAATTGGATGCCATGAGGAACAAATTAAACAACTGACTGGAGACCAGGCTGCTCCTGTGACAGACACTTTAATCAGGAAGTCAAAAGCTGATTGACAAGATGAAAAGCTGGATGACATGAAAAATGGAAACAGAAGGAACAACACAAGAAAAGGGCACCCTGGGTCAGCATGCTGACAAAAATAATCAAGTACGACAGGCCATAATCCAATCTTTGAATGTTTGACATGGTGCTAGTTATGAGAGTCTGCAGCCAAGAGGAAAGAAAACTATTATTAAGTGAAGGAAATTATCTGCCTTTCTAGAGCTCACGCATATGTGTTCATCAGAGATTCTCTTTCCACCCACAATACATTATAGATACATACTAGGAATAACTTATGTTGAATAATCTGAAATAAAATCAAAATAAATCATTTGCTTAGAAATAAAATAGTTTTGCAACAATATTAAAATAAGTCATTGCTTTTCAAAAATCTACAGCTAAACAGGTGTTGACACTGAGTAGGTGTGAAAAGAAGATAATCAAAGTATACGGGCTTTTTTTTTTTTAAGAACTGAATGTAAAGCTCTCTCTTTCAACTTTTCTGCAGGAATATGCTTTGGCTGAGCTTTGAGACTGTCTGTAGCTGGTGCTGTATCTGCAAAATGGAAGGAAATTTGAAATGCCCCAATTTTGTACATTTCAGATGTTCTGCACATGCAGTTCAGTTACATGCCCCCAGCACAGAGGGGCCACTGTGATAACTGAAGGTATAATTTAGCCTTTCATTGGTTCAGCACCTAGTTGTTAGAAGATAAGCATCCTGAAGTGCCTATCCTGAGTTCATAATTTGATACCTAAAATCATAGATGCTTTTTCCAGAATTTCTGAATCAATTATGGCAAGGAGCAGTTTCCAGGTGTTGGTAATTCTGGAAATCAGGTGCCTTAGGAACCTTGTTTTGCTCCCTCCCCATCTGTGGAAGGTTTGAGCTCTGTGTTTCAGGAGCTATATGAAATGAGATTCTGCTGTAAACAGGACATATCCAGATGTGTTTAGACAGGCATGAAAAGAGTATTTGGTGACAATTCCAGCATGTCCTCTTCCAAAACCATCATGGAGTGAGTTTCCATGGGAAGATGTTGGATCTTGAACCTAGCATCAGAAATGGGGAAGCAGCTGTAGGATTATGTGGGCTTGGCAAGCAGAACTTGTGTACATCGAGTGCTCATATATATCATTGTACACAAACATTTGTGTATGTTGGCAGATGAAGAAGTATTAGCCACAGCAGGACATGCCTTGCTAGGATCATTTATTGCCATTTCAACTTCTTGTCTTTTGTCAAAAGGGCATGATATATTGCCTCCTAATCAAGCTGATGACATAGCTTTTTGTTAGTGAAGTATATCTACCTCTTTTAAAGAATGGCATTAAAATTAGGCTCTCCACCTCAGGCTGAATATGGGGCACTTTCTCCTAGAAAGATAATTATCGGTTAAAAAAACAAAACAAAACACCACTACCAAAGATGGGTAAAATGGGAAAATCTAGCTTAGGCATACCGCTTCATTTTCCTATCTGCTTCCCATTTTCTTGCTTGTTTGTGTTTGGAATTTTTGTAACTCTTCTCTAGCTTTCTGCATCTCTACCATTTCCTTTATTTCCCTCTTTCACACTGGGCTTCTGTTCCAGTGACAGCACAGACCCAGGACCTGGTTTCATCAGTTCCCCATTTATTTTCCTAAACAATAGCAGCAGTCACCAGAAGACAAATCTGCTGATACTGAGCTGTGGCAAGTTTGTTGTTTATTGCAAACAGAGTTGTAAAACTTCCTGGAAGTTCCAATACTGCTATTGGAAGAGTAAAACTGGTGTTCCAGAGTGTGTGGTTGGTTAAATGTTTCTATTTTCTTCCTTTAGTTTGGTCTGCTCTTGCCATCTTACCTGCCTTTGTGATGTCTTTCATTAAGGCTTCTTATTCTTTCTTCTTGTGTACTGTGTTGCACAGGCAGGACATGCTGTGCTCTCCTCTGGAACTCTGTATTTGTTCTCCTCTTGTTTTGCTGTTCTCTTACTCAGAGATAAAGGTCAGCCTGACAGGAAGCATGGTATATGCTTGCTGCTGATGTAGGTAGAACTTACGATAAGTGAGCTTTGTTCTTGGTTTAAATTCTGGTAGACAGATGTTTCTGCTTTAAAGAGTCCCACTGTACTTGAGACAAGTTGTTTTCCTTTCCACATGAAGAAATCAAAGAAATTCCCATGTGTATGGGGCTTGAATAAGTTGCTTGCCCATAGACGTAGATATCACAGCACATGGCCATAGTGTAGGAGAAAGGACTGTGCTATATCTGCCCTGAGCTGAAGGTAAGTAAGGTGAAAGAAGAGTAGAAGGCAGCTCTTGGAAGCAGGGTTTGTCAGCCTGTAACTTATCCTCTTGTGATAAACACAGCAAATCTCTGAACAAAAAGAACATGAAATAATTTTGGCCAAAGGCCTAGTGGTTATATGCTATAATTAAAAAAAGCTTCATTGGCTGAACAGGGGGCAGAATGTCAAACTCTCATTTCATATCCTTTTAGAGTTATGAGTCCTTTAGAGTAAAACAGCATGAAAGTTGCTTTAAAAAATGAAGGGGTGTGTATACATACGTGTGTGTGCGCACATGTATGTATGAATGTGTGCTTGAGACATAAAATGTTTGAAAAAGGTTTGAAATTCTTTTCTGAAGATGCACATAGGGCTTATTCACAAGAAAGAAGGGCTCCTGACTATGATGAGTTCAGATTAGGTCAGACAGCTGTTTTTCCCCCATTAAAAAGCGCTTTTTTTTATGGGTGCCACAGTCCAGAATTTTTCATTTATGAATAGTTTTATTAAATGAAAGGGAATAATTGCTTAGTGATATTTTAAAGCAGTTTCCAAAAGAAGAGGAAAGTTTTTATTATATTTCAGCTAATAATCTAGTTACTATAATGCACGCTTCACATGTTTTTAAAAATAAGATGCGTAAAGGGATGTGGGTCCAAGGACAATTCAGGCTCTAGTCCAAAATCAAAATCCCTGCAGGAAAAGGGCCAGAGAAGTGACCTGGGAGCCAGGAAACAAACCAGTGCTGAAAGGACACAGAATCTGTGCCCAGCTCAGCTTGTCACTGAGCTTGTGACCAGCAGCATTGCCAGCATGCCACAGGTGTTCACACAATGAGCAGGTGAAAATGTGACCACCAGGGACGAGATGAAGTGTCAGAGAAGCACAGCCCTGCGCATCTTTCCTTTGATTTACAGGTGTTAGGGGCAGAATCACCAAGTCTAGCTCCACTGATGCGTAACGACAAAAGTTTAGGAGATCAACATCTGCTGAAGTGAAAAAAGAATATTATCCTCTGAGAGTAGAGATAAGGTACAGTATTTTAAGATTTTTTTTTACATTTCAAAAGATAAGTCAGGTTCAGTAGTAAGAGTTAAGCAATGGAAATAAAACTTCTAGTAAAGGAGTTGTTAAAAGCTGAAGTTTTATATAATCATGCATAATTACAGAAGATGTCTCTCTCTCTCCCCCCCTCCCTCTCTCTGTCTATCTATAGATCTTTATTAGCATTAGGCAGTGTTGTTAACATTGACCATGAAGGATGTAGGCAGACATATGTTTTTCCGCCCAACAAAACACAGCCGCCTCTTTGTCAGATCGCATTCACAGCAGGGCTAGTTCAGAGCTCTCACGAAGCTCAGACATGAAATAGAACAGTGCGTGCTAGCACAGCTAAGGGAAATATGGGTAGCCATTGCCCAAACTGCAGTTTATTCAAGGTATCATTTTTACAGATTTGTAAAAGAAGTTACACTGCCTGTTTGAAGACACCTAGTGGCCAGACCCCCAGAAGTTTTGAGGTTTCACAGTCGCTACCAAAGTCCAGTCCCTGCTTCTGGCTTTCGTTCTCTGTGTAGGTATTCTGGGCAGGAGCACCCACTACTGCTTTCCTTATGAGAATAGGCACTGCACCAGCTGGACTGGGTGCCTGCCATGTATTACCTCAAACCATCATCAACCACTTCTACCCCATACATTCTAGAACTTCCAAAAGATGCAAACTTTCTGATACAGACTACCTTTAGCCAGAATAAAGTAGGTACAAGAAAGCAAAACCTGAAGATTTTGCAGGAAAGTCACTTGCATGGCTTACTGACACAGATAATACGAGATATATACCCATGAATATGCTTCACAACCTCTGGCCCTGCAACATGACAAGGTTCTCTTTCAGATAGCATTACCAGAGTGCCTTTATTCTCTATAGCAATGCAATATTTGCCCACTGAGGGACCTTGCATTTGGTTTTGCATTCTTAATTTGAAGGTCTGCTTTTACTCCGTTAAGTGTTTTGTTCATCTTGCCTGGCCTTTGGCATTTATTTTAAAGCTGTACTCACCACTGTATATCTTTGTTCTGCTCTTGTTAGCTGTCACAAATGTGTAACAACTAGTCCACTATCTAAAGGTCTCTCCCTGTTGTCATTCAGTTCCCAGCTTACACATGCATGTAAGTTCATGGTAGGTCAAAGGCTGGATATCTTTCAGACTGACAACCTCATAATATCAACCATGATTCATAAGCTGCATGGTTACAGATACCCCTCCTTAAAAACACTGCAACCACTATGAAATAATTTTGAAACTCCTAGCAACGTTATCACTTCAGTTTTCCTCTGAACTCACCCATCTGCTTATTAGCTAGACACAGATCTGCCTAACTTGAGAAATAAAGAAAAGAAGGAAGAATGGTCCAGGATTTAGGATGCTGCTTGACTTGAAAGACTAGGCTTCAGCAGGTCATTTTGAGTTGGATGCAGAAAAGAATTCAGGCAACACAGAATCCAACTCTTATTTAATGATATTTAATCTGCAGTTCTACATTAGATTCCCATGCAGCACTGCCTATATGCTATGTGAGGAGAGTTAGATGTTTGAGGATGGGAACCACACATGTCAGCTCAGAGGGCAAGGCTATCCAGCAGTACCACTGAGCAGGGGCCATTGAGGTGTGGGCAATGGCTGATTGCAACAAGTTCCATCCCTCCTTGACCTGAAGGCACTAAACACACTCCAGCTCTAACCACCAGGATGCAGTGGACTACAGGGCTTGAAATTCTCCCATCATAAATCTTTCACTTGGGCTGGAATAATTAAACATTAATTGGCCAGAGAAAGTGAGAGTGAGAGAATAATGAATTCACAGTCCAGTAATTATAGCACCTCCTGATGAGGAAGTTAGAGGAAGAAATCTGGGTCCCAGTCCCACTGTATTGGCTATTTCTCTTTAGTACATGTGCATATGCAATATAGAGTATACTGAAACAATATGGTATAACTGAATGATATAGCATTAAATAGCCATTAGAGCAGTAACAAAACCTAGTTCTCCCCCTTGGGGAAAGTTCTAATCACAAGGCAGTGGAGTCATGCTTATTTTCTCACTTGTACTCTCTCTGGCTCAATGAATACTCCATTAGTCCAAGCACACAGGAAACACTTCAAAAGAGATTTGCAAAAGCCCTCCTTGTGTATGTCTCGTGTTTAGAGAATATACAATGGGAAATGTGGGTTCAAATCTTCCCAAACAGAGAGTACAATTAAATCTTAGCCTAAAGAGTCTCAGTGAATACTCTTAACTGAAAAGTTACAGGGTGTTTGGGTAGGAGGTCAGGGCAGGTTTTCTTCTGGACCTTCTTTGGGTGATGTCTGGGAAGGCCAGTTCCAGGAGGAGTGCGCCAAAAGCACATACCAATTCAGTCCTCCACAGGCAGGAAATGGAGGTGTCCTTCAGCCTCATGGTCGGCCTGTTTATGTGGCACTGTGAAAATCTGGGAAAATCCAAAACAGTCTTTCAGATACTTAACAAAGTTGCTGGGAATAACATAGGCATTCTCTGTACCTTTAAACTATGAAAGGACTAGTAGCCAAGGGGGGATTCTGTGGATAGAGACTTCATCATTCAGAGTCAATGAGGCAAGAGTTAAGCAGCTAAATCCTGTTGAAAGTCTGCCATTCTGCCATGGATAGACATTAATTTAGCAAACAACTGTGTGCTTTAACAAATTGCCACCATTCACCTGTTTGCTTTTACCCTTTGCCAGTATTGCTACCCTCATTACTTTCTGTGAGCATTTCTTAATCTGAAAGAGAAAATTCACCTTATAGAGCTTAAAATGGTTTCAGATAGTGTGACTCAGACTAAGTGCCACAGGAGTTGTGAAAAACCAGTCAGTCAGTAGCAACTTTGGGGTCTGGTGTATTTGAGAGGTGTTGGGATATGGTACTACAGCACATCTGAATTAGGAAGACACTGTCTGTCTAGAACCTTACTGTACCTCTGAGTGCTTCATTTTCAAAACAGTATCATAGACTTTTTTTTTCCTTTACCTTTTACAGATATATAGAATAAATGCACTGAGACTTCGACAGCATTAACAGAGACTTTTTTCTTGGGAACAACTTTGTGTTTTGTGGAGGCTTGTGTCCTTCATATAGTACAGGTACAACACAGCATCAGTAGGACAAGCTTTCCCCACCTAAATTTCTACCATGAGTCAAAGGTTTAGTGTAGTAATCCCTCCTGAGATGCTAAAAATAGTTTAGTATATTGCTTCTTCTACAAAGATGTCTACTTACAGCCAACTGAGCTGTGGATGAGGATCTACCAAGATGAGGAACAAGGGCGATGCTTGTTTCTGGTGGGCTCCCAAGAACCATGAAATGATTGAGAGTTGCAGTCACTTTGAATTTCTACCAGTGAATGTGAAGAAGTTTCCTGGCACAGCTGTTCTGGAAGAACTACTCTCGTGAATGAGCGATGCTAGAATATGCTTGGCTATTCCAGAATAATGACTCCACCTGCAAAAACTCTAGATCTAAATATAGCAGGGTAGATGAGTAGTCCCATCAGCCCCATGAAGTCAAGGTCCTAAATAAAAAATAAAACAAAAACAAAAACAAAAAACCACCTCTCTCTCTTACTTTGAATAGTCACAGTCTAATTAAGATCACGAAGCATGTGATAAAGTGATTTCAATGAAGGACCTGGTAGTTTGTCTATATTATGGATTAACATTAGCAAAAATTCTGGCTGATACAGAATGCTTACAGAAAATATTACTGTTTTAGAGTTCTGCATTATTTTAGGTATTTGCTGTGATTATTTTTCAGTCTTTCAATGCTAACTGGGACTAGCCGAAACATGAGGCACAAAGGTGAGATAAGAAATTCTTCAAAGGTAATATGAATGTTAGCTTAATGAGGTGCCTAGAAAAGCTGCCTTTGTTACTATAACTGCAACTTCCCTATACAAAGAACTGCCTCATTCATGCTCTGCTTACAGTAGCTCAGTAGGGAAACTTGTATTTGCAAAAGTCCAAAATTTCAGAAATTGTTTCTGCTTTCAGAGTTCCAGCTTGAGATACCGTTGGGTCTGATTTTGAAGAAGCTGAGACCCTCATCAGTACCTGCTATCCTGTATGAGCAGTAGGTGCTGAGACCCTCAAGAGGTAATAGTTGCTTGAGCTCTTACCTCCGCACAAGTCTCTTCTCAAATTACAGTATTGCAAATCTGTTGTAACTACTGAGAATTTTGCAACAATCAGACAATTTAAAGAATTGCTTAATAAAATCAGGCCCAAATTCTATTTTACTTTTCTGTGCAAGGTGTTATGAACACATAAGGAAGATGCAACTGCTTTGATCCTTGTTCGGAAGATGAATTTCTCATAGCAACAGACTCACCATTTAACTAGGTCAGAGAAAAAGAACAGTACAGAGTTTAGGAGAATGAATATCAGATCTAAATTACAGAGGCGGTGAATGTGGGAGGGCAAAGGAAGTGACCTGAAGTGACCAGGACAGCTTAAGCTAACAGCCCTTTTCTTATGAAAAAGTACCAGAGGACTTATAATTACCATTGCTGGGAGGAGGATGGCGTGAGGAAGTGCTCATAATCATAGAATCATAGAATCATAGAATCATAGAATCATAGAATCATAGAATCATAGAATGGCTTGGGTTGGAAGGGACCTTTAAGATCATCTGGTTCCAACCCCCTGCTATAGGCAGGGACACCTCTCTCTATACCAAGTTGCTCAAAGCCCCATCCAGCCTGACTTTGAATGATTCCAGGGAGGATGCATTTACAACCTCACTGGGCAACCTGTTCCAGTGTCTCACCATCCTCACAGGTGTAAACTTATGCCTGTTCCAAATCAAGGCATACCCATTCCTCCTTGAGCTGTGTGAGGGCAGTGGTTCAGCACTGACTCAGGCGTTATGGCATCAGTCAGCACTTGGGGCTCTATATGCCAACCTGGCAGACAGTTCTCTCTCGCTTCAAGCTGTAAACAAGAAATATGCGTTACTGTGCTTGAAAAGATTTTGCAGAAAATCACAGATAGTGCGACAGCCATTGGGAATGCAGGTTAACCACAGGACGTGGAACACCAGCTTTGTGGGGCAAAGGTGGCAGAACAGATACCGTATTTGAGAAAGGTGTCCATGGAACATTTACCTCCACTGCAAATTGTCTGACTCTGAATCTGTGACATTTTCGTGACATTAGAAATATATCAGAAGCAGAAGACTGAACTGGTAAATGTTTTGATTTTTCAGCTGGGCCAGAGAAGCATTGCTGACCAGGCTTCCAGAAGAAAAAACCTAATGCCAAAGTTTTGGCTCAAGAAGTTCCCACTTGTCAACACAGACAGTTGCTGTATGCCTGTGAAGGATTATTTATGAAAACATCAGTTCAGCAGTTTTAGGACGGCCTAAAAGTTACTTTAGAAATTCAAGGAGATTTCTGAACTTGAGAAGCTATACGAGGCTTTTTTTCTTTTCTTTATAACATAATTTTGGCAATTGATAAGTTCATCAGATAGTATGGTCTCATATAGGCGTTCTTAAACATTTTCTCAGTGAATCACCCCAACCAGACAAAAATGAACAAGCCACTTCCTCCCACAGCAGTTGCTTACATTAAAAAGGAACATTAGGAAAGTATTTAAGGTATTTTTAGCTGCCTTTTCATACAGCTTAGAAGCTAGAAAGAAGGAGCACTGTGGTCTAGCTATATAATGCTAGGAGCTGATGTATAGCCATGCAGCTGCAAGTAGGCGGAGGTGGCCAAGCTCCACAGGCAGGCCTCATCTCTAGTTATTCACCAGCAAAGCAGTTTCCAGGAGGTGAGGCAGCTCATGAGGGAAGCATGAGCACACTGCAGCGGGGGCACAGGGCTGGACCCAGCTTGACCCATTGTGCCTCCTCCCAGCATGAGCATGGGTCTCGCCCATGTCTCCCAGAGGAGGAATGGAGTGCCAGCTCGCCCCAGCAGCTTTGGAGAGTGTCACTGGGTGCGTTTGGTCATGAGCTCTTGCAGCAGGCCACAGATGTGGAAGGAGTGGAAAGGAAGTAACAAGCAGCCCAGGGAGAGGGGCAGTGCAATAGATGTGGCATCTTCAGAACCGGTGAGGAAAGGCAAAGGGCTGGAACAAGCCAGTCCTGCTTTTTTTTTCCAAGTAAGGCCTAGCTACAGATCACTCCTGTGCAGGTAATTTGGGTTCTGGAAGGCTAGTTGTAGCAAAATCATGTTTTAATATCAATATACATAAATGATCTGAATATATGCACAGTGAAGAAAAGTTGTCAAGAGATACTAGAATACATTCCAAAACCAAGAAACTGACTTACACATTTATCTGAATTCAGCTATCCAAATCCACATCTTCCCCACCACATCCTCTCTATATTAAAACAGTTGAAGATACCGGAAGGGAGAAGAGGCCCAACAGAAACTGAAAATAGGTATTACATTGGTAAAACATACTTACTGATATTGGAACTGACTTATATGTCCCATAAAGAGACTCAACAAGATAGTTTTTCCAACTTTCAGCAGAGTAGCCATGACATCCCTTTTACAGGATGGTAAGTTCTTACTGCATTGTTTCACACTTCTGCATACAGTGGAAAGTACATAAAATTTTTAAGTTAGTTTCTAGTTAGTTTCTCGTGAGCTGGGAGCAAAACTCAAAGTGATACCGATAGCTCATCCAAAATGTATTATTCTTTTGTTGTTGTTGTTGTTTTTAAATCTGTTTCAAGATCAACTCTCTAAGTTGGAGGAGGCTAAGGTTGTCTTTTTTGAATATATGACAGTACTTACAGAAGATGTGTGTTTGTTTCTCTATTCTTCTCAAAAGCAGTACTTCTAGCAGCCTGACATTTAATCCACCCACATCAGATGTTCCTGAGAGTATTGTCATGGTTGCTATTTAAGCTTCCTAGCACAGTCCAAGGGATTTTGATTCAAATAAAACTTGCAAGAAATATTACCATATATTAAATCTCCAACACCGTGCATTGTGAGATGAGAAGTACTTCAGGGTCTCCTCACCCGCTTAGCTTCTGAGCTCTGTTAGGATGACAGCACCTGGGGGCAAAGTGCTCAAATACACCTGCCCTATTTCTTATGAACAAACATTATAGGTACCACTGCTCTGTGAGACTCATTCCAGTTTCCATACAGCATTTGAAACACTGAAGTGAAGCTTGAAACACTGAATTTCATAATAGGTCATCTATGAGAAGCAGAAAGCTATCCCATTCAGAACTTGCAACTGCAGTCTTCTTTTATTCAAATCTTCTATCTTTTTCAAATTAAAAAAAGCCATTAAAAAACAACAACAACAACCTACTTCTCATTCAAAAACAAATGAAGGATGAAAGCTCTTGAAGGACCTGCTACAAGTTGTATACAAAGAGACATTTTCTGGGGTTTTTACTGGCAATGATCCTTGTTGAAGGAAAAGACGGTCTAGTGGTTGCTTTTATGTTCAAACAACTAAACTTGTTATTGTAAACTCTGACAACGAAGTTATAGGAGTTGATAGATCTACAACTTTTATCAATCTGCACTAGCTCTTTGCATGGCTGTCTGAAAATGCGATCAGTGTAAATTGGATAGGGAGGGTGGGATCACATATTCCAACAAGTTAAATTTGTCAGCCTGTAATGCACATAAATGGCATAAAATATAATTGCTTTTGAATTTGGGCCCCTTCAGGCTTCATGTTGATTGAAGAAAAAAGAACCAGATGTTTCTTCAGCAGGAATCACAGAGGCAAGATAAATATTCTCTGGTCCATGACATTTTATAGAGTTTCCAAGAGAAACCAATTCATTATTTAATTATTTAATTATTGGGTGTGTTGATCATGTAAAATATAATTGGCCCAGGGCAAATAGCAGTACAACCCTGGGAGCTGGCTGACTGAGCTTGTATAATACACTTTTTGCCAATTTTTTTTTTCTGCTGTGAAAACATTGTAAGATGAATTAATGCTACTTAATCTTTCTTCCAGTGTTTCATAAATAAAAAAAGGCCCAAAATACAGACTTTCCTCTTTTCTGATCACCACCTTGCACTAGCAAGTAACTAGGAGACAGAAGAGCTAGTAGCAAGCGTAAATATTGTGATAGGAAACGATAGCTTTGTTTAACTAACATCACTTTGAGGAGAAGGCAATCTGTTTAAAACAGCCACATTTAATCCTCAGCTCTGTGAGGAATTCCTCATGGTAAGGAGAGCAAAGAATCAGTCCTTCCCCTGTCAGCACCAGTGGGGTGGATCAGGAAAAAAGAATGTGCTATGGGATTTACTGGACACTGGGCAAACCCAGGTAATTGAACTAACTGAACTGAGAAGAATTAACAAAGCCGACATAGAGCTTTTCTGTATGATGTTTTATAAGTAATAGGGAAGAAATACTATGTCATTTCTTTAAATCAGCAGCTACTTCTTAAATAATATCTCTTGTGTTCCAAGCTTTCTTTGTGTCTATGGATGTTCCTGCACTCACTTTGTGGTAGCTATTTTCTTGTTAAGAAACAGGAAGTAATTGAAATGAGGACTGAAAGAAATTCATGACTCATGTCCTCATGACTCTTCCCTCCTAGCTTTCTTTTGTGCATGTTCAGCAGCTTCTGACATCTGGGAAAGTCACGTTGCTTCCAAACTGTTTTCTATGATCATATCATCAGGCAGAGTTGAGGGGGGGAACCCACTTGTCCAGATAACGGTGAAGGAAAGCAAAGAGAGAAAACATGATCTGTGATCTCTGCAAAAAGCAATTTCATATTGTTGTGGGTCTTCTTTTCCTTGCTGTTCCTACCATAAGTATCCCCAGGACTCTGTCTTTTCATGGTCTGAGGACAAATTGTTCCCTCGCTTCTCTTCCAGTCTCTTCTCCTGATCCAAAGGTTTTTACTGGATTAGGTTTGCTCTTCAACAAGGAAATGTGCAAAGCCACAACCACTAGAAAAGGAAACAGCAGCAGTATCTACCAAGAATTGGCTCCTTAACTCCCTCAAATAAAGACAGAAAGTATTATCTGCATGACTTTGGCTTACTCATGCATTCTTGAAATAACCTGCTTGCTGAATTCGGCAGTGCTTAGATGAACAAACTGCTCTGAAAGTGAGGTATATCTACTGCACCTTGCGCAAACTTGGGAGTTTTTCTCAAAGGACTTCAGCCAAGAGTTTGAAAACAGGGGTTAGGTCATCTGGGAGCCCAGAAGCCCAACTACAGTCTTAGGGCTTGTGTCTGAAATTATAACCCACCCCCCAAAATCTCAGTTTAATACTCATCTTTATACTGGTACTTTTTCCCTAACAGCTGGAGTTATTCACACAGGTGTCAGTAGTTTAAGACACAAGTTTTCTATGACCTGATTTAGGGGGTTGCTTGCTCAGCAAACCTTGCTCTCCCCACCACTGCTATCTAGGGGTGCACCACTGGGGCTCAGGGCACCCATAGGCAGGAGGATCTAGCAGTGAGCCTGAGCTCCATTTGCAAAACAAGTCCATCCACCTTCAGCTAACGCACACTCTTTCTTCCACTTTCTTAGTAACAGAGGATCCTCTTGGCTGTGAATACACAAGTAAGATGTTTTCAGTGTAAGCACTCTTTCAGGATACATTAAAAAATGAAGTTCTGCCTTCCACAAGACCGAACTTTGTTCTATGTCTAAAATAGCTTTCATTGGCCATGCAAATAAAATGTTTCCAGTGTAACAGCTTTTTGTAATGTATAAACAAGATGAAGTCTGCTTTCTAGATGACTGAATTTTATTCTCAACCTAAAATGGCTATCATTGACTATATCATCTGCAGCTATATTGAGGAAGGAACTGCTCTCCATTTCACCCTATATATCATCTTACAGTGACATTTTCTTAGCTGGGAATTGCTTGGTGATTTGCCAGCAGACAAATCAGAGCAGGAAAGGGATAAATTGATCACATTCATCCAGCTCTGGAGGTAAAACCCAGATCTCAGCCAGAACTCTACTCGCATTAAAAACCTGCCTGTCCACCTGGTAAAAATGTGTCTGAGGAGCAAAGCATATGAGAACGGGGTGGAGACAAAAATACAATAATTCATAGTACCCTAGCTAATCTCCCTCCTCAAATTATTGCTCCTGCAGAAGATATTATTTATGATTTTTGGGCAGTAGTTCATGGCACTGGGCCAATTTTCTTCTTTTCTACATAATACCCTTCCTCAGAAACCTCAAAGAAACGGCACTGAGTTTAACTATCTAAATGCCTTTCTGTACAACTGGACAGTAGGCACTGGGCCAGATGGAAGTAATGGCTGTCTAGAGTCATTTAACTGAAAATGAAAGTTATTTCTACCAGCTTGAGGATAAAAGAAAGGTATCAGGTTTTAAAACTGTAGGTGTTGCTGCCATTCACAACTAAAAGATTTTCAATCAGGCTTTGATCACTAAAATTCATTCAGTAGGAAGGGCAGTTATTTCAGTGAGAATCTTTACATCAAGTTTTTGCTGCATTTGGCCAATTTTCTGATACTTCAGAAAAATTCAGATGACCACGTTTAATAATTAATGCTTCCAAGAGACTTTGAAGATGTAAACTGTTATTATTAATACTCTGTACAGTGGGTGAAACTGGGTACTGTACTCTGTACAGTGGGTGTACTGGGTGTCCTGGTGGACGACAGGTTGGCCATGAGCCAGCAGTGTGCCCTTGTGGCCAAAAAGGCCAATGGCATTCTGGGCTGCATTAAAAAGAGCGTGGCCAGCAGGTCGAGGGAGGTGATCCTCCCCCTCTACTCTGCCCTGGTAAGGCCTCATCTGGAGTACTGTGTCCAGTTCTCAGCTCCCCAGTACAAAAAAGACAGGGATCTCTTGGAAAGAGTCCAGCGGAGGGCCACAAACATGGTGAAGGGCCTGGAGCATCTCCCCTATGAAGAAAGGCTAAGCAAACTGGGTCTGTTTAGCCTTGAGAAAAGAAGACTGAGAGGGGACCTGATCCAGGTCTATAAATATCTAAGGTGTGGGGGGCAAAGTGGCGAGGCCAGACTCTTTTCAGAGGTGTGTGGAGACAGGACAAGGGGAAACGGCCAGAAACTGGAGCATAGGAAGTTCCGCACCAATGTGCGCAAGAACTTCTTTACGGTGAGGGTGACGGAGCACTGGAACAGGCTGCCCAGGGAGGTTGTGGAGTCTCCTTCTCTGGAAATATTCAAGGCCCACCTGGACACCCACCTGTGTGACCTGGTGTAGGGAACCTGCTTTGGCAGGGGGGTTGGACTCGATGATCTCTGGAGGTGCCTTCCAACCCCTATGATTCTGTGATCCTGTGATTCTGTGAAATGTCTTGTGTCCAAATGGCACACAAGTAAATGGAGGAGCTGAGAAGCTCAGTGATTTGCATGCAGGCATCTGGTGGTGCAGCAGCAGAGAAGTTTCCAGAAAGCAATAATTCCCGGGCTTTGCAACTACTGATAAGTTTGCTACTACTGGTAGATCTTTAATTACTGTACACAGCTTCATCATCCCCAGTTTCCAAGTGTGCAGCCAAGGCACCATGCGGGGAAGACAGGTCTAAAGCTGCCAAACAGCCAAGTGGTAGAGACAGGCCAGGAACTGCATACAAGTTTCCCAAATCCCAGTTCAATACTCTGTCATTATTTCTTTTAGAAACTCTTTCAGCTGACAGATTAATATGCTTTTCTGGGAAAGTTCAACCTACTAGATTTGAATAGTCTCAGCAAAACTTTCAATCTTGTGCTTTTACAGTAGTCAAAAGAATGGTGGTTTTCCATTGGTTAAAGGGCTTATTTGCAAAAAAACATATTGGCAATGATAGTTCTAGTCCTTTGCTTTGTGCAGGGTGTTTACTCTAGGCTCCATTGCAGTTTTGCTGGTGTGAACTTACCCCAACACAGCCCAGGATTGGGCCCCAGCATATTTGGTGAAACAAAATGGTAACAACTACCGAATCAACACTGCTTCGTACTTTAATAAATTAAGCAAGGAATCTATTCAAACTGGGAATTAAAAGAAGCTATTAAAACATTCCCTCTGGTATTTTTATTTTGTTTACTCATGAGACCTGGCTCATTCCCCTCTGATGCACACTGAGTCCATATTTGGAGAACTCTGCATACAACATTCTTACACTCAGGCAAATTTTAGATTTTTTTTTGTATACACAGTGTGCTTTTCTTATTATTTTTCTTTTTTTCTTAAACAATTTAAATCAGAAGGTTGCCCCTTTCATTTCGCTTTCAAAACATGACCAAAAAGGGATCTAACTGTTTTCTTCAATTACTTGAAATGAACATTTCTCTTGTACTTGTTATTGCTTACTGCCCACTGCCTTTCCTCCCACGTCTCCTCTCCAATGAAAAAAGAAGTCTGTGTCAGCCTCAGGCTGCAGCAGGGTGAGGGAATCTTGAAAGTTTGTATCTGATGTAGTTCAAATAAACATCCCGATGCCTTGATGCTTTGCTGCAGCGTTGGCTCATGAAGCTGGACTGTGAGTCCCTGAGAGGTCTCTGGGAGCCTCCTCCCATGTCCAGAACTTACAGAGATCTCCCAGAGCCTCCATGCAGGTGAAAGGAAAGCTAACTATCTGGTGGGAATTTTTATACTCTGTGGTGATGACATCTTAAGTAACCTCAGTGGTAGAGCTGTCAATGTCTAGCACAAACTAGCCATTCTTCACACCTGTTAGAGACACCAGTGCTGGGACTCAGTCCCCTCAGTAGCACTTTGAAGTTCTCTAAACCCATCACTAACCTCATATGCTTGGAGGTGCTTCACTTTTCACCACTGACCAAAGATCCCAAGATCTAAAATTCTGGGGTTTGCTGAGGCTAGAGGCCTCATCAGATTGGGCTGGTCTGGCCCGTTTATTGTCTATTTCCTTCCTAAACTGAGTTTGAGCACCTGCCAGGGATGAACGCATACGGACATTCCCAGCAAACATCTGGAGAGGAAAGATGGATGCAGAGCTCAACCATGAAGGCTTCTTTCTCATGAAATGCCATTAAAGGAGATGCCTTCCCCTCCTCTCCTTTCATTCCTTGGGTCAGGAGCTAGAGCGCTTAGTCCTGGTGGGGCAAACTTATCTTCATTTTTGCTTTTATTCTTAAGGAATTTGAGCCCACAGCTCCCACTTCTAAGGAGAGGTCCCGACATCACAATCATGGCTTGTTTTTGGGCAGTTTAAAGACAGTCAAGGAATAATAAGAATAAAAATAACTGAGAAACAGAGAATGCCTCTGAATGAGCATCGTATTATACATATATTCTTATTATAGGAACTAAAAAGAATAATATTATATATGAGAATATAGCCTGAAGCTAGGACATTTGGCTGAAGTCCCTGCTGCCTGGAGTAGTTCTGTACTTAATTCAGCAGTAAATTATTATTGAAAAAATGATTATGCAGTCAGCGGAGTAGGGATTGGAATCCAGAAGCTCCTGTCTGCTTGTCTAAACAGTTGAAATAATTTCCCTCTCTTTCTTATGTGAGTCTTCAAATACAGAAAACGGTAGAAAAAAATTCTAGCAAGATGGAGCTGCTGAGGTTTTCTCATTCCCAAATACACTTTAGTCTGGTGGTCAGAGCTGCCTTTAGAGATCAGAGTCACTCAAATCTACAGGTGAGGGGCTGCAGGTAGCTGTCCTGGCTTTTCCTGCTTTCCCAGTCTAACTGCTAAAGAGAGGAGGCCCTTCATCCTCCTCACTTGTGTTGGATCAGTTGGTCTTCCCTGGTTCTTTTTTTGGCAAAGGCAGCCAGAGTGCATACCTAGCTCCACGGCAGGGATCCAGGCTGTGCACTGGGAAGGTGTATTTCCACCTGCTGTGATAACTGCTGCAGGAGTTGATTTGCTATTACTCAAGAAAAAGAAGAAAGGTGAGAGGTGCACCTACCTGTGTTCTTTTTCTGTTCCTTTGAAAATACCACCTACATTTTCCCAGATACTGATGCAAGTTGAATTTGACCTCCAATTTTTTTACCATTTTTCAGCTTAACTTTTTCATTTATAGGGAAGAGGAATATGTACAGCTGCTAAAATAAAAGAACTTTAAAAATGCATTTATATATTGAGCAAATTTAAGCTGGTAGGTACAGGAGAAGGCTTCGTTTAAGGCTTCTTAAGAGCAAGCCACCTCCTCCATATTTTTCATGTAAGGCATCACTTCACTTAATGCAAGCAAGGAATGTATGCATGGTATTTTCAGATGTGCTTTAGTATACTCTGCAGCTCAGACTGTTACAGTCTAGACCAGTAATTTAATTTGCTACTTACATATCATCATTACAGTATTCTGCAGTTGCCTCACAATTTTGTGTATGTTTTCTACTGATGTAGAAGTAAAATGTCCATAGTTTTTCTATCCTGCAGTTCGGTAGTAGACGTAGAGATAGGCTGTGGTTTGCCCAGTGTCATAGATGAAGTTTCTGCCAGAGAAAGGCATTAATTCAAGTCTTTTGATTTTATACTTATCCATTAAGACAACCTGATCAATTTCCTTTTTCCCCTTTTACATTTTGTTTTTTTTTTCTGTCTGTGACTTATAGAAAATCTGACTATTATTCTTTAATTGAGCTTTCTGAATAAATTGATAGGTGTTGTTTCTAGAGCATCTCAAATGTAAATTACTCAGAAGAAAAGGAATGGCAAAGCAGCATGAAGATACAGGTGTATCTCCAAAACTTGTCACACTGACTGCCAATGGAGTACATGAAAAGGTGGCAACTGGAAGATGCTTTTATTCAGTGCCTGGTATCTGAAAGTCATTCAGACCAGAATGGAAGGAATTAGAGAAGGAGATAAATTCTTGCTGCCACATTCATTCTTTATTTCTTTCTTGTTTAAAGCAGAGCAGGGCTATAAGGGGAAAATTTATGAGAGTGGAAAAGAGTTTAAATACACAAGCAAAACCTGTTCATTCCGTCTCCCTTCACTTCTGTCCTTTCCCTCAGAGCAGTTCAGAGAAATAACTCCCAGTGCAGACTTTTAGCACAGAATCACAGAATGTGGGAGAAGGAAAAGTTTGTTGTATCATCATACTGAATCAGTACAGGACTGAGACTGTCTATTGCCTAATGCCTTTGCCAGGGAAATTTTAAATGGCTCATGTCACGGAGGCTTCCACCCTTCCTCTGACATTACATTTTGGATGGACTAAGTTATTTTTCTTTGTTGTTTGTACCATTACAGCCACATTTCAATTAGGTTTTTGCCTCCATTGTCCCAACTCAATAACTCAGTAAAATCTCTCCATTATTTTAGAACTGAAACCAGAATTAGTCTGACCAAAAACTGGTGAAAATTATTCCATGAAGGAAGTGAAATTCACAAAATTGTATGGATGACCAGCAGTGCAAAAGGGCTTTCTGTGTTTGGGCACACCTTCCTCACAGTTTCAAGCTGTATTGACAAAAGCCCATCACATTGCATGCAGAAAACTACCAGTTTTGCATTTATTTTACTGCGTACACTCTTGTGAGTTGATCACAACATTCCATGTAAATTATGAGGAGCTAAAGTGAGTGCTTCAAACCCTTACTTTGTTTTCATTTCTTTTATCCTTTTATAAAGCTGCTTACACTCATTTAGAGAATTTCTTAGCTGTGTTGAGATGCAGTAGATATCTAATGGAAACTAAGCTAGACACTCAGTTCCTGTGATTTTCAGTGCAAGAAATCCAACTCCTGGCTTGTTCCTTTCCATATACTCAATTAGACATTTACTTTAACTTTTAGACATGCATGCAAATTTCTTCTAGGTAACTTGGGAACTAAAACAACAATGAAAATTAGACTGGTGCATCTGAAAATGCTAGCTACTCTCAGGTATACATAGACAAGCAGGCAAATTGTTAAAGATCAAAGTATTGTTATGAAATAGTATTAACTGAATAATTCCCCCCATGTAGTCAAGGCTCATTTCACCAATACTATTCTCTAAATAAACACTGTAAAAGTGGAAGGGTTTATACTCCAATTGTATAAGGTGAGGACCACTTTTATTTTGTATTTCTGAAGTGCCATAGGACAAACAAGATTTCCACCCTCGATGGAGCTCAAAAGTCAGGTTACTACTGTTTTTCTCATTGTGGTTACTGCTGCAGGGTCTTCCTGCCAACCTCTGAGCAAACTCTCCTGTATTTCTGAGGGCTCTCTTATGTGTTAGAGGTCAGTACCAATATACAGCATATACAAGAGATGTTCCAAAAGTTATGCATCCTATTTTATTATGTTGGCTCATGATGTCTGCATCAGATGTTGGTGGTATGACAGAGAGGTCAAACATTCCTGCCAGTATTCCCTTACTTTAAGTTGGCATGTGATGGATGGGAGCAGAGAGGCAGTCTGACAAAATAGCATTCGACACAGAAGTGCATGTGAAGCAAAGGTGTGTCACTGAATTCCTCCATGCAGAAAAAATTGCACCCACTGACATTCATCAACCCTTGATGAACATTTATGGAGACCAAACAGTGGATGTGAGCACAGTGAGGTAGTGGGTGATGTGTTTCAGCAGCGGTGATAGCAACAGTGGGTCACCTCCGCTGGCGCATATTTTGAGGAGTGTGGCATGCAGGCTTTTGTTCCTTGCTGGTGAAAATGCATAGCTAATGGTCATAACTATTTTCATAGAATCATAGAACAGCTTGGGTTGGAAGGGATCTCAAAGATCATCTAGTTCTAACCAAATAATCTAGTTTTGTAGCTGACAGTTTGCTCTGTTATATAGTGCTATTGTGCTCTGTGAGTTGGAAATGATGGTGGCAACATTAGAATATCGCAAATTTTGTTCCAAGTAGGTCCCATGAATACTAACACAGGAACAGAAAGAACACAGTATGCAACTCTGTCAGGATCTATTGAACTAATGTGAGGCTGAAGGTGACAGTTTCTTGGATTGCATTGTTACTTGTGATAAGATCTGGTGTCACTACTATGAGCTGGGGTCAGTGGGCAGTGCATGGAGTGGTGACTTGGGAATTCTCCATTGAAGAAAAAGTTCAAGATGCAGCCCTCAGTGGATAAAATGATGTGCGCTGTCTTTTGGAATAGAGTGAAGTGATCCATTTGGATTTCCTGGGACCCATACAAACCATCAACTCTGACCACTACATCACAATGCTGACTAAGCTGAAGTCTTGAACTTCCAGTCAGGCCAGAGAAGACAACCTTTCTCTTGCAGTGCAGTAACACCAGACCCCATGCCAGTTTGAAGACTGTGGAGTACATTTGCCAACGTTGGCTGAACTGTCTGACCACAGCCACCAGACAGTCCAAATTTGGTGCCTTCTGACTTCCACCTATTTGGGCCTATGAAAGATGGACTGGGTGGGCAATATTTTCCTAGAAATGACACTATCATAGAAGTTATGAAACACCACTGGGTCACCTCCTCTGGTGCAGATTTTTATGAGTGTAGCATGCAGGCTCTTGTTCGTGCAAAAAGATGCATAGCTAATGGTGGAGCGTATGCTGAAAAATAGTGTTTTGTGGCTGAGAATTTGCTTTATTGAATAGTGTCATTGTTATTTGTATCTGTTGTAGTTTCCATGGAAACAAATAGGTGGCATTGTTTTCAGAGTGGCCTAGGTAGTATGTAGATTTGCATGATAAGATGAAAGAAAAAAAATCAAATCCCTGATAAGATCACTTACAGAGCTTTATTACAACAGAAAACAGTGATTTCAAAATAAAACTTCAATTAAAAAAAATATTCTGTAAATAATACAATATTTGCATGGGAAATATGCAAAATATCATCATGCAATTCTTAATCAAGCAGAGAGCTGCCAGACATACAAAAATAAGTTAATTCTGCTGTTAATATTGCTGCTTGTTATAAATATTAATTGAATGCCATTCAACATTAGTTCCATTATTATTTAGTGACTGTTTCAACTCCCCCACACACCTTTTAAATTGTCAAATAATTGGCTTTCTTCAGCTCATGTCTGTTCTCATGAAGTGAATTAATGTGGAAAAGAAAGAAAAGTTCATATAAAGCAACTGGAAGGACCAAATAATTATGTTTCTATACACTCTGCAAGCTTTCCTCTTTTGCCTAAGTTTGATAAACCATGAAGCAACATTTTGGACTCCTGGCCACCCTTGGTCTGAGTCCAGTATATGCCATCCTGCACACCTACTGTGTATCATGGATGCTCTGACCAAAATTCATGAAACGCTTGAAGAAAGCTGACAGACTGCCTGTGGGAGCAACTGTCTGGTTTTCTCATTAGCAAGAGCTAAAGTGTCTCTATCAGGACCTTTAGCGTAGTAAAAAGAACTCATTAATTGCTTAATTCCGTAGTTGCTATTTATGTCATTATTAATATTCTAGATTCTGACACTGGGGCAGATTCTAGTCTTAGTTAAATTAATAAGTTAACGGTAAATTTTAAAAAGTAGTTTTATTTCACTATTGTTCTTTTGGATTTCTTCTAATTAAAACCCAAACCTAGGCCAGGTTTCTTCCCTGTTATCGCAAGTGCATGTTTGCCTTTTGGTATATATGCAGTATTACATTGCACCATTGTGGTGCAAATTCCTGCACAAGTGCTAATGACTTTGTATTGAAATAGAATGTGATTTTGATAAATACAAATCCATTTTACAGAAATGAAGATGGATCTTACCTAGACAGTAGTTTTAAGTACTAGAGCCTGCAACACTGAATCAGCGCAGAATCTGGGAAAGAAAGCAGAATACCAGGACTTGTTGTAACCAACCAACACATTGCCTTCATCACTGGACTCCATTAATTCCTCAGCAGAAATAGACAATAGGCAAGACTTGCGCAGTCATAAACAGCAACGCTCTTATTTCAAGGATGTGCAAAACCTCATGTTTCTAGATATGTACGTTTTTACAAGTGTCACTGAGAAATCCAGTCATCACTTTGAAAAGTGGATCGCATTTGCATAGCATTTCAGTCAGTGATTCCTAGAATTCTAAGGATCTAATCTGAAGTTCTAAAAAAGACTGGACAAGATAAAAACAACCTTATTAAAGTCAACTGGTATGAGATGGCACAGGAGTTGTTCTGTCTTCACCCCATGTAACATGCAGATAACATACAAACAACAGATTGAGCACCGAACAGGGGTAACTAGATGAAAAGATGGTACTGTTTCTGACGATCTTTTGCTCCTTACTCCTTTCAGATTCATGAATTGATTTTGCTTTAATTTTATGCATCTGTGAATGTAGGCTGAGGCATATTTACAGATAAAAATAATGAAGCACTTTACCTTTACATAATTTTTCATTTTAGTTCTCTCACCATTATCATAAAGTATGTTAGCAGCAAAGTAACAAAGGCTAAGGGTCCCCAGGCTCATGAACTGGCTTTTCTGGGAGAGCAAGTGATCGCTTTCCATACTTTCTTTCAAAAATGCACCTAGAGTCTTACTGCTCTGACAGTTAATAATCTTTTCTCATTTTCAGCCCAAAATTATTCAGGCCAGATGATAGCAACTTTTTACTGTATCAGTTCTATCATTTCCTTAATGAGCTCTTCTCCCTCCTAGTGTTTATCCTTAGATGTAGACAAAAAAGGAGTCATCACCCTCACAGAATTATTTCTCAGTGTAAAAGAATGAAGATCTTAGTCTCAGCTCATACAACATGCTCTTCATTTCCTTGTCTTCCTGTCAATCCTACTTTGCTTGTGCTTTAGTTCATCTCTGCAGAACTTTGTCAGTCAGCAGATGTGTTCTGTATTCCTGATGGAATCAGAATCACAGAATGGTGTGAATTGGAAGGGACCTTACAGCCCGTCCACTGCCATGCCCTTGCCATGGGCAGGGTTGCCACCCACCAGATCAGTCTGCCCAGGGCCCCATCCAACCTGACACTGAACTCCTCCAGCGATGGGGCATCCACAGCTTGTCTGGACAGCCCGCTCCTATGCCTCACTATGCTCTGAGTGAAAAATTTCCCCCCTAACATCTAATCTGTATCTCCCCTTTTAGTTTAAAACCAATCCCCCTTGTCCTATCACAATAAGACTATATAAACAGTTGGTCTCCCTCCTGATTACAAGCTCCTTTTAAGTACTGGAAGGCCACAATGAGGTCTCCCTGGAGCTTTCTCTTCTCCCACCTGAACAAGCCCAGTTCCCTCAGCCTGTCTTTGTAGAAGAGGCTCATTGCCTCCTCTGATGGCCATAATTCCCTGGCTCTCTTGGAAACCCTTGTCTAATACATCCAGTGATCTCATTTGTTCATCATCTGTCACCCCTCACATGTTATTAGTCCCAGCATGCTGGCGTTCTTGCAAGTTAGGATGGGATTTAATGGTGGGAGCAACTACTTTGTTAGGGAGACAGAAAACAGCAATGTACTCTTATATGTGATTGTCAAGGCTCAGCACAGACTCTGGCAGAATTGAAAGTGATCAATGTGTGTACTTCTTTAGGACAACACAGACCAAGACATGCCTGGAAAGCTGAGCAAAAGAGGAAGAACAAGAAAATGCCTCTTCCCTTCCTGAGGCAACTCAGGTGGGCCTGGCTGGTAGCAGGATCCCAACGCCTGGTCCCTGGTGACGCATCTGGATGTGCTGTGTGCCTGCACCTCAGGGCTGCTCTCAGGTGCAGTGGCTGAGGTCTCTAATTGGAATCATGAAGAAGAAAAAGAAAAGAGTCCAGGAACCAGCTCAGAATGTTTTTTCTTTGTGGAAATACATCATTTACGTGCATTGCATGTGGCAGGGAGGGGGGAAAAGCCATCATGGGACTGGCATAAGTGACACAAAGCAATAAATAAAAACCATGTTGATGTACTGAGAAACTATTCTCCCAACTCCCAGTTAAGGACAATGAATTTTTATTTTGCTTGCTGTAGCTCTTTTTATTTCTTCCCATCACACAATTTTTAGCAATATTTGCAAAAACTTTGAAGCAATATTGCTACAAATACATATTTAAGATTTGATTACTCATTCTCATCCACTATCATGTGCCAGACATGCAGCCTACTCTAACAGATTACTGTTCTTAAAGTTGTTACAGGAAGGTTAAATAAAATGTTACTTTTATGACACTGAATATCTTTATGATGTTTTAGCTAAATCATAGGCTGTTTGATGATGCCACAGATGTTCCAGGTATTAAAATCAAACTGACAAAATGTCATCGGTCCTTCACTCTAGCCACCACATCTCTGATCTTTAAGCACCTATCATTTGTTGTACTGTACCTTAGGAGCCTGTCCCTGCCACGCCTCCTGATGTACATTTATGGACACAAGGAAAAGTCTAAGCATATCCAGCCTGCTACAATAGTCAGATCAAAGTCTGAACTGAAGCCACCGTAAATCTTGATTTTCCAGGTTCCCGTCCACTGTGATTATTAACCAACACTTTTCAGTATAGCCTTCTTATCTGATTTATTCCACTTTTGAAGTCTTGGGAGAAGGTATATATATAAAACATACTGTCTGTAGAAAAATTATTAAAAATAAAAGGTGTGGCTTCTAAGGTAGCATGAGAAGAGTGACTTCTGTTGCAATCTTTATGTGGGAAAAGGAACACTCAGAAAATGCGTATTAGAGAAGTTCAGAATCTTGGTTTTGCATTGTTGAGCTTACTCTTTAAAATACAACTAGAGCTGGACAGAGATGTTGAAATGGGTATTTTGACATGCTCTTGGTGAAATTTTTTATTTAAATTAAAAGAAAAAGCAGACTGAAATGTTTGCATATCTTTGTGCTTCTTGCTACCTATTCTAGTTCTTTCTATTAAAAATATAGATTAATGTTTAGCTGACACATGCAAACAGAAAATGGAATTTCATTTGAAGATATATACGTAAGAAATTACAGTGCAATCACTTTAAGGAGTTTTGGGCCTCAACAAGTTTTGCAAAGTAATTCAAGTATGAAGAAAACCAACTTATTTTAAACATTTTCAAATCTTGATTTTTTTAGTATTGTAATCTATTTTTCAACACACTTGAAATGTTTCAAGAGATGAAAGCATCTCATTTTTAAATCATTCACATCCATATGCCATTCACATCCATATGCCATCTTTTTTTTTTTTTTCCCCAGACTGAAAGGAATGCCTAGGCTGAAGCTGGCCAGTTACTTAGAAAGCCGTGTTAGGAAGATACCAATAAAAAAGAAGGATTTCAAAATGATTTGCCATACACTATTTTGAAACAGTGAGAACAGCAGCAGAATTATCTATGTAAGTGTAGGCTCTAAAGGCACCTGCACTTCAAACCCCTTTCCCTTGACTTACTGGTGTGAAGTAGTCCCAGTATGGTTTAAAAACATGTCCAAATGACTTGCTTGCTGGTCTTACCATTCAAATATTTGTGATCAATGCATGGTGCATACTTCTCCTAGGCAAATGATTTAGAAACATACTTCAAATAAAAAGCTGAAAAAAGTCACTTAGAGAAACATTTTCTACCTGTAGCATGGAAGTCAGACCCACATCTCTCATTAATGTTAATGCCAGTTGTGCAGCTAACTCTTCACACGGTACCCGCAAGTCTGCTTTCAAGACTCCAAAAAAGAAAACGATGCTCTACTTTTATAGGACTCTTGCCAAATTTAGAGCACTGAAGTAGAGCAAGGGCAATCATATTTCATGTTTCAGAGTAGAAGAAAATGGCCTGGAGATGAGATTTTTCCCCCTAAGGTATTGCACTTTCTGCTGCAACATTATGGGTTTCTTTCTCTGAAGTGCTAAGTACTGGAGTGCTGGGCACCACAAAAGCCACAACAGGGAGCTGACAAAAGAGAAATCCATGTCTTCTGAATTTTTGAAGGCTCTTGTTCTGTTGGTTAGCATGGAGAAATAACCCAGGAAATCTTTCACTAGCTATGATAGACAGTTCTGACTCATCCAGCACCTGCCTCATTTATGGCCTTGCTTGTGCAAGTTTGGCTAAGCCAGGCCTTTGAGTCTCTGTTGAAGCTTCATGTATGTTTATTATCTATTCATACATTTAACCAAATGCAAATTACACTGGGTAGACAAAGTAAAGTTCCTTTACATTCGCTTATGTCTAAATGTCAGTATGTAACTGATACTTTCATACTTGACAGGTCTCTCAGGATCATTCCTTGTTTTCGGATAGATAGTTTCTCTCCAAAGACAGCAAGAATGACTGGACACAGTCTGACAGTCCTGAATTTGCAAATGCTCCTGTATGTCTCACAGTACCATTTCTTGTCGTTATGCTAGCTATCTTGAAAAAAATTCATTTTTTTTTATATTGATAGAATATCAAAATTGATATTACAGTAAAAAAAACTTATCAGAACACTGCATAAAACATATGTCCTTTTCTTTTCCATTGCATTTATGCTCCATTAAACTCCACTGACTGCATGGGAAAGTTATCATCAAAACTGAGCTATCATCTGAACTTCAGAGCATCTGGCTCAGAGTGTTACTTTGTTCTTGCTGGAAATGTGGGGGCAATGTGCCAGCCCCACCACACAGGGGAAGCACACTGTGTCTGTCCTACAGACCAGGCAGCTGTGGGAAAGGCAACATCTCCACCATCTAGAAAGCATTAAATGTGTCAGTAGTTGGTCTGTCTGGTGCTGGAGGTGATAGCTTCTCCTCGTCTAGTACTTCTTTTGTGAGCACCCTATCTTGGAGCTCAAGTCAGTGGCCTTTTCTAACTTTTCCAGGGTGTGTCTGTATTACGATCAGTATGCTTATAAGAATTGTCTAAGTGTTAAACTTGTACAGCCATTTTGCTTGATATCCAGACTTCTCGCCTGAAATAAATACAGCTAGCATATCTCTGTATGTAGAGCAGTCTATAATGATTGGTTTTCTCTTTACAATTTTCATTTTGAATGTTTTTTCCTTTGACTTTTCTGTAGTAATCCATGTTTAAAATAGCTAAAATTTTGGAACATCAGCGCGAAGCTCCACAGTTTATGGGAGAGAACTTCTGGCTTCTCTGGTTTTATTTGTATTGGTTCCCCATAGAATTTAATGCCCAGAAATCTTGTGAGCTAATGTTAGATTTCACAGTTTTCCCAAACAAATTAAAAAAAAAAAAATCATAAAGGGGGGGGAAATGCCATCTTCACTTAACTTTGAAATGTGATCCGTGGCTTTTTCAGAAGAGGCAAATAAGTGCCTCTCGCAATAGTGCAACAGATGTATATTCATAGTTTCCAATGGAATAGCAAAAGGGAGATGAAGTGAAGCAGGAATCCTTTGTTACTAGCAAGAAAATTTTCTCAATTTTCAGCAACTCACACCGCATTATTAACTCACAACAATTTAGCAAAGCTGCAGCTGTAACAGATAATACTTTGTACTTAGAGCCTTTCACGCAAGACGATCAAAACAGTTCAGAAAGGCAGGCTTTGTTAATTCCACAGCACAGATGAGGAAACCGAGGCACATGAATTATGTGGCGTAATCTTGAGTGCAATGTAAACTCTACCATTAACTGAAGAATCTTAGTTTTCTAGTCTACTTAGCTTATCTGTGTGGCATAACTGTATTTACATGCTGATACTACTGTTACTGAATGTCTAATGTATTATATAATGAATGGGAAATTATCTGTTGCATTATAAACAGTGGATACAATAATAAATGATAGTTAATTATGTGTAATAGATTTGATCATTTATTGCTACAGGATGTCAGTAATAAAAATCATTATAAAAAGATAATCAACTTCATAGTCTCACAAAACAAAACATACTAGCTATCTGTTACTTTCCTTTTAAGTTTTGTTATTAATGTTCTATTGTTATCTTAACATAGAACACGACCTAACCCACAAACCATTCTTTTCAATTTAAAAAATGTCATGTATTTCATGTAGGTACATGAGTACCATTGAATCATACTGAAGAGTGAAAATGTCAGTTATTTCTCACAGTAAAACATTGAAATAAGGAGAAGGAGATGGAAGTAGGGAGAAAAGCAGCAATAATCATCGATAAGTGAATAAAGCCAAGCTGATAATAATATGACGTGGTAGTGGTTTTACAGTGGTGGACAGCAAGGAACCGCTAAGCCACTCTCCCATTCCCAAACCTCAGAAGGACAGTGGGATAAAATATAATGAAAACAAACAAACAAACAAAAAAACCTCATGAGTTGAGGTAAAGACAGGGGGATGTCTCACCAGCTACCATCATGGGCTAAACAAACTCAGTGTGAGAAAGATTAGTATAATTTATTGCTTACTGATAGAGCAGTGAGAACTAAAGCAATCTGAAAATACCTTGCCCCCACCCACACTCTTCTACCTCCTCTCCTCAAGCAGTACAGGAAATGTGGGTTGGAGTCAGTCCATAATGCCTTGTCTCTGCCTTTCCTTCATGGTCACTCTCTTCTCCTCTGCTACAACCGCCCACAGGATGCTGTCCTTCCTGAACTGATTTATTTAGGTGTCTCTCTGTTTTGCAAACAGAACATCAAATATAATTATATATAGCTAATGTAATTAAAGAAATAATGTGAATTTAACCAGAGAGTTGCCATTTTATGCTAAACATCTCCACTTGACCATAAACACTTGAAAATGAATTGTATGGGAGATCTATGAATGAGACAGCAGCTAACATTGTAGATCTGCCCTATATTGGCTTCAGTCATCTGATTAAGTAGATTTTCACTTTGGAGTGTTTAAGTGAAAAATGTATTGGTTACAAAATTTGGACAGTTTTCCCATTTATGATAGAAATCCTATTAAAATTAATCAGTCTTTCCATTTAAAATAGCCTGATAAAAATTTAAATCATGAAAATGCTATGCTACATTTAAACTATTGTTCAGTTAGCTTATTAATGAGATCAAAAGTTACCACTTTTTTTGTGACACTTGATCATTTGAAAGCATGTCAAGAACTTAAATCAAAGACCTTTCAAATACATTTTTATGGAAATAGTCGTATTGGAGCCAAAATGAATACCTTTTCTCTAAAACCACTGCATTTATCCAGAAAATAAAATACTGAATGGAACAGGAACTAATTCTTCATCCCAAAGCTGTAAGCGCTCAGTGCAATGAATATATGGCCTGAAAGTCATACACAGTTTAACATAGGCACATCTGGTGCACAATTCCTAATCAGGTCTGGTTTTATAAAGAGTTTCAAGTATTCTTTCTCTTACATAGTGCCTCTACTATGACTATCACAATACTCATGCACAGTGGCCATCATTACAGGGATATTAGGTTGTCTCACTATTTATGAGGAGCAATCAGAGGGGACTAATAAAAATCTTCCTAATCAAGTGGTGATAATGACTTTATACCTCATTGTCAAATACCCTCGTTCTGTTATCAGTCTTCTATTTTGTCAGGTCTCTGTGAAAGTCTCACCTTATTCACAATTTAAAATGCATTCAGTGCTATGGAAAAAAATTCTACTTCACTTTGAAAAGTTCTTTATTTATTGATTAAGCAGCAGCTTAAAGGTGCCGCTTAAATGTGTCGCTTAAGTTAAATGCATAGAGGTGCCAGACTTGAACCCAGATGAATATTGGTGTTGCACTGGTGCAAATGCCTTTTAATAAAAGTCCAAAACAGAGGTTAACCTTTTTGGGAGGAGTCATTGGTTTGAAGATTCAACTGTCAGTGAAGTACCAGTTTGAGAACAGTGAACATCACTGCACTGGTATTGGTTATTCTATTGGACTGCTGGGTCGGGAATGGATTTCCTGGCAGCTAGGGCCCCCTTGGCTTGAGTAACTCCAATCCAAGTGTATCTTTGTGGAAGAAGTAGGTTCTTTGCATCCCTTTGGTCTTGGCAGGGTCACAGACCACCGTACCTGAGTGTTCAGGAGCATGGGATGTTTCTCCTGTCCACTTCCACCATCAGAAGGACTCACAAGGAAGGCTGCAAGGGATGAGCTCTGGAGGGTGGGAGTCCTTCCAGAGGCTAGAAGAACTTGTCATTGGGCTCCTAGTGTAAAAAGAAAGGGGCTTAAAGAAAAAGCCTGTTCCAGTTTTCAATCCATTGATAGATCTTTACCATTTTCCATCACAACTATGCAATGAAGCATTATTCATTGTCTGCAGGGCAGCCTAGGATCCTTCGAAGTAGTGCAAAATACCATTTCTGAGAAGGATGACAGAGTGCTTGACTTAAAACAACACATCTGAAGAAACAGTTAGCATTTTAATTCAAACCCCACCAAACTACAAAATGTGCCATCATTTTGATGGAAACTCATTAAAATCATATGTTCACCTTGGTTTCCCTCTGGAGCACCTTATGAAAAAAAACAAAGTTTGCAGCTGACTCCCTAAATGCAGGCACGTACCAAAGCCATCTTGTTCAGTACATTTGTTTATCTTGGGTTTGTTGTTTTGTTGCAGAAATATGCTAGACCCTTAATCCCAGTAGGAAACTGAAACTGTGAGAAAGACAAAGTCTGGCTGACCCCCTACAAGAATAAGCAGCAAATCCTGCTGAGAAACAGCAGTAGCAAAAACGGAGGGTATTACCAGAGAGTTTTGACTTGGAGGATGACAACTGTTTAAAAAATGCAGTGACTGAAGGAGTAATTCTTCTACACCCTCCCACTTTGTCTTTATTAAGCATGTAACAAATGGTGAATTGAAATCTATACTGGTAATAGTGTCAATGAGGGATCAGGATTATACATGATACTTCCTCAATTTGTTATGCCTCATTAGCATTGTGGCTTATTGCAGAGAACGACACAGTTCCCAGGCATTCCCTCATGGCCTGTCCTGATGGATAATGGAAATAAAGAAAGGAAAGGCACGGGTGACACAGTGCTCTCACAACATTTATCAGGGGCATAGTTAGTTGGGTTAGGTATGCTTCTCATTCTCCGGTAGAGTCACATATTGATCTGAATTAATAGTCGTGCACTCTTGGAAGGGACTGGTGCTAATGAATACCTATGTTTATTCTCTGAAAAATTATTTACATTGCCAGGAGAAAAAGAACGAAATACGGTTCTTTACATCAGACACTCAAACTCTCCTCAGTTTAAGCTCTTCTAGCTGACCTGCTTTTACTGGAGGCAAAATTCTGCAAAATTAGATGGATGTATTTATCTTATCTGAATCTCAACTTTAAGAATGGCTAAATGACTGTTCTAAAAAAACTTGTGGTTTTTTTTTTTTCTTTTTCAGTTCACAGTTAAAAGTGTTTTCATTTTGGTTGCACATCTTTGTCATATCCTGGCACATGAGCTAAATAACAGCCATTGTATGAAAAAAAAATCACGTAGGAAGCCTTGATTTCAAACAAAATGAAGAGACTAGTAAGAAGTGAGGGATAGAAGCCTTTAATCAGGCAGAATGATGCTGAAAACTAACTTGCTGTATTCACCAAGTATTCACACTGTTAATTAGGACCAAGCTTCTGTCCAAATGAGAACTAAAATTTTCTGACCACCTAAACCACTCTGCTTTCCTCCCCAGGAACCATCTCTGCTTGGAAAGCCACCAGGAAGAGGCCTGGCCTTCCCAGGTGAGCACCAACAGCAGCAATGAGTCTCTTGCAACCACTTGGCTACCTCTTTCTGCTCCACAGCTGGGATTAATGCCCAATTCTGTGAGCATTTTTCCTCTTCCTCCTGTTTGCTCCACTGCAAAGTCAGACAGTTTAGTATAAACTCCCTTCAAAGAAGCATCATTCCAGCTGCTGAATCAGCTGGTATATAGAATTAAAGTCTTCTCCTTTCCTATCTGCTTCCTCTCAGCTGACAAGTGTGCTTGATTGCCTCTTAATGCAGTGCTAATTTCATCCTAGTTGCAGTATAGGTGGACTGAGAACCTTTATTTGGGGTTAGGCCAACTGTGAAATTGGTTGGTGAAAGTCTTAAGAACTGCTGAAAATAAGGTGGATTTCACTTGATGTTGATTATTGCCAGTAGATGTACAGTTTTATGCTTCTGATTGGTAAAATGTTGCTTAAGGTGACTGTCATAAGCATGATAGCAAACTAAGACAAGGCGAGGTTTTGCATTTGAGTTCAGCGCTATTAATGCAAACCCCAAATAGTAGAGAGATACTCTACTCTCTGCAAATGCACTTTCCCTCCTAGCTCACATTGTCATGTATACTACTTCTATTACAAGTTAGAAAGCAACTAGTTTTAGGAGAAATGAAATTTTATCTGCATCCTCAAGGTTTTTGGGAGAGCCATAATTTCAAGCTGATAAGTGTTAAAATGAGTCAGAGGGAAAGAAGACTAAAAAAAAAGAGATTCATAATTAATGATAGCTACCAGTAGACATCTTTGTGAGAGAAAGTAGTAAGCAGTTTTTGCCTTTATCTGTAGAGAAGACAAAGAGCAAGGCTGGTGTGAAACCCATTCTGGAGCAATGGAAACCAACAAAATTAAAAACAACAACAACAACAAACAAAAACAAACAAACAAAAAACCCTGTTCATCAGCAAGGAGCCTATAAGAAATAGAATGGAAAAAAGTTGAATGTGTGTTACCAGTAGATATATGAGGAATCTGCACACAGGTGAGTCTATAGTATGATTGTATGATGTATTGAAACCTCTATTTTTGTGTAATGTCTGGAATTTCGCTTGCTGTTTTTGTAGCAAACAAGAAGGTTGTGGTGTACCCAACTGATACAGGTGAGATCTTAGATACAGTTGTCAGCAAAATCACCTGTTCAACAGCTTGCATGAGAAAAGAAAATAAATGATAGTGGGAGCTGCACCCTTTTTTCTGAATTAGCCTTCACTTCAGTGAAACAGAGGGTTGCTATTTAGGAATAATA
Source organism: Pavo muticus (assembly GCA_016647715.1). Taxonomy (NCBI): domain Eukaryota; kingdom Metazoa; phylum Chordata; class Aves; order Galliformes; family Phasianidae; genus Pavo; species Pavo muticus. Next base: position 130,088 of record JACDJE010000058.1, read on the forward strand.
GTAGTGAAGAAGGTTAGGCCTAGAAGCTTATTTGAAGTCTTATGTGTATTCACTGTCCAGACATATAAGAGAGGAGATGAACCTCAAGTAGATGCTCAGTCATGTCAGAGAATCTCTGTGTTTTTTGGGAATGATGTTTCATGTAGGTGATCTGTATGGGTGAGTCTTGAATTGTGAGAGAAGCTTGAGGGTAACAGCCAACCTTTCCATTGTGTACGAGTTTCACTCACACACAGAAACCTTGAGGTACTTTGAACAGTTCAGCTGATTACTCACGCAAGAATTAAAAACCTTTCAATGTCAACAGTACCTGCAACCCTGAATTTATTTGAGGTTATTTTTATTTCTAGGGGAAGAGTATTTGCAGTATTCCCTTTAAGATGCCCTAAAGCAACATTTGAATGTTTGCAACATGGGGAACTTCAATTTCTTGGCACCAACCATATTCTGTGAGTTAGTCTGTCAGCAACCAGTCAGTGATTATATAATCTAACCTGCAAAGCCTTTTAAAAATGGCATTTAAAACAAAATACCTAAGATCAGAAAATGTAGACGTTGAAAAGCTGTTATGGTGCTAGAATAATCATTCAAATTCTGTTCTAAAAGTAGCAAGTATAGCATTAAATGTATATCTATATATATTCTTATCCTTTATACAGGCAGCAGGAACACTGCAAGATAAATTTACATTTCATAGTGGGAAACAAACCATCCCACAAAGATACGATAAATCATCAGAGGAACAACGAGGTGCCATGACACATGCATATGTTTTTCTACAGTCATATGAAATGAAGATATGAGGAACACAACCCAATCTCCATCTCAAAGGTTTGTTAACCATAACTAAGCCTGACTGCATAAAGAGCAGCCTCGCTGAAATTTCAAGTATGGATTTTTTTTTTTTTTCCAACAGTAGTTCCCCAATTCTTTTTTTATTAATGTGTCTTGGTCAATCTACTAACCTAGTTTTCAAATCACAAGAATTCTTAAGGCTTTGTTATATAGGCACAAGGGCAACATAGACTTGCTTCCAGTGATATTTTGATTACAAGGAGGAAAAAAGGCTGCCATTCCAGCAAAACAAATTCTGAAAGAGGATTATTCATTCTGGTTCAACATCACTGACTTGTGTGAACATAGACCAGAAAGAAGTTTGGACAAATAAGTTTGTGGAAACAAATGAAAAATTCCCATAGAAATATTATTTTGATCAAGAAGTAATTTCCATAAAAGCAAATGAACAAATTCCATGTAAAAAAATGTTGATTTCCTCTTTTTTTTTTTTTTTTTTGTTGTTGTTTTAAGTTTATCTTTTTTTCCCATAGAAAACCAAACCAACGCATTTCAGTTTGGCTTTGCTTGACCCAAATTAGGGTATGGGGGAGGGGTGCTGAAAACTGAACCAGATTGTTTTAAATCAACTGACTTGGCATAAAACTACATTTCCTACCAATGCTTTTGCTTTGCCAATCATAGTTTCAATTCCCCATCTCTTTTGGGCCAGCCTCCCTAGAAGACCATATATCCTATAAAGTAATAAATGGATTTCACTGACACATGGCTCGTCTACGAGATAATTAATTCTCAGTAAGCGAGGATATGAATTTACAGTGTACTAGCTATGCTGCACTGACTGTCCATATGGACATCCTAATTGCATTGTGGCTTACTCTATCTAAAGAACATTAAGGATATAACTACGCAGGCTCGTTACTAGGAAGAAAGTGAGGATAAGGGTTTACTACTCTCTATGGCACTAGCTGCTATGCTTGAGTTGCCTTGGTGAGCACTCCTTTCTTGGAGTAATGTGACAGAGCCCTGAGTGTCCAGGATGGAATTGCTGTAGACTAATTCTGTAAATTCAGAACCTGAGCTGGCCTCTTCAGGGAAGTGTTGATACATATGATGCATCATACTCCAGATTATGAAGCAGCTTACTTGCTCTGCGCACTTTGAATTCCCTCCTGTGTGGCACCATATGGAAGAGAGACATGTATAGATTCATCCATTCTCAAGATACAATTCAGTATTCACTCACTGATCAGTATCTTCAGTTTTTCAGAATATACTGCATGAGGGTCATGTTCAACACCAATGCTTTTCCCTTGCTGTGGTTTTATTCTTCCAAAATGCCTAACCAGTTTGAGCAAACTTCAGATGATAACTGTTCAGGTAATTCCAGCTGGATATCATGTACTAATCTACAGTACTCCAGGTTTGGCATCTGTCCTGGTTTCCAGCTTTATTGGTGCAGGAAAGTGGGCAAGTGCTCATGAGTGCGGTTGGAGGCAAGCACTAATCAGGTTCCTATCTTTCTTCAGCATAAGCACAGCAGCAGAAGTTCAGACTCAAACCGTTTGTAGTTGCTACTGAATTAATTCAGTTTTTCATGGCTGCTATATCAACTGGAAGTCTCACAGAAGGATTTCTTGTGAAGCTGTCAAAAGTGCTGGTTTCTAACCAGGACTAAAATAGCCTGGAGCAGACTTCCAGGCCAGCGAAGCCTGGAGATGCTAGAACTAGGGAGTTCAAAGATGGACTGTCTAGTTGAGCTCTGTGGCCAGGCATGCATCTCCTCCTTTTTTTGTTTTCCTCTTCTCTTGCCACTCAAAGGACCATCAAGTTCAAAGCGTGCTTTGCCTGTAGGGGTATTACCCTTTGTTTTGCTTATCGTTGCCTCTTGGAGGCCAAATGGCACAGAAAAGAGAAGAGTTTGCTTTATCTGATGATGGCTCCTTTACTCCACCTATAATTTTCACTATCTCACAATCTTAAAGACTTTTGACAGATTAGGCTGACAGTAAGTAACATATTCAAACCTTACTGGGGAAAGGCATGAGGATAGTGACAGACAACAGCTGAACGGAGTCACATATACAACAGTGATAAACCTAATATTCTTGGAAGATCAGAAAAAAATGTTCCCAAGATTTTGTTCTTTGTTTCAGAAGTCTATGCTTATAACCTTTGTATTTTTATTTCTAGCCATACATTGAAATACACTCTCCATGTGACACAAATGGGAAAATTTCTTGCTGAAATGTGTTTATAGTGAGTAGCCTACCTGAACATGGCATCAGACACACAGAAAAATTACAAATTTGCAAGGTGCTTTAAATCTAAAATTAGATCTGAATTTTACACATCTCTCTATATATGTGTATGTATATACCTGTGTATGTAAGTTCTACTGTCAATTTATGAATAACATAAAACACCATTTCCAAATTTTGGAACAGCAGCCTGGTATTGCAAAATAAAATAAAATTAAAACAACACCATCATCACCACCACCAAAATAACCCTAGCAAATTCCTCGGCATCAATCCTTCTCACATTTAGACCACCTAAAGTGTGCAGCGCTACACTGGGGAGACTTGATCAGATGCAGTCATTTGATACAGCAAAGACATCCTGCCAAATCTAAAGTCTTCTAATGTAAGTAAATCATTTTACTTGAGATGGATTGTAATGTTAAGTTGTTTTATGGGAATAATCTACATAGTGAATATTGCACTCAGAAAAAAGGGTTTGAAGCGAGAGATTCTCAGATAAGTAGAAATATTCTTTTTCTTGCAAAATTTGGCTCTTCAGTTTGTCAGCCCGAGGAGTCTCTAGGAATTAATTCCTGATGCACTTGAAGAAATTTCTGTTCATGATTCATTCATAGAGAAATAAACAGTAAAAACCTTTTTCCACATCAACTTGCAACTCCATTCATATTTATCAACCGGTTCTTAATCCATTTAATCCAGCCAGAGTGCCTGTGAAAAGGAGAGAGGTATGGTGTGAAATGTGACAGCCACCAGAGCAGCAGGAGGAATCTGTTATTTCATACCCATCCTTCCATGTTGCAGCAGTTCTGTGGCTCCCAAGCGCGATAGGGTGGGCGCCTGCACAGAAGCAGTTCCCAGGGAGATGCTGAGGCTTTGCTACTGAGGCAGTGCTGGGCACTGTGTCCTCAGGGGAAGGCATGGGGTGGAGAAGCAGAGGGCACAGTGGTTGGCGAGTGTCTAGAGGTAGGAAACGTTTGCTTATATTCTTTATTTTTTAAACTAAGCGTTACTTCTCCTTTCTTTTAGTTTGGAGGTCTAAGAGATCGGCTTTGTCCCTGTTCCTCTACCATGACCTTTACCGTGAAACAACTGTGTGGATCAGTAGAAAGAATGGGTTTGGTGTGAACAAAGGTCAGCTGTGGATTTTTGATTTTGTAGATGTGTGCTTTTGAAGCTCTGTGTTAACACCGTGTTTGAATCAGGAGCCTCGTCTCAAGCTGTAATACTTCTGCGCTCAGTTCGGTGCTTTGATGGCATTGCAAGCTACATTCCAGCCTCTTAACCATAATCTGTGTTTTCTTGGCACTGAATGTGTGAACAAATTTGGGATTTGGTGGGGTTCTGGAGGGAGATGAATTTCATCCTGTAGGAGAGGAAAAGCTCAATGTTGTTAATAATGGAAAGTCATATTAAATTTGGATGCTTGTAGTGGAATTTTAGATTACGTATCAAATTCTCCTGGCCAGGAGTGAGGGGGGTGCAAAATGCTTATTCTCAACCATCCAGATTTTAGTCACAACTGATAAATGCTAATGGAGTTGATAAATGCTTATCATAACATTACAGGTACATTTAAAGGTACTGGCTGTGTCCCTCTCACAGGTATGTGTGGTGCAGAGAAAAACTCTTAGCCTTTTTTCACTTGATTTGCCAAATCCCCAGCCCTGCAGCAGGGCTCCCTGCTCTGTGCCCAGCTGCTGGATGGTGCTCTGGGATTCAGCGCCTGCACTGCCTGCTCCTCTCCTCTGTTCACTGGATCCCTTTGCTGTCCTATGACCTGTCTAATATGGAGGAGAAGACATCTAGTTGACTGCACAAAGAGGTTTCCCTCGTTCATTAGTTCATCTACCCATCCAGCCCTCTGCCATAAAATTGGCCTGTGAAAAGGAACATCGGAAGAAAAAGGACAAAAGCTGGACCAAAGTAATCAATGGAAAGGAAGAAGGAAAAGGTGATGGGAGCAGCCAGAGCTCAGTGTGTAGAGTGAAGGGAGATGCATCAAGCAGGAAAAGATGCTTTCTGTCTTTTGCCTGATGACAATCCCTCCTGAAGTGCTGAGACTTGAAATTAAAACAGAGACTTGATTTCATGAGTGTGTGTGATGTCTAATGCTGGTTTTATAGAATTATGTGGAAACCTCATGCAAATTTGCCTTCAGGCTTTTCCATGTCCTAACCCAGACAGCTCTTTCCTCCTTTCAATGCTTAGCAACTTATATCGTACTAAACTACAGAGACAGTGTATTAGTTTACCCAAATTCACTGTCATTTGATTGCATTTTGTTTTACGCATAAGTGAATGATGAAGAGGTACCAGTGCAAGAAGTCTTAAGTGCAAGCCCCTGCTAGCAGCAGACAGATGGACAGATTCCAGGTTGTCTTAATTTTTTCAATAAGCTGTTCTAATACAGTTCCTCACCAAGCATTTCTGATATACAAGGTGTTGCATTTACAAGAAAGAATTAGAGAAAGAGGAGGTATCTTTCCTTACCAGATTAAAGAAACTAATTATGTTGAGGATTTTTTAGTACTTTAAAAAACAAGAAGTGGGTGTTAGTTCTATGTCATGCTACAAAACATCAACGTGGTGACCCCATTTAATTATCTTCTTCGTTCACTAAGCTCCTAGATCTGCAAGACTTCTTGCATTTCACAGGGACAATGGAATACTCAAAGACAAAAGATGATGTTTAAAAAGAAAATAACTAATTAGATGTCAAAGCTTTATTTTAAAAGTGCTCAGTGGGAAAAACATTGAGGGATTTTGCACAGATACAAAGGCAAACAGGAGGTTTATCCTATTAACTATGTGCTTCTAATCCATATATCCACTCAGAATCTAGCCATTTTATCCATCAGCCAGGCTGGGTTGTATTAAAGGGGGACAAAGTCTGAGTATGACATGGGTATTTTTATGTCTTACTGTACCTTTTTTCATATGATGTCATTTTTCTGCGTAAGTAGCTTTCCCAGGATGATTGCTGAAATGAGAATTGGATACCAGGGTATCAGTCATTCTATACATCTGCTACAAGTGCTTCTACTTCCTTAATGATGCTGAATTTTTGTTCATAATGCGCAAATGCACACAGTTTTCATTATAGTACTGAAGCAAAAGTGGGGAGGACTAGAAAATAAGAAGGCACCAGTCAGCACCTTTTTAACCATGCACAATGTGTAATTCAAAATGTTGCAGGACCCAATTGACAATCTAATGTCATTTTAAGGCATAAAATCATGAAACAGTTTTCTTCAGTATTCAAGACATGGTTATGACAGACACTTACATGCTGGCAAAGCCCCACGTATGTTATCAGCAATTCTGCAGTATGGTTACGAGGAAAATTGTTTGCATATTAATTATTACATCAAAAGAATAAAATAGTGTTCCCTGATCCAGAAGACACTTTGGAAGTCACCAAGAAAAGCTCCAAGTGGAGGAACAGCGTATAAGGTAAATAGCATCTTTTTCAGGAAAAAAAAAAAAGGAGTGAGGCCCTGTGAAGTGCTGGTTAAGTGTAATACACTTCATGCAGATTCAAAAGTGCAAAATGCTACTAGATAGAAGATGATGACAGATCTTTGCTCTTGTCAGCAGAGAGACAGTAACTGTATCAAGTCATTATCACCCAAGTTGTTACTGTGAAGAGTAAATAAAACAAAAATAGCGACACAGAAGATTGTGAGATTGTTGATCCAGATTCTGGATATTTGGAAACCAGCAACAGAAGATTCAGCTGTGAAGCACCTTCATCTTGAACTGGAAGCTGAATTTAGAGGAGTGCTATGTTTTATCATGAAAAGAGAAATCATCCTGTATCCAGACAGCTTGTGATAAACCCGACAGCGATAATCTAGCACTAAAGACGGTCTAAAGCAGCCAATTCAAAAGAAAAATACCTTCAAGTGGTTTTGAGTAGAACAGCTTTACAGATGAGAGATGACATCAAAGTAGAAACTGTGAAAGAGTTGTTGTCTTCTTGATGATGAGAATTCAATCACGGTTCACTAATTATACCTATTTCAGTCGCAGTCTTTCCTGCACAGTGTTAGAAGAAGAAAGATTTAAGACCATCAACCACAATACTTCACTCACTTGAAATTCTAGTGCCAAGATTTAGTTTATGCAGTCACCTGCTGAAAGAAATCCATTCACCAAAGCACATTTTGCTGCTATTTATTGTTCAGTCTTTAAGAGGCAATGTGGAGCTTATTTGACTCTGATGCAGCAGATTTCAAACTGAAGAGGCTGATGCAGGCCTTTTTATCTATAAGCTAGAATCAGCCTCAGAGGGAGAGCTGGTACTGTCACCATACGTTGTCTGCCGTGTGTATAGTGTACTGGCTTGTGACTGTGCTGACAGACTTGAGGAGACAGTATGCAGAAAAGATGCATCTCTGTTTTCAGCCTCCATTCACTAGGTTACAGCAAGAAAGACCCCTGGCTAATGCTTTGAAGAGCAGCAGGGTGTAATTACCATTTCTCCTGGTGAAAGACTTGGAATCAGGTGAAGTATTGAAAGCATTGCTGTGCTTACAGAGCCTGGTTTGGATACTTCCTTGCTCATGTACCTCAGCCCCTCAGCACTTTGAAACTACTTTGATATGCTGTTTGTGCATGTGGACTTTTACATATGTTTGCAAATCCACTGTATAAAAATTAGTCTTTTTATTATTTGCTATTTATTTATTCATCTCTATCATAAATTGAAGAAATAAATGAAGAATTCTTGGTTAAGACTGGTTCTCTAACACTTCTTGAGGAAAAAAAATAGTATACGAGATCATCAAGGAGGCAATGAATAACAATACTTGAATTCAAAGATGTAAATGCATTTACTATCAAATCAAGGGCAGTCAGTAGGTACTGTCATGGAGAGACATAATACAACTTTATAACGTAATTCAACTCAAGCATATTTTAAATACATAGACTTCATAGGAACTGAGATGTTATAAGTGCCTTTGCTGTTCTTAAAGATACCTGGATATGCTCAGTGTGTTAGTTGAACAGGTTCTGCCTATTTGTTAGCTAGCCATCTACCTTGCAAAATACTTCAAATAGGTTGTAGATAGCTACTGAAAGCTTACCAAGAAGCAAGCATACACTCATTTCAAGGATAAACTGTATTAATTATTAACTTGTCTTCATAGGTTGTGACCAGTTGTCCCAACAGAAGTTTTGATAGTTTCAGACATCAGTGGATAGAAAGGTGTCACTATGATCTCAGGAGAGGTGTGCATCACCTGAACAGACAGGAATTCATCTTGAAACTTGACTGTTGCTCAAAGCAGAGAATTAGAGATCAGACAAGTAATGTCATGCTCATGTAGATCCTGTTCCCTGAGAGCTTGCAACATGGAAAAACTATGAAAAAAAAAGCATGGCAACTTTAGGTACAGAGGAGAAACAATGCATATCCTGCTGAAACCATCCTCCAGCCATCTGTCTGTGTTTCTGTGAATTGAATGGTTAATATTATATTTTCAGGACTTGTGGAACATGTCCTGTGATTAGCTCTCCTTGGTGGTGCGGAAGAAACAGAACGGGTGCACTTCTTATGATAACCTGGAAAATACCATGAAAGATCTGAGAGAAACAGCAGAAGAGCTAGTGCAGGATTTGATTTTGAAGGCATAAAGCTGGGCACAGTACCCAACAATGGAGAAAACATTTGAGTTCTTTGTTGAGGATTGGTGGTTAAAGGAAAGCAAAGGAAAGTTGCGCAACAAATGTTCTCCATTTCCTCTGAGATCTGTTCTCTACACACTCAGTGTTTCAGCTGGTGAGGACAAATCAGACATCATTTCTCAAGACAAATTTCTTTGTACTCCTACTTCAACAGATAACCTTATCTTGTCTAATATATGGAATGTGAGTGTGAACTAGTCCCTAGTCCCTTTACTTCACTCAGTAAAGCACAATACAGCACTGTAATAAGTATGCAAAAAAAGAGTGCACAAAGTCCACAAAGTACTTATAGTGATGGGAAACCTGAGAGACTTAAATCACACTCAGAGAGTATAGTTATTAACAGATCTGAGCCTGGAAAATCACACGATAACCAGATTTCTTCCAGCAATTAAAAAATTCATATGCTGTCTGTCCCTAAAAGTGCAACAAGAATTTTAGTGAATTTAGTTACCAACATTTCAGTGCCAGCTAGGGTTGTGCATTTTCCAGCCAGCTTCCCCACGTATAGACTATCTTTTCCAAAAGGCACCGTGTGCAAACTCTCAAGCAGGAATTTGGAGATAATATCCTCACTGGAGCATTGGCCAGACAACTGATGGCAAAGGCAATATGAATCATCCAAAGCTGTCCTGAAGCCAGGGGAATGAAAATCCACCTGGCCCATGCCACACCAAAGCATGCATAAGTAGTGAGAATGACCTCACAGGCATGGGCTGTGTCAAAAGCAAAGAAGATTGGAGAAGATCTCTGCAAAGGTTCTAATGAGGATTTAAATGAGGAAAATCAACTTTTTGTTGTACTACAGTACAGATTGCACTCTTAATGAAAGGAAAAGATTCTCCTCTTTATTCATTACTTTTTTTTTCCGTGATTTTATTAAAAATATTCTCAATAATAGGTGAACTCTCACTATGCAAAATAAATTATAAATAGACATACAATTGCTGGACAGTCATTAAGAACAAAATTTCAGCTACTAAGCTACCAGTCACTGAAGATTACAATATCTAAATAAAAGTAAATGTGTATAGATGCCTTCAAAAAGTAATAAAATTTGCCACTTTACATGGCAAACAACAATACTCCTAGCTCTGTTCATAGGCTTATTTAGCAGAGATTTCTTAAAGGCAATTGCATATACAAAGTATTTTAAAAACACTGACATTCCTATTTCTTTCAGGAAAAAATAATATGTTGAGTTTTTTTCTTACAATGGTGCAATACTTAAGGGAGAGAAGTAAAATACCTCAGGAAAGTTTAAATTAAAAGGTATGTCATTTCTTGAAACCTGGAGGGATTTCAAAATACATCTTCAACGTGCATCAAAATGAAATGAAGTTATTTTAAATTGAAAATACATACATATTTGTAAGAGGCTGCCATAGATCCTACCAGCAACATATCTGAGGACAGTACTCAGAGCCTGAATTTTGGTGTCCTGTATCCCTAGAAAACACCCCAATAATCAGTACAGTGGCTGCTGTCAAGAGGGATTTGTATTTTTTTACCCCTTTCCTCTCCCACTCCTCTTCTCCTTTCCCTGTATCTTGGACCAAGGAATACTTCTTATGGGATGCTTTGTTAAAACTTAAATGGTTTCATTTCCGCACACACTCCCTCATAATAAAATTCTTCCATGACTCATATAATGGTAGTCAAGGCTTGGACAGTGCCCAGAGCCAGGTGTCTGAGCTATGCTTTGAAAATCTGGCCCAGCATTTTCAGTACAAGAAAGGTTTGGCTGTGGTTTCATCCACTGCTCATTCAAAACCAACAATACTTTAACTAATGGTATTCTGGAGTCCCCAGTTTCTCAGTGAACTTATCGCAGACCACTAAATAAATTACAGGCGATTCCTCCTGGAAGAAATAATTAAAATATTCCATAAAATCAACAAATATAGAAAAACCATTTTCACATTCTGATGCAGAATCTGAATCCATATTTTTAAATTTCCCCAAAATTGATTTGTGATTTGCTTCTAGCCACTCTGAAGTTTGCCAGACATGAACTGATAGTCTAGTGATAAGAAAAATACTTGTTTCTTTTAGAACATCCCTGAATTAGATTGAGCACTAACAGTGATCTCTTATAAAAATTGGAATGGAAATGTAAAATTTCTGTTATATCCCAAAGTAGACAGAGGCTTGACCACTCCTATTTGAGGACAATGCTACCAATTTCAATGGCAACAATGTCTGTGAAAAGAGTGCAGGAAAGGAAGATACTGCATTCTTGTCTAACCTGCAGTAATAAAACTATGGATAAATTTTAATACCACTGGAAATTTGGCTCAAAAGCAATAATGGAAATGCTGGGAAAACCAAAGTTTTGTCACTGGAGATGATCTATAGGCAAAATTATTCTAAATGGTTTAATACTAATAGATTACCATCATTTTTACCATGTATGTACAAATACAAAAATGAACCATTTAAGTCATATTTAGTCTACTTCAAGAATTTATTTTCTTTTTGCTGAACAATTCTTTGAGCTACTGTAAAGGGCATCAACTTAGAATTTCTTCTTAAATTTTACTGTACCTGAAACCAGAGTAATTTGAATTTTCTAAGCTTTATTTCGTATTTCAAAATAAACAGCAATGTAGTCTAATGTATCATCAATGAAAAAATGTCTCATTAAGAAAAACAGCTGTTGAATACTACTTTCCTTTAATTACTTTCTACAGCAGGTGGTGAAATTATTGTCTTCTGTAACACTTTGTACTATGAACTAAAAATAGCAAGGTTCTAACTTAATATGATCTAAACGTAAACACTTCTGATGTTCTGGGTTTTATTTTTATTTAAGAATTGTGAGAATAGGAAACAGTCGAGGCAAAGAAGGAAGCTGTGTGATAGTTACATAGCCAAGATACTTTGCTTCATGCATCATATGTATGCACAAAATTATCCTACATTATAAATTCTGTAGCAGTGTTTATTACAATTTTTTACTACAAGGTCAAGAAATGAAAGGGATATGGTATGACCTTAAATTAGATTCCCTTGATGTGATTCCATATTATGGTTCCAGACCCGCAAATATTACATCCAGAGTAAATTTACTTCCCTTCAGAAACCTTAAATTCAGCACAATGACGTTCATGCCCACAGTCATATTTAGGTCTAAACCTGAAGTGTACCTCACTTGAAATCCCTGATGCTTTCTGTGTTTTGAAAGCAGAACCTGATCTTTTTGTTAAAACAATAATTGTTCATAAGAACAGAGGAGGTATCAGGCAGATTAAATTCTCGGTGCTTCAACAGTAGATTTGGTGCAAGAATCCATCGTGAAAGAAGTAAAATTACACAGTATGCAGATACGTGTACGTGAGGAGTCGAGATTATAAATATATATAAATATATTATTTATCAAGTTCATGAAGGGCACATTCCAACCTTGGTCCACTGGAATCAGTTACAAAGTTCATATTTTGAAAATACAGTATATTACAGAATCACAACGGAAGAATTACAGTGACAGAGGTGTCCGAAGTCATCAAAGATCTTTAAAAAATATTGAGGAAAACTCATCAACTTAAGCATGCAGACCTAAGCCTCATTGTTTATGAAGGACAAAGCTGTGAAATTCTCTATTAGATACCAATGTAAAGCAAAGTTGTAATAATTACATTAAAATTAATCATTACTTACAACTGCAAACTTCATTCAAAAGCCACCATAAGAGAAAGTCAAACATTAAAAAGCTAGGAGAGGCCAGAATTAAGGCCATCTGCGTAACCTCAGTTTAGCCCCCATAATGACTACACCATATAATGCAATCTGCAATTACGTGATAATACATTATTTTGTGTAGGATCATTGCCTCATTCGGTTCACAGCAAGGATTAAGTATGTGAGAAAACCAAAAGGAATAGGTTAAGAGAGTTTTCAGAGCTGGGGCCTGCTTCAGCTGAACTTAATGACAAAACTTTTCAAGACTTCACCCCAGAAATGTTCTTAAGCAGGAATGTTAATTTTTTTATGGAAGCGTGACTAGCAATCAGTTGGAACAAAACAATGATACTGGGGGGGGACCACCCAGCCTATTATCCTTCCTGCTCCTGCTGCTTTCTTGTCTCCTCTGCTGGAGCTATTTGCCTCCTCAATTAAAACAAGCCACACAGACAGCCGATTTGACACTGGGCCCAACTGAGGAGGCAGAAACTCTGGAGAAAGTACAGGGAGATGTGGCCAGGGGCCAGGGGTGGGTGGTGACCTTCAAGAGTGGCTCTGCTGCCAAGCCACCAACTCCTCTCCCATTTGCAGGCGGCATATGGCCTCCCTCCCCATCAGCCACTCGTTTTCTGACCTCTCCCTCCCTGACGAGGGTTTTCACACTCTCAGTTATGCCAAACAAAAATCATCTGTTTGTGTAACTGCAGTCTATTGTTGTGGCCTCATCTCACCGTTGCAGGGATGAGCAGCCAGGGCCTGGAGCTAGGCTGTAACCTCTCTAAATAATAATGCAAATATTCTACTTTGTAATAACAATAATCTGTAGATTAATTACTGTTTCACACTGCTACTTTCAACTATCACAGATTTCAGAAAGGCAAGTTCAGATCTGTAAATATTATTGCCACTTTCAGAGGAATATAGCAGGACTGTGGAGACCTGTATTGGGCTACACTGGCACAGGTAGGACACAAGTAAATGAGACCTGGCTGCTAAAAATAAATCCATCTTGTAAAGGATGAATCTTGTCTAAAAAATGCTGTAACATTTTTGAAGGGAGATAAAGCTGTGAGCAGATAGAGGTGAAGTTATGAACATAATCTGCTCGGATTATGAAGATTAAATGGCATTTGACATACTTCTGCATATTACACTAATACATAAGGTCAGGAAGTGTGGGACAGAAGGCACCGTGCTTACAAAACTGACCAAAAGCAGACTGCAGCGATTAAGGGAGTTATGAGTCCATAACCCAAAGATGGCACTGTGCTGGGTGCCACATCTTGGTGGCGCTGCTCCTCAGGGCGGGCAGCCGCAGCCCCTGAAGAGCAGCTGGGATGCCACAACAGCACAGGTTGTTGCCATTGCATGGGATGCTTGGGAATAAGCCCCCTGTTAGCATGGGGTTCCCTAGTGGCTAGCAAATGCTGTGGCAGATGGGCTGCTTCTCATGATAATAGCAGCGGCTGTATTTCTGCCCCCAGCTGCAATGATCTGTTGTGGTGAAGGGCACTTATTCCTTTTCCTTACTCAAGTTTCCACCAGTCTGACAGCAAAGTGGCTAAAATATCCCCACTTTTTGCCTCGCACACTTTCATTTAAACCAGTTTTCATTCCACTCCAAAGCTGCAGTGCGTGTGGTTGAGATTGGTGGTGTCGAAGAGAAAGGGCAAGTTATTCCAGAGAGAGGAATCAAACGTTGATAGGCCTAAATAACAAAGCCATGCCACTAGGATCTTTCATTCCTTCCATGCACGTGGGGAATTACATGATGAGGGAAGGGGTATGAAAGGTAGTCACCACATCTGCTGTGTACAAGATTTACAACAAGTAGAGAGGAGAAAGCACCTTAGAATGACAAGAAGAGTAATGAGACATCAAAGGAAGCTAAGGATAAATATAGGGATATCAGAAATTAAGACACTCTCAGAATGTGTGCCCTCAATTCCTCAGGGATACTGCTGTAGCACCACGCATTCATTCTGGGCTGGTGCTCTTACAGAATCTGTTTCCTCTGCCAGGTGCAGGCCACTGCTAAAAAAAGGGATAAGTACCTGGTAGGGTACTGGGCTGCAGGAAAAACTGGGGCAAAAATTTTCAAAGTGCAAGCTTTAACTGGGATTTGTCCTTAATCCTCAGCCCAGCATGATCAGGGAGAGCAGCCTCAGTCCAGCTCTCCCTGACAGCACGAGGGCACCCACCAGGCTCTCTCTGCCTCATCTCCAAGAGTGCTGAAGTGACAGATGCCCAGCTCATGGGGAAAAGTGTACGGAACTACTTGGAAGTGTCCGTTGTTAGAACTCTGGCCTTTGTTTTTCCACCATTATTTCATTTCCCCATACATCTTTAGCAAGATGCTAAACCTTCTAGAGCTTAACCTCTAGAAGAAAAAAGCCTAACCAGTAGCTGGGGATTTTTCCAGGAGCATTTCAGTGACAGCTATGTATAGTTCTAAACAGCATGAGGGAAGGATTCAGTGATCCAAACAAACTTTTGGGTTGATACCGGCTGTTAAAAATACATTTTTGCTCTTTTTAGGAATAAAAAAGAATCTATGTGTACATTACACTCAGGCTGAGACTTGGGCTGCTTCTTGTTTGCTTTTCATCATGTTCATGCTTATTCTCATTGTTATTGTATTGCTTTCATCTTCAATAAACAGAATGATTTTTTTAAAAGCTCAGCCCTCGTATCTGCAATTCGAGATTCCTTGTGACTTGGCATAACTCAAAGAGCTGTAGTCTAAGTTACTGACCTACCTCAGATCTGCTGCTTTCTGGTTGCTACTTGCATTTTTCAGTCATAAGGAAAGTGACAGTAATACATATAACCTGGGCTAGCGTGTAGCTTTTTCATTCTGCTCTGATAGTTGAGCTACCGAACAGTGAGTGACAGGAAGCAAACAAAGCTAACAAAGAAAAGGGAAAAAAAAAAACAACAAACCTGCATGACATAAAGTAATAAGAAATGAAAAAATATGAAATTCAGGCAAGAATAATAAAAGCAAATCCTAAAATAAATGGCAGGATTTGATTTTGCAGTGCTGGCTTACAGCCAGGTAACTGTCTGAAAAGTAAAACAAGTGAAGCAGATACACCTAAGGTAAAAATAATGTGTGTATTGTTTTGAGGGAAAGATGAACTAAAAGAAAATAAAAAGACACATCAGGAATGATAGAATTTTGTGACTTTAACCCCTTTAGTCCCACACAGAAGAGCAGTTTTTGTTTCTTCCTGTTGCTTTAGAAAGAGGCACAGTAGTATCAGTGTTAGAACAGTAGTATTTTTTGAACAGATGGAGGAGCTGGAAACATTTGAAGCTGGATCCGAATTTCTTTTGTGTCCCTCTGTGATTTATACCTAGGCATGTCCTTCCGGCTCGGTTTTGGGCATAGCTCCTCTGGCCTTCTCAGTCTGGTCAACAGGCCTTAATGAAACAGTTTCAGGAGGACAGATCAAAGAAAGAACTGTTCTTCCCCAGTGTAAGTACTTTTCTTGTTCCAGGAAGACCCTTAAAACAAAATGCCTGCTGAGCTGGATCCAAGCACTGCTCTTAGTTATGTTGGTGAAAACAGAATCTGGCCCATAGCAGAAGGAACCATTTCATAGGTAAAGAGCTTTTTCACCCATGAACTTTCAGTAGCAGCATAGTTGGATTTTGGCACAAATGCTCCAAGACACTTTTAATCTTAATTCCATCTATCCCACAGGAATTTTTAAATTATTTTTAATTTTATTTTTTTTACTTGACTGGGGGCTATATTTCCACGACTGCAGTCCTTGAAATGCTTTTTAAAGCACTCAAAATTAAATGGCCCTCATTTTTATTTTTTTTTTTAACAAAAACCAATATTAACATGATAACCAAATCTAAAGCAACTTTTCTGTGGCTGGAAGAATTCCTCTCCTCTAATCTCTGAAAGATGTGAATTTTACTACCATTTCTGTCAGCTGTCAACTGATAGCTGTAGACTGGCTAGGGGGAAGCATGGGAAGATGAATAAGATATTCTTCAGCCATAAACTCATCCCTTACATACATGTCAATGGAGATATGAATCATCAGTTGCTGAGTGAAGGGAAGCTTCCAAAAACATCCTTCTCACAGCAGGCTTTAGCTCTCATTTTTTGGGTGATGACTGGCCACAATTTTGATGAACAATGAACACAAATCCCAAATGAATTCCCTCTCTGAAGGAGCCTATAAAAGTTCCCTAATGCAATGAGATCCTCCTGTCTTTATTCTTCATATTTATAATAGAGGGAAAAAACTACAGTATGGTTAAGCTTATTTGAAATAAAAACTGCTTATGTGTCTCAGAAACCACTTCATAGTGAAGATGGGTAAACACTGTCTTTTTTATGGCTACTGCTATATATTTTTCCCCTTATCTTAATGCATATTCTCAGCATATCAGTGTATAAATAGAGGCAACCTATCAATTTCCCTTTCAGATTTCCAAGAAAAGTTACAAGCCATTTAGCTTTGTATCGTAAGCTTTATTGGCAGCAGAAAGTCAGAATCATAGGAACATTTGGTTCCCAGGAATTTGGATCTCACAGGAGAGAGCCAGTGCCAACACTACCCAGAGTGTCTGCCAGTTGTTGTTCTTCAGTGCTACAGCTGGCTGCCATTTCCAGCAATGCTGAAACGAAAGATCAATACCTGATCAGACTGACTTTGTGAGAAGCACTGTGGGACACAGGGCTATTTAGGGAAAAAGGAGACCACCACGCCACTGCCTCTGAGGACACAAGTTGGAGGGAGAGAGTGGAATGAAACTCCGGAACCTGGAGGAAATACTGAACGTGAAGATAAGCTGACAAGGTCCTCCTGACCAGTGGTGTGATGCCAGTAACATATAGACTGTGAGATGAAAGGATATTAATCCTTCAGAAACTAGATCATGTGACTCTCGGTAACGAATCCTGCGCAATTTGCCTTGTTCTACCTTGATCTCAGCATCTTTTTTGCCTCCCTTGAGTTGTCTTTTCTCACTATAAAAGAGTGATATTTCTGAAATGGTCAGAGCCTCTGAAACATGTCAGAACATTCTTGTTGTAATAACTGCATCTCAATGTTCCTCCTGTGCAGTCTCCTGGGATATATAAAATACTGCCTAGGAATTCTTATTTATGTCTCCAAAGCAGAAGGGCAAGGTTACAGCTTTGACACATGAAGCACCTATATCCTTTTGCCTTCAGAGTCCCCAGCAATAGCCTCAGCAGATGAGTAGAAGAAAACATTAAAGAAAACAATTGGCCTTGGTCTTGTTTAACTTTTGGGTCACCCTTTGTAACATCTTTATAATCAAGAGAGCGTTCATCTTTGGTCCATGAGCCCCCCTACTCACAGCCTTGCACTAAGAAACTGGTGTATCTGTGTGTCTAATCTCTAAAAAGGGGGCAATAACACTTCTCAAACTCTCTGGGACATCACAAGGGGAAATTAATCAATGTACACAGCACATTAAACTTGAAAACCTTTGTCTAAACACCACGTGTGTGTGGGTATTACTGTTCCATGACACAACACTAATCTGAAAGGGAGCACTTCTGTTTGTTTTGCAGTCCATTTATTGCTAGGACAATCCAGCCAAATGATATCTGAGTTGTGCACTTTCATGCAGATTTTAGAAGGCCTTACCTATCACTATTTCAGGCTGAGTTGCTTTGGCAATTTCTAGGGAACCCATCTGGCTCTGTAGTGGGGCTCCCTAAATCTCTCCTCAAGCAGCCAGGCCACCAACATGGAGCAGGGAGCAGAAGAAGTGTGCCATTTCCCAAAAGCAGTAATTGATTTAGCAGCAGTTTAAAACAACGTTGAGCACTGTCAAGGATGTTCCTTTGTGGCACTAAATCAAGTTCCTCAAGATGGATTACATACTAACCACATACTATCTAAAAATCTCAAGGGCTGTTTATTGTTCAGCAATTTATGATAGCCTTGTTAGAGGACTGCATATCAGGCATCTCTGGAGTATGGGAAGAAACAGAGACAAATAGCATAGAAACTATATTGAACAATTCATTACATTATATTGTCGAAACCTAAGCACAGCATGCAGATAACCCTTTTATGCACGCTGCCTTATTGAACAATAATCACTCTGTAATGTTTCAGATATTTAAATCATATTTATAATCACACATTTTAATGCAACATCCCTCATAAAGTTCTCAAGGCATTTTACAGGGTGCATAAAGCATGGAAAAATACAAAATTTTAAGATGCAGATTCACCTACCACAGGCCCTGGAGGCAGGCTAATGAGGTAGATATACAAAACTCTAAGCTGACAGTTTAACTGTTTAAGTAGTGTATATAATAATTCAAACACATTTTAAGATATCCTTAGTTATAAACTTGTTCTTTAACTAAATATTTGGGCTAGGTTGTATAAGTGCTTATTTTCAGTTTACAATTATGGTGAGAAACAGCAACATTTTTTTGGTTCCTTATTTAGCATCCTCTCTTTAAAAGCTTTCACATACACCAAGCTGAAAGGTAAATTATTGGAGGAGGTTTCTAGTGTCTTTGCAGAACCATGTTCTATATAACAACAGTTCTCCAAGGCCACAGGACCATGGAGCGCATCCTCATAGTTGCAGCTCTACTATTGCTGTCCTGCATTGGGTGGAACACATCATCCTGTGCCTCAGTTTCCCAGACTATTTTGACTGATTTAGTGATGCTTCCATTTCAAGATTTTGATACATATGTGCATATGTATGCATGGAAAATCCCATATTCATGTTTAGTGATACTATACAGTTAGTGTTCCTATTCACCATCATCTACAACAGCAGAAGGTAGCAGCTAGACTATTCACAACTGAATTCGTTTTCTTTTACTCCCATCCTATTTGGTAGATTACAAATTATCAAAACCAGGGTTAGGCTAATGAACTGTCAGGAAAGTTTTTCTGAGCTGTTTTTAATTCTGCACCTCTATCTTGTCAGAGGTACCAACAACTTTGTAGGTTTTTATTTTAACATATTTCGCTATGACCAGAAATATTTTTTAATATGTTGTAATGTGTAAAAAGTGTGGGAGGGCTGGGATATTTTTCTTGATGGCACTATGTGCATGTGTCTACGTTCTTGTGGCATATTTGTGGCTTGCATTCAAGCTATAGATTGATTCTCATTTCACTGATTCCAGCCATTTTCCCACTCTTTTAAGTTAACACTCTGATTAAGAAAAATAAGGATCAAATGGCAGGGAAATCCAAATCAAAATACATGGCATTTTGGTGTTTAAGGATCTCAAAAGCAGTACCTCATAGCTTGATGGGAGATAATTAAGCAAACAAGACAAATAGAAGCCAAAGCCTGTATGGAAGAAATAGAACACAGAGACATCCCACAGTGGTAAAAGAATTGGCTAACAACAAAGTCAAGGAAAATGAGAGAATTTGGAGGATTGGAAAAGTTTTCATGATTTTTAAAAAAGGAGTATAACACTATTTTTACGAACATTTTGTGTCTTGAGAGATGAAGCCTGGTGAGACCTCGGTTTTGGCTAGTGCTCCAAAGGTATTGCCTTGCCCTGGCACAGCTGGGGAAGGTAGCAGATAAGAGGAAAGCTGGTCAAAGATTTGTCTAGTTCAGTGCATGCTCCTGAGTCAGGCTCAGATCACAGTGACACACTGCCGTGTCAAACCGCCATCATTTTGTCTTGACCTTCAACATGCTCCTTGTTTCTTTTGGAAATGTCAGTATCTAGGAAGGCAGGAGAAACTCAGCTCAAGTCTCTGCCCTGCATGAAGGCCTGGTACACACAACCAGCTGCTCACACTAGTTTCCTGCAAACCCTGTTGAGCCAACTGACATCAGAGATACCACCTTCCACAAGGATAAAACCAAGCCCCTCTTTTTGGGGGTGTTTTACTCCAGTGAAAGACAACAGTCCTGGCCCACAGTTCTTCATAGGTCTCCAGTTCAGGGCCTAGCCTGCACATAAGCCTTAGACTTTCACAACATTGTGATCAAAACCTACCCTCAGTCCCCCACTTCAGATTTTTGCAGAAGTATATTGTCATGACAGATAGGCTTGCAAAATTTCTGCTTTCAAACATAGATAGAGAGAATGAGAAAGGAAACTGAGTGAGAAATGGCTTCTCTTGAGTCTGCTGGCACACAAAAAAGCAAGCTACTGCCCATGGGTCACGTTGGCTAGGATAGCTCGAAGATGTCCATGCCCAAGAATCCCCTTAAAAAGTACATAGATACTGTGTTAAAGGAAGCAAAATGTCTGCTTCTATGTCAGCATGAAGGTACAGTTGGAACTAAAACACAGGGCATTGGTCATTAATGGGGACAAACTTCAAAGACATTCTCAGATGACTTTCCACATTGCTGTGCCGACACTTCCTCACTTCTGTCTGAGTCCAAAAAACATCGCTATTTTGGATGCAAAACTATATTGAGCTTTTTCTCATACTTTTCTGCATGGTTTCGTTGTCTCTTTTCCTGTCTAGTCATAATTTTCACCAAAAACAACATGTGAGGATGAGTTTTAGCGAGTGGCCTGAGCACATGGTTGGTTATAGAACTGCAAGCAGTCAGAGACAGCCATACCTAGTGGAAAAACAGGTAGAGGGCGAGAATAATAGCTCCCTTGTCTGCTAGTCTATTAATAGATGGACCATCAATATTGCAAAAGGACTAGTAATAAAATATTTTAAGGATGGGGATGAATCTTAGAAATAAATGAACTTTCATAGCTAACAGGATGGTTCCAGCAAAAATGAAATACTTTGAGAAACTGTTTGGTTACTAGGCAGAAATATAATATGAAATGTTAGTTATTGTTGTTATTTTTATTATTCTGCTTTTTTAATGTTTAGTCATTCTTTTTTTTTCCCTTTAGCATCCATGTCCAAAAAATACATAGAACTTCTGACCTGGGAATATATTTATACAACATCACAAAGCTTTGCCATGGCAACAGGCCTTGTCAAGCTGTCACAAACACCATACTGACAGATTTCCAAGCAGTTCCCAAATAAACATGATTCTAGCATGTAAATGGAGAGAAATACTTTCATCAGAGTTTTGCAGTTCTATGTACCTGAGCCCTGAGATAGCTTGCAAGTAGAAGAATTAAGAGTGAATATTGCACCATGAAAACTAGTAGGAGATTCAACACTAACATTAAGACTATGCCCATATATTTGCAAAACAAAGGAGAATAAAGGTTAATTCTTGAGGCCTTCTGACACAAAACCAAAAATGACCGACCTCAGTCAAGAGGACTTCTCAAATGATTAAAAATCACTTCTCAAGTGTTGAAGGACTGCACCTTTTGGAGTTACAGCTGGCACTGGCTCTGCAGTATGCAGATGTTCACAAGTCCCCAAAGAAGTCAAGGAATTCGGGATTGAGCACAGTGATCTAAAAGATTCAGTGGAAGTCAGATTCTGCCTTCGAGATGTTTTCTGCATCTTACTGAATTCCACTGAAGTCAGCAGAAATAATAGGAATAAGGGAAAATTCTTATTTAGAAATGAGCTGAAGCTACAACATATGAGGATTAATGAGGTTAGGCAGTTCCCCTCCTCCTAACCTCCCACTATTTTACAAGCATTTACATTAAAATAGGATGTCTCCAGGAAGCATTCTCCTCCACCTATCTGTCACTGAAGCACCTGAGCATCCCAAGAGAAGCCAGATAATTCTATTGTTTTAATTGAATGGTCATAACAATGAAACTTCAACTCTATCTGTTTCGTAATGTTCGTAATCTGCCTTCTCAGAACACCCTCCAATAGGCTTACCTTGCTCTTTTCTCCCCCTTACTCACTCTCAGCTTTATGCCTTCAGTCATGCCGCTTTGTAACACGTTAAACAGTCTCCATGACCTCATCTGTCAAACGTCCTTTTATTCACTTCCAAAAATGTCTTTAAAACCCACCTCTTCCAGTAAGCAAGCTTTCTCCTTTTATCATTTATAATTCTGTCTGTCTTTTTTTCTCTTCTTGTCTCTCTTTATTTTTCATGTTGTAACAGACAGAGCTGGTAGTATCATCAGTAGCTAAAATTGCCTGACATTTCCCATTACAAGATTTTGTTTTTAGTTGCTTATAATTTTGCAGCCTTAAATTACTTGGACTGAATTTTTCCATGCCAGGTGTCTCAAGCAAAATTTTTCTGGAAAGTTTCACCTAGAATGATTTAGACAGTTCTGAAAACGCAATTAAGGAAAAATGTCATGTTTTAGCCATTTGAAAGAATTCTTACAGGCACTTTGTTGAAAAGCACTACCAGCTCTGTATTTTGGTGCAGAGATTTCAAGGAGACAATGAATTCCTTGCTTTTCACCTGGAATCCACCTCTATCTGCATTCTCAGAAAATTGTTGGCTTATCCTCCCCGCCCTCCAGCCCCCAATAAATAAATAAATAAATAAATCCCTCACTTAAACTTACACTTAATGAAGAATTGTGAGACTTTGGAAACTAAATTCTCTGACACAGTAGGGGCTGGAGTGGAAAAAATTAGAAAATTCTAGAATTAAGTTTGCTTCTGTAGTCTTAATTAGACCTTCACCTTGTGTGTAAGCCTTAGCATACTGTATTTAATTGCATGATCACATACAGGTTTTTTCCCCACTGGACCCAGCCTCACGCAGCGCACAGGATGGACCTGTGCAGCCTGCAGTGAAGAAGGGCTCATTTGTTTGCAGAATCTGAACCACACAGGAGAAGTAGGCATGAAAATTAAGAAAGAGGAAAAATTACTTGTACGTTGTGTAGCTGAACCTTCCTGGAGATTTAGACGTTGCCTCTGTCGTTGCCAAAAGAGGGAAAAATTTAAGAGGCATTTAATTGGATAGCTCAATGGAAAATACTCAGTACCAACTGGTCAGAGAAAGAATTTAGAAAAAAAATTGGAATCTGATCATATATAGAAATGCTATATCAAAGTGTATACCTGAAAGAGGTTTGAATTAAAACTGCAGAGACTTAGTATCTAAGGTCTGCATGTTATGCTTTACATCTTAACCCTCTTTTCAACAACAGAATACATGTATTGCACTGTGAAATCTCCACAGCAAATTAGATAGGGATCCTGTCTATAACCCCTGACAAGCCTCTCAAAAATGCTTCCAAACCAAAAGGTAAATCAGGTCAAGAGTTGTACTTCCGACTAACAATTTCACCAAGTGCAGCAGCTCAAACATCCAATATATGCACAAAAAATAATGATTTTTAGGATCTGGACCTTATTTAATACGAAGAGTCACAGCTGGTGTTCAGAAAGCAGAACATCACAAACAGCAGATAACTACCATTTTCACTCAGTATTGAGGGAGGAAGGTAGCGAGATGTCACAAAGATTGAAATGAATGTGATTCTCATCTGTGCAAATCCAGTTCTGGACATGGAAGGAATGCACACATGTATGCAAACAATGCTGCAAGGACAGTGGGGTGGAGCCTTGTTGTGTAAATGGGAAACTGTGCCATAAGCACGAACATCTTCCTTCCAATAACATACTTGGGAAAATAAATAAGATGTTTGGCACCAAGGCGAAGCTTTATCAAACTACAAAGTTTTCCAAAATTTTCCATGGGACCCTGGATGATATATACAGGAAAAGGAAACAACAGCTAATAATGTTTGATCAGAGCAATAGCTCTGTCTCAGAACATACCAATTAGTTACCAAAAACTACTGTGTAAACATGGCAGAGGTTAAAATAGCTCAGAAGACTCTATTTCTGAAGCTTTTCTCTTTGTAACTATTTATTAGTCATATCCAGTTAGCACTTCTCTAGAAATGAAATGGACATCATCACATTAAGAGCTGAGAGCAAAAAGGACAATTAACCAAACAACTGAACTGTTTCCCACAATTATTATTAAAAACCTTAATAAAGGATTTATGTTTCTTAAAACACCTTCAAAGTTTTTCATGCTGAAGTAGGGTTATGTTTTTGTTATTATTTTATAACAAGTCGAGCAAAAAGCCTGTGTATGGGTCAATCTTTCATTCCACTGAAGTCAGCTCCTCATTTTAGGATGATGTGTGAACCCTCACATTTGCACTTCCATATGCAGAAAGGCAGAAGAGCTTACTTCAAATTAAGAAAAGGTGCCTGTGAAAGACTGAAGTGCAAGCAAATTAAACAACTTGTGCAGCAGAGTCATGCAGCATGTCATCTCTGAGTTTTCTGACTTGAAGGGCCAGATTAGCTGCTGTATGATTCCTTACAACTTGTGCCTGTTCTTTTGTAGAGATAAACCAGTATTCTTTGCAAGCACAAATTTTGCTCCTGTACTCTTCCACCCCAAAGATGACTCAGAAGTGCAGCATCCCAACTTCAGCTTCTACAAACACCAGTTTGTACAGGAGGACCCAAGATCATTGCAGTTAATCCAGCAGATTGCTTCACAGTGAATTATCTTAAACAAAGTTTCAAAAAAAAAAAAAAAAAAAAAAGCTCTGCATTGCAGACAGGCCAACGTTCACATTACTCTTCCCATAGATCCTTCTATTTGTCACAACATGTTCAATGTCATCAGTAGTTTAGCATATGAGGGTGAGTAGTGGAGGCTGCAGTGTTTGCGGCGCACTGCATGCATATCAAGGAGGAGGAGAGAATATGACACAACTCATGTCCCTTCATCTGAGGTGGCTTATGCACATCCATTGCTATACCTAAGGGGCGGAATATTTTTTCTGCCTGACACGGTCTTCATTTCAACAGAGTTCAAGACAGTAGAAGTCACATCCGTGCTGTGAGATAAATACGCCAAACTTTGGCCTGGGTAGATGTTTTCTGGGATTTCTATGAGCAAAGCATCATATCTGCTTCTATTTATTTGGAATGCAGAGGAGTCTGAAGAGGCCACGTTTCCATGAAGCAGAAGAAATAGGTCATTAAGGTCTTGCTTCACATCAACTCTGAAGAGAGGATTTTGACTTTAATGAACCAAGGCTAAGTATGAATAACTGAAGGTCCAAGGCACTGGATGACCTACCCTCTAATACTTGTTTTTCAGCTTGCAGAAGCCCAAGTCCTGACCCACTACACTACTGCACGGAGTCAAATTAACAGCTTAAAACCTGCCTCTAGGAGCCTCCAAATATTCATGTTGACCCCTCTCACAGCACCAAGAGATCAAATTATGCAAAGTTTCTGTAGGATCTATCCACTGACCCCAGATAATGTTTTAAACGCCAGTACCTTTCCTCCTTGTCTGTGAAGACTCCTCTCACACATCCGTAGAACACTTGTTTGGATTGCTATGCTTCAGGGATAAAATGCAAATGCTGAAAAAATTGTTTTCTTGAGTAGAACCAGCATTATCAGAGATGAAAGGCCTCACAAAACAGCGGAAGGAGATGCTGCTCTGAAGATAGCATTCTCTGTGCCTTGAAACAAGGATCCTCTCCATGAGCTCCTAGTTTGTTTTCGTGTAATGCTGCTTGATATCCCAATGTCCTTCCAAGCAAAACTCCATAAATACAAACAAGGATCTTGTCTTCATTGAAGCCAGAAAGGTGACTGACTTGCCTGAGCTCTGCAAAGCCTGTGGGTTAGCCCTCCCTTTCCTTCCAGTCCTACTGCCTACTGCCATTCATACAAGGTTTGGCTTTTTTTTTCTTGGATTTTCATTCTACCATGCTGGTAGAAAGATGATTTTGTGAGTTTGGTTTGTTTGTTTGTTTGTTTGTTGCGTGTCTGTCTCTTTTTTTCTTTAGAACAGGATCTTTCTCATGACCTCCAAAGGGCAGGCTGGTCCGTGTACGAGTATGGTTTGGCAGGCACCACTCCTTGTTGGAGCTGCACCTGAACAGAGGAAGGCTTCTTCTTGCCTAATCTGGGATGTTTCCCAACCAATTTCAGTGTGAGAAAAAACAGGTTTTCTCATATTTCCAAGTCATTCACCAGGAGAAGAGATTCCATGCTAAATTTAAACATAAGATATAAGTGGGCACTGGCAGAAGATGCACATACCACAAATGTATTTTTCAAACTGCTGAAATAAGATCCATTTCTTATTTTCTGTAATGGTCTGGCAACCGTGCCACATACGAACCATAAAACTCCCTTAAAAATAAATGTGCGCATGATGTATTACAAACCCAATCAAACGTCCCCGCAAAGGCAGCACAGACAAATATCATTCCTGCATCCTCAAATGGAAGGAGCATCCCCCTTTTTGGATATTCCCCTAGCAGCAGCACAGGCAGAATCCTCACTTGTCTCCAGTCCTATTCTTCCCCCCTCCTGCCCTAGCAGGGTCTTTCTGGGCCCAAATCCTCATGGCAGCTTCTGGGAAGTGCAAGGTTTATCCCTGTCCAAGGCTGTCCATCAGCAGGGTTTCAGGTTGGGGGAGGCACTGCAGGACAGAGGATCCTCCTGCAGATAAACAGCAGTGGTACAGCTGCATCTTATGCTCCCCAGGAGGACTCTGGTGTGAACCACTGCCATATAAAATAGCCAGGCTGAAGGCTCTGTGCAGAAGGAACACAAATTTAATATATATGTGCTTTACTGTAGAATTCCTGTGTATTAATGTGCAATATATTGACATTAACTGTCAGAATTCATGCTTCATAAACATGGAATTGTTCTGTTTTCTCAGTTTGTGCCAGTTTCCTACAAATACAGAAATTGGATAGTCATCTCTAAAGCTATCTGATGGAATTCAAAAATAGGTAAACAAAGAATAGCAATGCAATTCAGTCATTAAAATAAAAAAAAAAAAAAAAAAAAAAGAAAAACCAAACAAAAAATATATCTGCCCATTATCCTTTTGATGAATCTGGCCTTTTGCCTCAAAACCACTACCGATTTCAGTTGGCATAAGAGGAACATTTTATGAATACTACCCAATGTTCACTGCACTGAACTGGAAATGCTAGTCAATAACAGCTCATTATCATTATCCAGATGAGAGGCAAATTAAGCATGGGAACACCATGCTAACATAACATAAAGGTTGAAATGCAAAGCAGAAAGATCAAGGAAAATCTGAGCTAAGACTCTGTGCAACAACTTAAGGGCTATGGGAACTGGTTCAGAATTCATATTTTTTAACATGCTAGAGCACTCTTAAAAAGAGACAGGTGGAGCATCAGACATGCTCCTGCAGAATTTATCTTTTTCAAAAGATGCTGATCATGAAAATAAAAATGCTTTTCAGGGCCTTCTTCCTTGATAATTTGTTTTCCCACCACTTAATAAGACCATTTGGGTGATCTGGCTCCCAAGTTCAGATCTACTTCTCTTGCCAGTTTCTTCTAAGATTATGCCAGTTTTGCACCTTAATGACTCAGCAGACCCTAATCTTACCACAAGCCAGGCTTTCAAAACTCTGGTTCTTAAGTGTTTCAGGTGGGAGGAAAAGGAGCCACTTCACAGTTCCTGGAAATATGTCCTTTTGTTCCTTCAGAGAGCTTGTACTCTGGAGGTATCACTGCAATGATGTCCTTACTGTGGGGAGATGATGTTTTAAAGTCTGGGTGTCCAGACTGAGCAGCGTGGACTTTGGGACTTTTTTTCTCTACAGTTTCAAGATAATAGTTTGGAGTCAGCATGAGAACAGGCATTTAGAAGACAAAATCTTTGATGTCCAAATGTCCACATGGGATCCCATGGGGAAGAAGCTAATCTAGATGCTCCAGGTGCACATGATAAATGTCGAGTGTCAACATTTTGTTGTACAAATTCCAAAGATCCATATAAATGACCAGGCAGTGAAGAGGCTGTGAACCACATGCATGAGTGGGTCTTTCAAACAATGGGACTAGACTAAATCTTATCCAAAGTAAAATCACCCACCACACGTAGCGTAGATACATGGACTTCAGCACTGGCTGCTTCAGTCTGTCAATCTGCTCTGCTTATGCCAAACGGCTTGATAATACGCATGTAGCTAGACTTGCAGTGTCCAGTCAAAATATTCTTGAGAAAAGAACACTGAACATAATGATGTCAGCTGTAACTGGACTGAACAAGTAGAGAGCTTCAGTGCTTTCCTTGATTATAATTTAGATAATGACATGTTATATTTTAGAGCCTTTCATCAGTAAGTGCTTTGCAAAGCAGGGTTTGTGGGGAAATTTCACCTTTACAACACTGGGGCTGCTGGAAGTTGAAATGGGCTTTGACATAGAGAAGGGGGCAAAGTAGGCCCAAAATACACAGGAAACATTTCATTTCCCTTTGCAACTTAACTATGACTGCCCTAGCAGAAATTAGCTGACCGCTTGGGACATGAAGGTTTGTTTGAAATTAGGACTGAAGAAAAACCTAGAAATTGCTTGGACCCAGAGTCTGATAATCTGAGACTTAAGAAAAATAATGGAGTGTATACAAGTTAAATTAATTTGGACATGGGGCCTCCATTTTATGTAAGTGTAAATCATGTGAGGTAACCACCTGCAATTTTAGGCAGAAATTCCATACAGTTATGAAAAAAAAATAGTGATCTTCTTGTATCTCATAAACATTACTTCCCCTGATCAGAGGTGAATAGAATTTTACCTGGGCACATATGTATGAGTACATCCATACATGTATTTTATAGGCAACTTTATTGTATTTCTGTTTGTGAAATTCAGTTAAATGATAGACATCTAAATCTTGGTCCTGCTGATTCTAGTGTGGATATAGCTACTGGTTTTTTTTGGCGGAACTTTTGGTCCAAATTTGTTTTTCTTTAAAATCAGGTAATCAAAAAGCAATGAAGTCAACGGCAGTGAATTAACTTCTTACAGCAAGTAAAGGAAGTGTTAATGTGGGGAAAAAGCAGATTAGAATATAGGGTAAATCTAAATAAAAAAGACAGACAGAATAAAAAATGACAACACATCACTGCAGAAGATGAGAATCAATGCAACTATTTTACATGACAGATTTTCTATTCAGACTAAATATATTCTGTCTTGAGCATATTGTGTATTGCCCTGACATCATTTTGCCTTTATTCGCATACTGTGGTAATGCTATCTACAGCATATAGTCTTCCATTGACAGCATTTTGCCTCTCCTCAAATCATAACATTGTCTACACAGACATCCAGTGACATTGTTTTGCCTGTATTTTCCACTATAGACTCACACTGACATTGTCTGGCATTTCTTTATGTTACAGCTCAGCAGAATTCTGTGAGATTTTACCCCAGTTATTAAAAGTTGTATTTAGGCTCGAGATTGTTCTAGTACCATGGATTGGCTTTTGTTTCCTGATGAAGGTTTCCAGAATGGCACTTATTATGTGTTTTCTAAATTTTGGTCAGCCAGGGAAGCAGGCTGCAGACACTTCAGACCTGCAAATTTTGCTTCATATTCACATGGCCTCATCCCTCCACTGTCTGGGTCACCGATGCATGGGTTGCTGTAACAGTGCTCTCCTCTGCCCAGATTGTAACAGGAAATCCTTCAGAAAGGCCTCTGCAGGTGGAGAGCCCTAGTGGTTTCAGTGCATTTCCCTTTGGGAGTCAGCAGAGCTGGTGCAAGTGGGTTCAGCCTTCGACGTGCATTTCCTCCACCTGCCTGTTCAAAGGGCTGAGGGACAGGGACCTTCTCCATCCACCTAGATCTACACTGATTACTTACATTCTCATTTATATATATATAATTTCCGGGTGCTTCAAATGAAGTAGTTGGTTGACTTAATGTTATAATTATTGTGACCATCAAAATGTTCCTTGTTTAATGGAGTTTATATACATGTAATTGTGCTTTTTACTATTTAACAGTTCTCAAACAAATTTTTGACAAATTTCAGCTTTCGTTGGCATACATAAACAAATAAAAAATAACAGTCTTATTGGTGATGTTGCGAGTGGAAGGAGATTCACACCAGAGTATGTTGCCGTGCTCTGATATTTCTGGCATCATTGACACCCTTTGTGATATACCCAGTGTAAAGGAGGCAGTGTTGGAAAGATGGTTTCAGGGAATGCAATGCTGCTGTCTTGTGAGCTTGCCCTGTTTTTGTTATTTGATATATATATGAAGTATTATCGTGGTTCAGAGATGTCAGCATCTATGACTTAACGAAACCCAAACAGCCCCAATATTATTTTCTTTAAAGTCTTCTAGGGTTTGATAATGCATTCATTCTATCCAGTAAACTGAAAGCTGGTGTTACTTCTTTTTATTTTCTCTAAGCACAGAAGCCTTTCCAAGGTACAGAAACCATTTATCTGCTTCCGTCAAGATAATTTCCATAGCAAGGCCATTGTCCCTGCAGTAAAACTGTGATTGTGTAGAGAGTAATTGTGTGCCTGCATGTTTGTATACATTTTCATTGTTTCTGGATAAAACTAATGAAAAAGCCCACAGTGAATACAATGAAATGTGCTTTGCCTACCTTTAAGATCATCATTAGCATCACCTTCGTGTTTTAATAAATCACTGTGCTTTGTGAACAGCGTACCTGTCCGTTGTCTGCTGAGACAGAATGATCTTCATTATGCTGGAGATATTTTGCTCCCATAAAATGCAATGCAGTCTGAGGCACTGTGATCACGAGTAGCAAAATAAAAATGTGTCATATAGAATACTGATGGCAAAATGGAAATGCTTGTAAAAGAAATTATCTGTTGAAATATATATAGTCCAGAGGTCAAATCTCCATTCAGCATACTGGCAACAAGCATGCAACATATTCTATTTAGACTCTCCCCATATCTCGGTAGATACTTGTGACAATTGTAGATCTGTTGGCTCAAATCTTGAACCAGGATCAAGTGCTGCTGCTCTGCAGAGTTTGTGAATGCAGTTGTTTGACTGTGGTTACAAGTACCACCTGGCATTAGTATCTATCATTAGTATGAATAAAGTCTGCTTAGAGTTAAAACTAAGGATTTTTGTTGGTGGTGATTTTGTGGTTTTGTGTGTGTCTGTTTGTTTGCTTTTTAATGTTACCATTAGTAAGATCATTCCCTTTAATTTCTATTTTTTAACATGGGGAAGAAAGATTTAAAGGAACTTTTCAATACAATATTAGGTGAAGCCCAGATACAGAAACATTGTACAGCAGTCACTTTTTAAAATGCAGCCACACGTGGTTGTGGCAGAAAGTGATTAAAACAAAGTGGAACTGTCAGACTTTAAAGTGGGTTTTAATTTCTTTATGAGCTTTGTCTATCATCTCATTCGTAATTATTTTATTTCGTACTCTCATCTTGTGAGAACTTGTCAAAAAGCTTTTGAAATCCTAATAAGTAGGTTCACAGGGTCTTCTTTAGCCACAGTTTTATTAACCTTTTCAAAGAAGACAGAAAGCCTTTAAATTAAGCTGATCTGCAGGCAGCTAATTTTTGTAGTGTCAGAAAATCATCGACTTCTGTAGTTGAGGCTATTCTTTCATATATAAACATTTAAAAAATAAAACAGAAACAGCTTTTAATGCAATCTGTGTTTACTAATACAAGCTAATAAAATCACATAATATTACTTTGTATTGTGACAATGGGTATTATATTATACTACATGAATGCTATATTAATTGATGCTATACATCACTACAGCACTTGCTGTGCAACCCAGAAGAAGAAAAATGCGTAACTTTGCTAACATGACAAACTTAACAAAGCCATGCAACCTTTCAACGACCTTCAAAATTTGAAAAAGTATTGAAAAGGTTGATTTGCTTTGCTTGTTAGCACTTTACATTAAGTTGGATCCAGCATGCTATGTAAGTGGTGTGTTTAGGAGTTCCGAGATGCACCTTGATGTAGCCCCTGGGAGCAAGAGCTACCCCTCAGCTTGAGCTGAACCTGACAAAACAGTGAAAAGGTGGGAGAAAAGCTGTTGATTTTAGATACATACATGTGTGTGCATATGATAGATATGAATGCATAGATAGATGCATGTATCTTGTATGTATGTATCGTGTAGGTTTAGATATGCATACACATGCATTATATATACACACACACGCAGTGGGTATCTCTACCCAAATATCATTCAAACTTGCCAGTTAGGATTCTGCTAGCAGCAAAACTGCTCAAAGCCAAATGCTCAGCCTGGACTACAAAACTCTCTAGAAGGGCTGGGTAAGTGTACAGACATCTTGCCCATACAGGACTTGGTGCTTTTGCCACTAATGTGTTGTAATTCCCTGAAAGAGCTAGCTCAAATCAAATCAAGGCACATTTCTGTGGGCTAGGTTGCTCTGAGCATAGAAATGTTGTATAGTTCTATCCAACTTTTGCTCAAATGTGGGCAATACTGGAAAGACACTGAGAGTTTACAATAACTTCCTAACACCCACTAAGAGGATTTCTTCTTTCTCTGATGGAAAGGAGAGCAGGGCAACAAGGGTCAATATGAAATTTTCTCAGCAAATACATCTGTTAAAAATTTGACTGCAATCTGCAGCTGCTCATACAGTGCTGCAGCCAGAAGGAAACCAATAGAAGGAATAAAGAGCTAGACCAGGTATAAAATCAGCTCCACCATTAGCATAGTCTACAACCCATCAGATGAAACTTTAACACTGCAACAATTATCTTTGCATTGAAGCTCAGCCAGGACAGATTGAACCTGAGTTCAGACCAAGCAAAAGAGAAGGCAGTAACCTTGGGTCATCGCTGTTATAAAGCCAAGTGCTGGTGGAGCAGAGAAGGGCCAAGAGGATGAGGTGAGAGCTGGGTGCTGCTGCATGCCTGTCTGGAGGGCAGAGAAGTTAGCCATGACACCAGGGCCAGAGGTGGATTCCAAACCACCACCTCCACAGAAATGTCAGTTTATCACTGCAAGGATAATTAAGGGAGAGTGAAAGAGAAAGAGAATAAAAGAACAAAACAAGGGAAGGAAGGAAGGAAGGAAGGAAGGAAGGAAGGAAGGAAGGAAGGAAGGAAGGAAGGAAGGAAGGAAGGAAGGAAGGAAGGAAGGAAGGAAGGAAGGAAGGAAGGAAG